>OZ022240.1:7814767-8394767 GCA_963978895.1 Erpobdella octoculata | reverse complement strand
GACCAAACACCCTACATTATCGAATTAGGTGGTGTCTTCTGAAAATAATAAAAAAAATATATTATGTTTTTTTCTTCCCGTAAGAAAAGTTACAGTTTAAATTGAACATGAATTTCATGAAACTGAAACAGCATAAAATTTTAAGAAAATCATATAACGATTTAGCAAACCGCAAACTATCAAGACTTTGGAAACTAAAACCAGCTGATTTCGAACCAGCTGAGTCTCCGTCTGACATATGTAATAATAATTCATTAGTTTTAGTAGCTGTCCAGTTTGGCTGTGACAAAAGTATTAGGGTAGATTTTCTATGCTAAGTCATATTTGTATTCTTCAATTTTTTTTTAACAATTTGAAGTTTTATTTTTATGTGAAATAAGTAAATAACAAGAAATTACCTAAAAATTGCACTTTCTCTGCCTTATTTTGAGCAATATATCTGTTGCCTGATGTTTTTAACTGTTTTCTGATGTCTATTGTGTGATATCTGTTTGGCTGAATCTTTTAATTTTTGTTACACTTTTCAACATAAACCTAAAATAAATGACAATGTATACATTAATTTTTTAACATCTTTTTTAACGTTTTTCTTGTCTTTTTCTAGAAATATCTTAAATATACTTATAAATATACTTATAAATATAAACAGGCGCGTAGCCAGGGGAGCGAGTCTATTAAATTAATAAATTAGTAGATTTCATGTGTTAATGCAAGCGAAGAAAATCTAAGTTTCGTGAAAAGTTGATTGGTGAGTTGAGAAACACTTTTTTCCGAACAAGAATGTCCACAGATACGATTTTAAGAGCTACTTAACTTACGATGTCTGCGATCATCATCGCCAATTACAGTATTCAGGGGCGGCGCCAGGAATTTTGTTCTGGGGGGGTCCAAAATGTCCAAGGACAAGTTGAAGTATATATATATATATATATATATATATATATATATATATATATATATATATATATATATATATATATATATATATATATATATATATATATATATATATATATATATATATATATATATATATATATATATATATAAGTTGTTGTTATTACTAGTTTTTTCAAAAATTAAAATTTATTCAACAAACACGAAATAAGAGTTCAGAAGACGAACGAAGCTAACAAAATTATTATTCAATAATAAGTACTTAACTGTAAACGAAAAACAGTGAACTATATATAAACATTGAATCATCATCAAACTATACAGAATGTTTAAGAAAAACGACTATAATATAGTTAAACTCCATGCAGCAAATATATAGTTTGAGAAAAGGAAGAAAGCCCGCCGCAGGCGAAAAATTTTTTCGACTATTTTTAGTCTGCAGTCTGATTAACCCAATGAGATTCAAATACCCCCCCCCCCCCCCTAGTAAAAAAAAGTCTTTGGATTTGCAAAAATCTCACGGGTGGCACCTGTCGGAGCTGGGGGGGTCCGGACCCCTGGACCCCCCCGCCCAGCGCCGCGCCTGACAGTATTCACAAAACCCACTTTTGTTCTTGAAAGACCATGGTGTCAGTTATCCTATTTTCCAGCAATTAGCAGAACAGTTTCTTGAGATGTCTCCAGGTTATGTACCCATAGAATAGAAGGTATGTTTTAGTCGTACGACTCATCTGCAACGGCAATCGATCAAGCCTGTGCCTCAAACAAATTATAATAAAAATTGTTTTCTGCATGACAACCTTCAATTTATTATGGATATTTTTAACGTTTTTTTTTATTTCTGTAATGTGTAAACAGCTGTGTTGATGAACAAAATAAAATAACATAATGTGTATTGTCAGATTGTTATGAATTTACCAGTGTAGTAATCGTAATCGTATTCTGGATGAGCTTTTCTGTATAACAATACCATTTCGGATAAAAGAAAAATGAAATATGACAAAACATAGACATGTTCTCTTTAGCTGAATTTAAACCATAATCCGAACCGAATATTTGTTAAGACACCGCCGGCCGCGATTGTGTGCACTGGCGGATCCAGGAAGTTTGAGGGGGGCGAATTTTTATGAAAACCGATTTATGGATTGTTATCACAAGCTGAAATATCTATTATAACACTTTTTGTTAGATTCAATTTTGATTACTATTGCATAAAAGATTAATTAATAAATTTCGTGTCCACGTTAATAATAATTCCTTTTACAACGTTTTTATTAGGTCAGTAAGTTGTCTGTAAGCAAACTATAAATTTCCTTATTCAAGTCACACTAAAAATGGTAAAATTGAAAAAAGGTATCTTTTAAAAAGTCACTTGAAAAATTTAATGCGTGGTTGACATACCAACCGCATTTAAAGGACCAGGGGCGCAACCAGCAGAAAATGTTGGGGTGGGCTCAAGTTTGAAAAAGGGAAGGAACCCGGCGCAGGCGAAACATTTTTCTGGAGTCTTTTTTTGGTATCTTCAATAATAAATTAATGAAAAAAAAAGAAAGACTGCAAACTGAAAATAGTCAAACTCAGTCTTAAAGCAGTTAAGGTAATTGTTAAAAGAATAAGTTTATGAATAAATGTAGCACCCCGCCCCACCCAAAGAAAAACATCATATTTGGAAAAATTGCAGGGCCCTGATTTGGCCTGAGGAGGTTGCTGAAGTTTGAAAAAAGGGAAGAGCCCGCCGCAGGGAAATTTTTTTTTTTGACTATTTTCAGTCTGCAGTCTTTTTTTAGTATTTTCAATAATTAATTAATAAAAGAAAAGAAAGTTTGTAAACTGAAGATAGTCAAACTCAGTATCAAACTAGTTAAAGCAAATGTTAACAAGTGGAGCAAAAACAAAGATTTTTAAAAACACACATATTTTTACTACATAAACAACGAGCATATTAGCAAAAACAATAAATAGTTCGACGAAAATATCAAAAAGAATTATTTAATTAAATTTTGTCCAATCGATCCGAACATTTGATAGAATGCATTGTTAATCAGTTTGGAGGTATGTTTAAATTTTTAAATCTCTAGCTCATCGGGAAGTTAGTTTAATCGATTGCAACATTTTCTAGTTTGATACCAACTCTGATCAATGTTTCGTGAGTACATTTTTTTTAAGTTACACAGATGAAATAGAAGCACATATTGTGAAAAAAATTAATGTCTTTACAAATATTTTAATGTTTTTAAATGAAACTCAATAAACTGAAATTATACAATGCATACTGCCTATTTGCTAACGCAAGGCGCTGCCCCAGGTTCCCAAAACCAGCATCCAGCTTTGATAGCTACTTAAATAAAATGCCAAACTTTTAACACTTTTCTCCCAAAAAAGCAGATGACCGGAAGGAAGTAATCACAGCTACTTTTAAAAAACTTCATCAAAATCTTCTTTAGAAACTTTGTAGCTATTTGTTTTCAAAAATAGGTTTTTTCGCTAAATTTTTAGAGGGGGGGCCTCGCAAATGACGCCCCTGCTAAGGGGGTCATGTCTCCCCAAGATTGCAAAAGTCGCCTTTTTGATTTGATGTCTCAGTAATATATGCTCGCCGGGCCACGGATTACGCCTAAAATAGAGAACGTGCTAACTCAAATTGTGAGTAAGGTTGCATGCAGTTAAATATCACTTAATACCTACATAACTTATTTTTTACATATGACGCACGTGTTATATGCATGGAAAATGCCCGTCGTACCTGATCCTATGTATACCATTCAGAGACCCCAGAGACTGAGATAATCATCCACAAAAGATCTTCTGGTACCAGCTTCTCGGTGCAGGACGATTGGTGACAGAAGTTTAAGAGTCATCGGGTCCAAGATTTGGAACAGCCTTCCGTCTACAATACAATCAGCAGCATCTGAGACGAGTTTCGCAGTCTGCTCAAGACTTTTTTCTTTTCTAAGTCTTTTAAACAACGTCTTCATAGTTAGTGGCTCTGAAGTATTGTCCGAAACGTAGAGCCACTTTAAATAAACTTTTTGTAACTTTTCGCAAGTTGCAACTATATGCGTTTGCTGTGGCGGATCCAGGGAGACCGGATGGCCCCGTGAATTTCAAAATTTATTTTTTTGAGATAATAATTTTTTTAACAATATTAACACGAGAATAGCCGTTTTAACCCAGTAATAAATGAGAAAAAATTCAAGTTGACCAAATTTAGAAGAAAAATTAGCAACTTTTTAGAGAAATTACAAATTTTTTAGCCCCTGGCTATTGTTTTCCAATGGGGTTTGTGAAAATAAGATCAAATGTTTGCTCTTCCCGACGTCGTTGTACCCCTCGCCGTTTTTGGCCCCTTCCGCAATTATTTTGGTCCCCTCGCCAAAGCAGTCTAAATCCGCCGCTGTGCGTCTATACACATTGTATGCGTTTTTGTAGGTACATATCCAGGGGAAGTGCAGCCGGAGCTGTAGATATAACAATAAAATATTTTAGAAAAGTAGCTCCGACTATGCTCCGCCGGTCATCAGCTAATTTTTGGAAGGAAAAATGAAAAGGTTTAAAAAACATAACTTGTGTTTTAGATTGAGAAGATGGGCCCAGAAAAAGTTTTGAACCAGCTCATTTTATTCCTTTCCAGGATTTGATTCGACGCAAAGGCTTGGGTAATTTTTTATATTCTTTTAATTTGAATACTGATTTTAGTAATAATAATTGACATTCCTGGATCCGTCAGTGCTTGGTCGCTTGACTTTTTGCCATTTTCTAGAATATAAACACGGCTTGTTGACTGAAGTCAGAAAGGATGTTAAAAAAGTCAATGGTCACTGCCATTCATCAAAATTTTCTCTGACAGATACAGATGTTAATCAATCCACACACACACACACACACACATAGTCAATTGTTTGATCGATCTACCAGATCGTATTCATGACAATACATTCAAAAATGGTCAAGAACTTTCTAGCACATGCAAGTCAATCCGAGCCTCTGCCTGAATGCAATATGAAATCTAATATTTTAAACAGACTTTGGGCACATAATTGACCAGTTTTCATTGGCCAAAAAAGAAAGGTGATATTTATAACCTACAGATATCAATAATTTAGCAGGACGCCAAAAATGCAGCTTCCCATTCTCCGAATACAATAACCTATTTTCCCTCTATACACAAATAATATACCAAAACACTGAGGCTCCCTTATTTATAATAAACGATTTTGTGTTTCCTAACTTTAAAAATAATGATCGAACTGTCAATCCTCGTTTTATAGAAATATACGAAATTCTATAATAAAAACGACTCAACAAAAATCTTAAGTTCATATATTCTTTATTTTAAACACTCGAACCACAAAAACTAATAAAAAAATTAATAATCATCATCATCATTGTTGTTATTATCTTCAGCACTACCACATGGGATCACAATTAAGGGACTAATGCAGTCCAACAATTGAAAGGCACCTGATGACTTAAACCAATAAAAAGCGATAAAACAACTTGAAATGAAAAATGACAACTTTATGGAATTTCAAGTGTATCATCTTGGCAAGCACCGATGACATTAAATTATGAAAAAAAATGGAAAGATGACGTTCCTGACGACCAATATTATTATGATTTCTTTAACGGGAATTTGCTATAAAACTCTTAGAATGCCATCAATAAGATAATAATAAAAATGATAATAAAAATAATGATAAAAATAATGCCACCCATGCAACATGGCAAAATTGAAAATGCAAAATTCGAACAAAGGATTGTCACAACTATAAACTTTCTGGTATGATCATCATCATCATCATTATTGATATTTAAACAGTTAACAACATAATGTAACAGAGTAATAATAAACAACACTGTTGGGCTAGCACCAAAATTTTGATTCCAACGAGGGACGTTAGTCGATAAGTCTCACTGACCGAGGAAACAAAAAATGATGAGGGTGACACAAAACATGATGATGATGGTAGGTGACACACAACATGATGATGATGGTAGGTGACACAAGAAATGGCTGCTGAGGGTTGCATGTCATATTGAACAAATAAAAAAATGTCCTGCAAGAATTCAAGAAACAAATAAACGATGCAAAAATAAAAACAATCAAAAACTCTTAAAAACCAAACTAAAATTTTATCCGCAAAATCGGCTAGTGAAATGGATGATTTCAATGTGCGAATAAATTAATAACGTTTAACAAGTTACATAAAAAATAAAGAAACGAATACATTTATGAACACAAGAATTACATTACTCATTAATTTTATTATTTCTAAATAATAATTTCAATTATATTCATAATATTTCATAATTATATTCAAATAACAACAGGCAGTATAATATAAACATCACAAGCAGTCAAAACAAAATAGCATGCTGAACAACGACAAATTTAAAAACATACAAATGCCCTGATTAGTTCACAAACAATAATTCAGAAATGATGCATGAAAAACAAACTCATAATATCATTTTTTTTTCAAATACTTAAAAAAAACCTCTTTAAAATTCATGCCCGCACGAAACATTATAAAACAACAAAACAGGACCACCTCGCTCAGATATTCACAGGATACGGTCATCGCCTTGCATAGAGAGATAAGCAGAAACAAACAAACAAACTGGCTAACTATATAATTAAATCATCTAATCCAGAATTGATGTGCTCCCTACAAA
Organism: Erpobdella octoculata; assembly: GCA_963978895.1. NCBI lineage: Eukaryota > Metazoa > Annelida > Clitellata > Hirudinida > Erpobdellidae > Erpobdella > Erpobdella octoculata. The sequence goes on along the minus strand of OZ022240.1, from coordinate 8,388,194 downwards.
AACAAACTTGAGAAAGCAACTTGTCGAGAGTCGGAGAAATGCTTTCCTTCCAGTCCGGAGCGAGTTTGTGATCGTTCAACATCAAAAGATTTGGTGCGCCAGATTTGAGAACGTGGTACATACACTGCGGATTGGCAACCAGGTGGGGGCTTTCAAACGGCCACTGTGTCAAAACGCGAGACACCTTGTAGATTTGAAGATTTGGTGTGTTCACAACGTTGAAATAGACCCCTTGACACTATTTTAAACAAAATATGAAATAATGTATTGCTAAACAATAAAAGTATAATATAAAAATTACCGCATTATCAAATTAACCATTACTTTACAATAAAAATATACAGCTTTAATAACATAGAATTAAATAACGAATTAATCATTTCAGAAAGATACACATTGGGAATGTAACTTTGCAAATGAAAAATAGATGGATCAGAATTACCTCTGCTGTTCTCACATATTTAATAAATTATTATTTTAATAAAAAAACAAAATGTTTGGATCGGAAATGGTTTTTTTTACATTTAAAATGTTAATACATAAAAAAAAACTAAACTACAAAATGCTTGTAAAAAGAACCAATTAAGCAAAGACTTGAGTTATTGTTCACAAACCTGAGAAATATCTAACTCAACAAGGCTCGTTGAATTAATTTGATAAAGTCGATAACCACCATAATTTTCAGACCAAAGTTCTAGAATCAATGTTTTCAAGTGAGGGAAGCAAAGAAGGAAACGACAAAATTCATCCGGCATCACGACTCCGTAAGAAAAATATTTCTTCAGCTCCAACACTTTCAGAGACGACAGCCGAGAAAATGCCTGTGTCGCAATTAACAATTGGAAGACGTGGTTGGTCAAACATTTCAAATAAATTCTTGAAATTTTTATGATTAAAAATGTTTCAAAAACCAAATTTATGAAAACTTTAAGATATGATAACTTTATAAGATTATTTCAAACGAAAAAATATAAAACAGAAAAAAATGACACAAATATGGACCTCGATAGATTTCTCCGACCAATCAAACGGCAAGCGCAACTCGACAATGTTGGGAGCAACGGCAGTGAAAATGTCAAACAGGCGAATAAAATATCTCTGCCTCAATCTTCTTTTCGACATGATATCTTTCAAATCACTATGAGACCATGTAGCACTGCTGCACTGAGGTAAAAAGGACTTCTTGTAAACAGTTTCAGTCCAATTGATATCAGCAATCTTCAGTTCCTTGAATTTGCACGACTTGAAAAAATCCGCTAGAAGTTCTCTCCAACCATCGTCGGGATCACCAATGTCGAAAGAAAATTTCAGATGCCTGAAAAAGTTCTTTTAAAAACTATTTGTTGTTTTATTAATAATATCATGAAATACTCCCAAATTACCTAACTGTTGGCTTCATGGAAATGAGAAAAGCAATAAATTTTTTCATTCTACGAACGTATTCAGAGTAGCATAACATCGAACACTCTTTGTGGAAATGAGAATGATATTTTAAACAAAACTTAAATTCTGAAAAATCTACATTACTCCATATAGATGGGTTTCTCAAAAACCCATTCCATTCTTTGCACACACAAAGAGCAACTCCAAGATTTTTGCAACTCAGGTATGAGAATATCATTAATTTTACATTGTCAGGAAGATGTTTGAAATTAAAATAACTGCTATCAGAAGAACTAAAGCACCTTGTCTTCATATAATTGATTAAATCAGTAAATACAGCTGTCGTAAATTGACCTGCAGATTCTTTTAATATAGAACCATACGAATGTGTCCTACCATTTGAACCAAGAGATTTGCTAAAGCATCCAGGGTCGCTTGCATAAGTCTCACCTCTACTGCTAGCGCCGTCGGAAAAAATCTTTGTTAAATCACACTCAAATGACACTGACACAGATCGAACCCTTCTGAACTTTACTTTTCCACTATCAACCATGTCGATGGCCCTTTTTTAGACAACTAAGTAGTAAGAAGAATAAAGAATAAAGCAACACAAGAGACTGTGTTAAACCGGGATTGACGAGAAAAACTAATGCAAAAAAACTACGCTATCAAAGATAAAATATTCGTCATGGTCAGTTCAAGATTGCTCAAGATGTCCAAGCATCTATTGAACTACTTTTAAAGCAATTACGGCGACAGTTGAGGCACCAATATCGATCTGTTATTCTGTTTACTAGTTTTGCAAAAACTGGCGAAAAGAGGATCATGGAACACATAAACATGACAAAAAAACTGGGTCAATGGAACAGCGCACTTTAAGTTCAGAGTAAATTCTGTATATAGAAAAACAAAGTAATTTGACATTATTTAAAAAATTTTTAAAGACAAATATATAATAATATATCCAAGACAGTAGCGAGTTAAACATAATAAGTGTTGAAATTGTTCGTTTAGTTTAGCTCAATGTCATGTTTACGACCCCGATCGATCTTGTTTTTAATAGGTAGTAGGAAATGTCCGTAGGTATATAGGAAATTATCGGCACAATTCGGTACAGATGAACAAGATCAGCGTCTTGGACTTCTGCTCTTGCAGAAAGAAACCATTCATCTTATTATGATCACAGTTGCCTCCCTAATTTTGAAAAGAACCCCTCCTAACCTTGATGTGGACCCACCTTTACTTTGAAGTGGGCTTTCTTAGACTTTGATATCAACCTCAAAAACTTTGAATTAGGTTTCCTTGACCTTGATGTGGCCCCCTGACATTTGTAATATATAAAACTTTTAGAAAAGTGCGCACCACTGGCCCTCTCAATTTTTTTTGGAAAAGTACCCATGAATATCCCCACCCGATCAACTATTTTAGGAGGAAGTTGAGAAGTCTTTCGAAGTTTTTTATACTTTTGCCCAAATTTCCAGCCTGTTTCATGCGGATTTTTGGGCGAATCTGGAGGAGGGGTGGCTGCCACACCCCCACCAGAGGCGTGGATTGAGGGGGACTACGGCCCCCCTCAAAATTTTTCCACCAAATAGAAAAAATATTGTTTCTAGCTCACCCATGATTGAGTATTTAGATTAGTTGACAAAAGCAATATTTATCATACTTTTTGAATTATATCTACTAATATTTTTCAACCTTTTAATGCCTTCGGTCCATCCAATCGAACTCATATGAACTTTAGCCTTGTGTATCTGTCCTAGTTTGACGAACAATTAGAATATTCCTATTCTAACTGGTTGCTTGAGCTATCTAACCAAGATTTTTCTCATTTATTTTAAATTATTTTTATTAGCCCAAACACGATTAAGTATTCAAATTAGTTGATGAAAACAGTATTTATCATACTTGTTGAATACTTTCCAGTTAGTTAGTTAAACATCTGCTATTATTTTTCAGTCTATTTGATCTCGATGATTTAGTAGACAATTTTGTAAAAATGAAAAAAACGTCGATACCCTTGTTACATTCATAATTACGCTTTTTAAACTGTTTTTTTTAAAAGTAATATGATGTTTTACATGAAAATACAACATACGAGTGTACATTCGGATGGTAATTTTTGTTTGAAGATTCTGTGGGTTAAATTTAAAAAATCTTCGCCCCCATCAACATTTTGCTGAATCCACGCCTCTGACCCCCACCTGTAAACCTATTGATGATCGCCTAATCGGTGGATGCCATAATTGAGTAGGTCTATAACGAGACGGCATGACAGACTTAATGAGTAGCGTAACTATACCATACTCGGATAGACGAGTCTATTTCTTAAATGTATTACACCTGCATGCAATAATTTAGCTAAAAAACAATGTAGGCCTACATATTAACTTTTGTGATTTGTTAAACACGGTGGTGACTCGCAGCTGAATGAAACGATGACGAATTTGTTGTCACTGCGGCCAGAAAGGTTTACAAAAATTTCATAAAATTTACTCCTTAAAAACTAAAACTTAGTAGAAATACCACACAAGTAATTTTTTTAATGTCATAAAAAATAGCTATCCGATACATATGTTGATTGAACTATTTCTCTGTTGTCAACCAACACGAAATGAACTCCTAAAGGATTTCAGTGACTGTTGAGTAGAAGTCGAGATGTCTCGCAAAATATATATTCTGTATGTAATCAACTGTCTGCCTAGGAAAGCATAAGAAAGCATGAACAAAATTAAATATAATAAAAACAGCTTATTTCATACACAATTAGATACCACCATCATCACTTGAATCGACCCCTTCGTCATCATCTTCACGATCACAAACGGAAACTTCCACATTACCTTTCCAACTCGTGTCTTTACCGAAACAATGAAATAAACCTTACATTCTCGTAAAATGCCTTTCAATGTAAAATGGCCGAGCCAAAGAATTGCCGTAATCAAAAATGCCGACTGATCGTAAATAAAAGGTTATTTAATTTATAATCGATGATAAAAAAATTGATCAAAATCATCTAGAAGTATATTACAGAGCAATCAACCAAACCAAGCCATTCGTATAATACAATTTTTTTTGTAGTCTCGTTGTGGCATTAACACTTTCATCTTAAAATTTAATTATCAAGAATCGGTATCTTTATAAAGAGATGTTTCAAAATTTACAACCATGAAAGCAAACATTAAGCAGGAGAGCATTCATACTTTCCAATCTACAAACTTTTACAGAATTCCAATGAAATGCAATTTTATTGGTGAAAGAAATTTTCTTGCTTACTGCTGGACAGCGGGCATCAAGAAAAGTACAGTGCATAGAATGAAAGACGTACTCGAAGGAAGGATTTATTGTGAAAATGAGAGACTGGAGAGGTGGCATGCATGCATTCATGCATGTGTGTGTGTATGTGTGTGTGTGTGCTAGTGTGGTTGCATGTGTGATCAGATTTTCGTTCGGGAAGGCTGGCGTTGAAAAATTATGAACTGAAGAAACAAATTTTTTTTGCAAACACAACAGTTCAAATAACTCTTTAAAACAATTTCAGAAAAAAAATTGTATAATACGAGAAACCCAAACAAATCACACTTTTAGAAAATATTAAACAAAACAACGTTTGCAAATACAGAAAACAAAGTAAAATTGAATCAGTTTTATATCTTAGAGAAGCAAATCATAAAAAATAAACTTGTCAAAAATTTCTAACTACAACACACAACCAGGCAGGAGGGGTATGGTGCCGTAGTATGAAATTCCTTTTTTGTTTTCTCTTATTACAAAGCACCAGGTTTTAAGAAGAAGCAGGTAAGAAGAGTGCAGATGAACCCAAATCAACGGTGAGCGAAAAGAGATATGGAAGTACGGCTTCCTGCACTCCTGTCCGAAGATGAATCAGCAGGCGAGGGACACTTCATCGGAACGTTTTCGTCATCGTCCGTCCCGTCAGCTTCTATCATCACCGCCAGATGAGACGAGGGGTATTTTGAGATTTTCAAATTTTCTCTAGGATGAAGATGAAAGGAAGAAGAGTTAGCAGTACTCGACGTAACTAGATCTTCACAGCAACAGTTGTCGATGGTGATGCTCGTTGATTCGCAAAAACCGACGTTTTCGATATTGACCTTGGCGAAGCTGTTTGCATTTCGGGGTATCGACTCCTGGTTGGAATCCGAAGTGGAAACGGTGTTGCAAGAAGAGATGGTGTCGCAAGAAGATATTCTCGCGGTCGATACGCAGAACCTCCTGCAATCTCCATCCACGCTACCTCTTGCATCCAAATTATGACACGCGGGAAAATGATGCTGGTGACACAATCTCGGAGAACTTGATGCTCCGGAAACCAGTTGTTCGGCGTCCACCATCGCCACGATGTCGCTACCTCCGGGACAGCATTCTAGCGGAGCTTGCTGCAAAATTCTGGGGTCTGTCGAAGCTTGTCTAGCTGCCAAGCTGTGTACGCTGAGGTAATCCAGAGTTGAAATTATGGCAGGTTCTGCCCTTTCTTCATCAATGCTGTCACCCAAACTCATGCTCTGCTTCTTACCGTAATGGCGGTACTTATTGGTGTCTGGATTATTATGGTGGTGGTGAAGGTGATTGTGGTGATGATGATGAACGTGGTGATGGGGGTCTTTCGGTGCAGACACGGACCCAGATATCGAACCGCACGCTTCGGCTGCTTTGAAACTGACGCTTCTCGAGGTCGGAGGTGAACCGTAACGCTGGAAGCTTGATCTGAGAGCAGAAGAATGACCTGTCGCCATGTCCATGCCTGAATTTTCAGCAATGTTGCAAGCCTCCCCGACGGAAGTGGTCACCCTGTTCATCCCCGACGTGGCAAGGTCGACTCTGTTTATATTTGTAGTTCTGGCTGAACACACATCAGACGTTGCAGCTGGTAGGTGATTTGCTTCCCTTGAAAATTTGAGATGCACAATATTATTAAAACTTTTATAAATCCATATTTTTTAGTAATAAACCAACAAGTTTTAAATGATTCTCCATTTTTTAAATTTGATGAAATCATATCTTATTTATTAAACTGAAAGAAGAAAAAAAGAATACTGCAAAACATTTAAGCCTACTTGAGAGACAGACCCTTGGAGACGTCAACAACAGGTTCGGCTATCTTAACACTGACATTATCGCCAAAAGACACTGTGACGGATTTCGTATCGATGCTCAAATTGGCAGATTCACTGCTCAGACTCGATCTTTTGTCCTGTCTCATGGAGGTCGTAGCCATCTCCGCTTGCACCTCGAGCCTGAAAAAACAAATATGTTATTCAACTTCATACAGAACAAATTCTTCAAATTGCAGTTAATAATACAAGACAAACACGTGTTCAAGAAAACTGTAATAAATAAATGCAAATAATTTATGCTTGAAATATAACTCTTTGTTTATAAAAGATTGTACCGATTCTGAAAACCGGAATTGCCTCCGAGCAGACTGCCTGAAAGACTTTCAGCAATGCAAGATCCAGCCATGGCTCTGTGACTTGCCGAATCTCTATCACAACTGTCCTCCCTGATAGCACCAACTCTATCCAGATGACTTCCACTGGCACTAAGACTGTTGGTCATGACAAGAGACATCTCCCCTATGCTTGGTCCGATGCTGGGGTTTGTCACCCCATGTGTTCCCTCAACTACACTTCTGGTTTCCCCGAAAGTAGCTGGTTAAAAAATTAATTATAATATATTAAACCATGGGTTATTCATAAGTAAACTAATGTAAATTTGAACATATATATATTCAGCCTCAATCAAATACATTTAAAGTACAGAATGAATACGGAAAACATTTAAAACATGTATGAACCGTTGTAGTTGTTTGATTCATTGGCCGTCTGAGTTTCAGCCTCGTTGAAATCAATCTTGACGCCCCCAGAATTTGTGGTCCTCACTCCGCAACCACCACTGCGACACAGAGAGATGGGCACGACACCATAGACGTATGCCAAAAGAATTGGAACTCCGATGCCTTGAGAAATATTAAAAACAATTCTAATTCTTCTTATTTATTAATAGTCAACTTTAAAAGATACATATTTGATCCTGTAAAAATTTGACTAGCAGTTTGATTGTTTACTATTTTTATGTACACTATTGTTATGTACAAATGTACACTATTGTTATGTACAAATGTACACTATTGTGACGTACAAATGTACACTATTGTGATGTACAAATGTACAGTGATGTACAAATGTACACTATTGGGATGTACAAAGGTACATTATTAGCAATGAGATGGTCCAGTATTACTTAGGATTCTCTTTAATAAATTCTTAATTGTAAAAAATAAAAACATTTTTCTAAAACAAAAACTTTTTTTCATTTACTGAGTTTATTAGACAAGACAAATAAATAACTTCTACAAAATATCACGTACGCCATTGGAATGTTGAATCATTGTTACAAAAAATAATATTGTCCAGCAATCATTTTAACAATATTGTTAACAGGTAAAGCAGTGATTTAAGCAGGCCTTGCTTGCCTGCAGCCACCAATGAAATAAAAGCCTTAAAATCTTCAGCCTATAACTTTCATCAGCTCTCATTCAGACTAATATGCATATAGGTAGTTATGCCTCTAAATTTTTCAGTAATAATGCAAAATAAAATAAGAATCCCAAGTGATATTTTATAAAATAAAAGCATTTCACACATATACTGGTTATAACCTCTCAAAAACTACTGATTTTTTACATTATTATTTAACATATATAATTATTGTTGTTTTAAGAATGCAGCGCCCCTTAACAGCGTTATGTGAAATTGCTAACATACACACAAACATAAGAAATTATGTATGTCGATTGTACATAATAGAAAGTATATAATAAATTATGAGTTTTAATAAAAAGATAAAATAAGAAAATGAAAGAAAAAATTCAAAGTAAGCCATAAAAAAAACTAGGTTATTTCACAAATCCCTTATATTTTAGGATTTTCTGGCCTTTCATTTATTGCAATTTTTTTTTGGAACGACTTTTTTCAAATTCATATATGTATACATCTATATAATTTTATTTGATTTAAAACATAGATAAATATATTACCTTGAATTACAAATTAATAAAATGCATGGTCATGAGGACGAGCCTATATTTCTCAACTTGAAAAACGTGGTAAAAAACAACCAACCGACGGTGATGGCAGCAAGGAGAGGAGAGATGAGAACCGAAGAGAGGACTCCTCCAAGTGTGGCTAAATTCCTTTTGTGGACGGTCATGTAGCTGCACTTTGAATAAATCTACAAGAAATTTTTCTGTTCGATGTAATTGAAAACAAAGCAATTTGATTACATCCACAAAAATACAACAAACATTAATACTAATAAGTCATTTTGAACAGTAGGGTTAATTACATACACTCAGCATTACTCAAATTTAGATATTTATGGTACACTTCTAGCAGGAACATCTCAATTAGGGGAACAGGGGGAGGGGCTACTCTCGGAATTGGGAAACCAGACGATCAATAACTTGAGTATCACTTTTTTAATCCCACTGTTGAAATAAACATTTATTATGCCAGTTATGCTTGTAAATGAGTTGAAATAGTTCGTTATATACATAGGAAATATTTCAATTTGGACCAATATTTTAATATGTTTTAGCTAATCCAAATATGTTATAGCCAGAGTAATTTAACATGGTGAAGATGGGGCAAATGCAGGGACCAAAGTTTTAGTACAGCATATCCAGGGTACGTTATAGCAGGATTATACTGTACATCATGAATAATTATGTACCTTCGTCATATACATTATGAGTAATTAAGTAACTTCATCATATAACATCATGAATGATTAAGTACCTTCATTATATCCATCATGAATAATTAAGTACCTTCATCATGCATAATTGTTTAAAATAAAATATTTAATTTGAAAATGACAATTTCTTGTCTCACAAAATAAAAAGAAATAATAATGAAAAGAAAAAAAAACACCACAAACGTAAACATAAAAAAATGATCAGTACTAACCCTTTTCCCGACCCAAATTGGAACTCCGATGACAATGGCAGGAACAGCAATTCCAGCAATAAGAGTGATACCAACTGGTGCACCAATCAACGTTCCCAGCTGCCATAGAATTTTTTTCTTTCTGCTCCATGGCTTTTTGCCCCAAAATGTACAACCAGAAGGACTTTGAGAAATAATTTTTTTAAATATAACAGTGGTTTTGCAAAAAACAGCTGATGATCGTGATAATGTAATTGACCATTAAAAAAGAATCAACAATAAAACATAATGTTTTATGTTTAATCAAATAGAACTTCAGACACACAGTACATTGGAACCACATCATTTAATCAATAAATGAATGAATGATAGTATCATTTGAAATGACATTAAGATTAGACCAGCATTAAACTAGGCAGTCACATAAAATAGACATGCCCTAGCATGCAAGGCCAGAACCTTGGACGCTCAAAACCGTCCCAGGGAAGTTGATGGGGTTAACAGGGTGTTACTTTAAAGCAAATTAATAAATTCCCAATAAAAATGATTACATAAAAATGTTTGTAAGAGATACTTTGAGCCAAACATATATCTATATATATAAAAATGAATGTTTGTATATATGTATTTATGTATGTTAATGTCCTTTATGCATTGCTACACCATTCATCCGATCGTAATGAAATTTTCACACAACCTTGAGAGTCAATGAAAATCAAAAAGAAAAAAAACATTTTTGAAATCCGTCACAAAATGAGCGGAGCGGAGCGGGTGAGCGAGCGGGAACTATATATATATGTATGTGCGTATGTATGTGTGTATGTATGTATGTGTATGTGCATGTATGTGTGTCTGTGTGTGTGTGTTTATGTATGTACTAGCGGAGATACCCGGCGTTGCCCAGGTTTTTTAGAGGTTTTTCTAATGTTTGTCTCTTTCTCTCCCGTTTCCTTTCCCACCTGCTTTCCCACTCCTGTTAGCTTTTCCGTTTTCGGTCGTTTTCCCACTGCCGGTCGCTTTCCCGCTCCCGGTCGCTTTCCCGCTCCCGGTCGCTTTCCCGCTCCCGGTCGCTTTCCCGCTCCCGGTCGTTTTCCCGTCCCGGTCGCTGCCCCGTTCCCGCTCACGTTTGCTCTCCCATTCCCGCTCACGCTTGCTTTTCTGTTCCCGCTCGCTGTCCGTTCCGGGTGCTTTCCCGTTTCTATAATAGACAAACTAACCCACAAACATTCATATATATATATATATAGTCTTAGCAAATCTATTTTGCGTTTTATAGGCTAACAGAAGTTATGAAAGAATGTAAAAGAGAAAATGAGCGGGAACGGAAACGAGAACGGGAGAGCTACCGTGACCGGGAATGGGAGAGCAAGCATGACCGGGAACGGGAGAGCAAGCGTGAGCGGGAACGGGAAAGCGACCGGAAACGGGAAAGCGACCGGGAACGGGAAAGCGACCGGGAACGGGAAAGCGACCGGGAACGCGGAAAGCGACCGGGAACGCGGAAAGCGACCGGGAACGCGGAAAGCGACTGGAATCGGGAGAGCAAGCTTGGAAGGAAACGCGAGCAAGAGAGAAAATCGATAACAGAACTTCTGAGCGGGAAAGCGACCGGGAGCTGGAAAACGACCGAGAGCGGAAAAGCGACCGGGAACGCTACGAAAACGGGAAAGTGGAGAAGGGAACGGGAGCGAGAGAGACAAACATTAGAAAAACCTCTAAAAAACCCGGGCAACGCCGGGTAACCCCGCTAGTATATATATATATATAAAGAATTTAGCACAGTTCATTTTTTTTAACTTTAATTCAAAGCCACTTGATTATGCTTTTGTGTCTCACTCTTTACGTATTTGTCGTAAAAATTTCATTTTTTTCGTAAAATCAGATTGACTTTACTACTTTAAGATGGTAAAATTTCACAGCTCTAAGACTTTGTGGAGCACGGTAATAACTTGCGCAAGTTGAAGAGTCCATCTAAAACAAATGGGGCAGCCGTGGTAACCCAACGGTTCTTAAGCGCATGGCTAATAACTTTTTTATGACTAATTGAATGTTTTTAGTTGTTGTTTTAAATGAAAGTTTATTATATTAACTATAACATATTAAAAATTCAAATGTCTACTTATTTGACTACATATTGAAATTTTACATCAAAACAAGTGCAGTTCCTTGTAAATCAGAGCACATATTCAACGGTTACAACACAATCTTCAAATCTCAATAACTTTTTTATTAGATACATTTATTTAAATATGTTACTTCGTAACTGATAATTATTTTCGATTGCTAACTCAATCAAATAATTAATTACTGGAATATTAATGAAGATGACGCAGAGGACTACGACCTACAGACGTAAAGTTTCTTAGCAGGCGTGATCACAAGGTATCTGACTTTCGATATTTAAAGAACTATTTTATCTGATTTTTTTAATATTTCATTGTTTTGTTGTTATTTTATAAATACAAACTTAAAAATAAATAATACAATAAGTAATGACTTCTGAATTTGAATTTGTAACTCTTACACACTACGCTTTTTCAGCGTTGTGCACTCAATGCTCTATGTAAGCCTATGTGAACTGAGCTAGGTCGTTGAACCAGTTTTTAACAGCCTAATGGCTTGAATGTTTCTACCCCACCCTGCGTTCATCTCGAATGGATTTTTCGTTATTAAATATAAACTTTATATTTTAGATTTTTTGGTATATTTGAACTCAGATTTTATATCTTTATAAGAATATTTTGTTTAATTTAATTAAAAAGATCTTATATTTTTTATTTACTCAGATTTTATATCTTTATAAGAATATTTTATTTAATTTAATTAAAAAGATCTTATATTTTTTATGGGACTGCCTACATTAAAGCCACTGAATGTTTATGTGCAAAAGATTATGAAAAGTGTTCCCAGTTTTCTTCAAAACAGCATCTCTGAGGAAGCTAGTTTGACTGATGATGGAAAATCATTCCAGGTTGTTGGATTCGAGAGCAAACGAAGGTAGAATTACAGAATTCAATCCGGTGCAAGACAAGGACAGTTAAAAACGTTTTCCTTCCTAGGATGAACAAAGGTCAGCTGACATTTGATCTGACATCTGTCTAAAGATTGATAGACATGAACTAATGTTAGATCAGAGACTTCCAAGTTTTAATGTGAGGCTGATGTCAACACAACACATGTTGATAGGGTTTTTTAAAGACTTATTTAATTTCTTTTGTACACAGGGAGAAGAGAAGCAGACCTAGATGAAACTTTTTGAGACAACCCGTGGAAGATGATGAGTTGCAGGATCCGACACGAAACAAGAAATTTGTTAGATACCTACCCCCCCCCCCAGCCAGCAATCACTAAAGAAACAAGATGAACCGAGTTGTCGAAGTGGGATGTGTTGAAAAAAATGTTTAAGACTGCTGACAGGTCAAGAAGAATAAGAAGCAAGAGCTTGTCCCCCATTTGAGACCTGAAGCAAATCGGAAGTAACATTGAGTAATGCTGTTTCGGTTGAGTGGGAATAAATTATTTAACTTGAAGGTGTTTGAAAACACATTCCAGCACAAGCTTCTTGAGCAATTTTCAGAAAACAGGGAAATTAGATATTGGTTGGTAAGATGAGGTCACCCCAGTACCAGTAAGCTTGTAATAAGCCACTATTTGACTACCCAATAAAATCAGATTATAAACAGAAAGGTAAATTTTTATTTTTTTTTGTTTAAAAAAGTTATTAAAAACAAATCAAAATCTGTGTTTTTCTTTATTGGCAAACACATCCTGTTGTTGCTGCCGTGCAACAATTTACTGCTAAAGAATTTGCTGAGGCATATCAATTTCATAATATGAATAGAAACAGTTGCATACTTGTGGAGATGGGAGAATATTAAATAAAAATACACACACACCTGAGATAATGAAGATCTGAGATTTCTTTCATGCACAGCCAGCAGAACTCGGCACCGCAAATGGCACAAGCCATGTGGTTACACGAACCATCGTCCATCTTCATTATGAATGCCTGACATCTTGGACATGGTTTGATCTCATCTTGAATAATATAAACAACAATGATAGAATAAAATATTCTGAAATTCCAAAGAGCAACTCTTTACATAGTGAAAATCAAAGACAAATCATATTGAAGCTTTGCAGTTATTTTTAAACTATTAAAACTATTTATTCTATCTATATTTGTTACTTAAAGCTAAAAATGGCAAAAAATAGACTTTGACTAAGCCTCAATTCATAACATACACTAATAAAATATATTATAAAATATCAAATGAAAGTCGATAGCGTAGAAATCGATCACAACGAATTAACTGTTTCTCGATTATTACCTGATTAACATCTTTTTACAGCTTAAAATATTCAAGATTATATTTCTGAAAAGACATTATTGAAAATGTTTAAAATTTATAAAAACAGGCAACTTAAAGAGATAATACACAACATATAAAAAAACCAATAAAACATTAAGCTCAGAAATATAAACAACTATCAGCCATTTAGAGTTAAAAAAAAGTCACTAATAAATAACATTTCAACCGACTATTCAAGTTTGATTCCTGACTGAACGATGACGACCTGATATTGGATGATCTTTCTGCCTTAGCAGCATCACACGTTTGATTTGGGTGCCAGTACTGCTTGCAATGGTAGCAAAAGGTTGCACCACAGCCGGGCCTGTTGCAAGTCAACTTCGGACAGCTGGCACAACCAGATGCAATGACGACATAGCTGAAATTTTAAAATGTTGCTTACTTGATATGTTATCAGTTTAACATACATGCTAATATCCTCAACACAAAGCTTATAGATAAAAACAACACCAAATAATTGAATGCTTATATAGATTATATTATTACATGATTTCATTAACTTTCACTTGTCCGGATACCGGTGGGATGTCCGTGCACGTTTTTATATTCAGAAGAGCATTATAAAATTTGCCCACTGTTACAAAAATTTATAGTTTAAGTAAACAAAAATAATAATTAAAAAACAAAAATTATTAAAAACAAATTAAAAAACCAAATGATTATGACGACAACAACTTTCATTGTCATAGTAACTACAAACATCTTTTGTCTACTATTCACCAGGGTTATATTTTTATAATAAGATGTCGCTATGAAATTTTATAACTGTCTTAAAAGCATGTTTTAAATTAACTTTCACTGTTAAGTACTCTCAAGCTGTAAAACACATGCTAAGTGAAAATATCCAGTTTATAAAATTAAACATGTAGGTCTGTAAAGTCTTTTTGCAGGAAAAAACTTGCCCTATCCACCTAAGACAGAAAAATAAAAGAGTGAATATGCTGAAGAATTTTTAAATAGATTTTCTAGCAGTTTCTTCAAATCTTTCTAACAAAAAAAAAGAAAAAAGCAGAGTTTCAGTGTTTTAGCAAACATAATAATTTCAGGACATCTCACAAAGCAATTTGATTAATCAATAAATTAATAAAAAATTTCTCTATTCTCATATAATCTATAAATTAAAATATCCAACAAAACATAAGCATAAAATAATTACATTTTTCATTTTAAAAATATAAAAGAGCACATTTTTGATATTGATCTATTCTACTGTGTAGAATGTTCAAATTCAACTCAATGACTATTTTCAATCTGTTTTTGTCAACGAACCTGAGGGCTACATGCCTGCTTTTACAGATCGCACCAAATCAATCTGCGATGTAAATGAAAGTTGTTTTTCTGCAGCTATTCTTCAAAAAAGACTCTACAGCTTAGACAAAACTAAATCGATGGGTCTTGACGGTTTGCACCCACGCGTTCTCAGCAATTGCGCAGCTGCCTTTGCCACACCCCTGGCTCTCATCTACAAGCGCTCCTTCATGTCCGGAGTTATACCGGACACATGGAGAAAATCAAATGTTTCCCCTATCTTCAAAAAAGGCAGCAAGCTCAAGCCTTCTAACTACAGGCCTGTCTCTCTCACTCCTGTGCCCTGTAAAGTAATGGAAGGCATTCTACATGAACACATCATGCAGCACTGTGTCGTCAACGGCTTAATCAGCAAACATCAACATGGTTTTCTCAAGAAAAAAAGCTGCTTGACAAATTTACTTGAAACTCGCGACATACTCACTGAAGCTGTTCATTGCGGCTATGTGGCTGACGTAGTATATACAGATTTTGCCAAAGCATTCGACAGAGTACCTCACAAACGCCTACTGCATAAACTAAAAGCTTATGGCATCCGTGGTATGCTACTCACATGGATCGAAGCGTGGCTGAAAGATAGGAAGCAGCGCGTTTTGATTGAAGGCTGCGAGTCCGAGTGGAAGAATGTGACAAGTGGCGTTCCTCAAGGCTCTGTTCTTGGTCCACTACTTTTTGTGTTATATATTAACGACTTACCGGACACTATCACACACCAAATCAAAATGTACGCGGACGACAGCAAAATCATCGGCATCATCAAGTCAGCTTCCGACATTTCATCTCTCCAGGCTGACATTGACCGTGCAGTTGAGTGGTCATTCACTTGGCTAATGCACTTCAATGTCGAGAAATGCAAAATCATGCATGTCGGTCGCTCACACAGAATAACCCACCAATACTCTATGAGACATATTGACGGCACGCGGCGACCACTCGAAGTCACAAAAGTCGAACGTGATCTTGGTGTTCTCGTCTCAGATGATCTAAAGGTCCGAGCACAGGTCGAAAAAGCAGCGTCATCAGCCAATCATATGCTCAGCCGACTCAGAAAAGCTTTCCGCAGCCGCAGCCTCATACTGTGGCGTACACTTTACCTCTCCTACGTCCGCCCACATCTTGAATTTGCTGTTCAATCTTGGTCGCCTTATCAAAAGGGCGATATTAACCTTCTTGAGCAGGTCCAACGTCGGGCAACAAAAATCATTGCAACACTAAAACATCAGCCCTATGAACATCGTCTGCAACAGCTTGGGATCACAACGCTGCAAGACCGCCGTTCGAGAGGTGACCTGATCGAGCAGTTCAAAATCGCCCACAACATCGACGACGTCAGCTTTTCCGTTCCGCAAACTCGAGCAGCCGGCCACACGGCATACCACCTGCGTGGCCACAACTGCAAACTAGAGCGCCAGTATGTCAGAGGTTGCGAAGAGCGATACAATTTTTTCACAAACCGGATTGTCGCTCCATGGAATGCGCTTACGCAATACACAATTGACGCCCCGACAGTAAACGCTTTCAAGGACCGCATCTCTTAGGAGTCGCGAGTCCTCCAGCTTCTGTCAGTATAGAGGAGCCTGATGTAGCTCCTCTTCATCAAAAATATAACTTTCAGACATTAATTTTTTATGGCTTGATCCTATAGACTTTTTTTTTTTTAATATTTTTGGTTCTGATAATAAACAAATTCAAATTCAACGATCTTTAACCTGAAACGAATCTACAGATTTCTAGGTCACTTCTATATAAATACTGAATATCATAAACTCAACCACAGAAAATTCGTCAACTTTAATATCCTCAACTACAATAACTTAATTACTATATGCTAATCATTGTAACATGACTTGTTTAAGTAAACCAGCAAAAGCAACATTATAAAAAAAATTTTAATGTTCTGCCTAAAAATTTAAAAGTCACAGGCTTGATAAAAAAAGGCAAATTGACACACAAATTTAATTTCAAGAGGAGCTAAATAAATCTGTGCCTATTATGCAACCATGTGGGGATCCAAATATTTTTTCTATGGAACTAGCAAGAATGGAATTAATACCTGCAAGTTTTCTGTGAAATAAAACTTGGAATTACGAAGGATAATTTTAGGTGTACTTTAGATGATTCAGTGATTATATCTTATATCTCATGCGTTACTGAAAGAGAGTTCTTGCAATGGAAAAATTAGTTTATAAGAAATTATGTGAAATATGGTCTTATGCAGAATCTGCAAACTAAAATAATAATATTAGGTTGGAAAAGTAAACAAGACAATTAACATGAGTTGTCCACTTTCTTTCTTTCTTAAAACATAAATTGGTTGAATGGATAAATTTTGATAAAATCATAGTTCAATTACATTTGGAAGACAACAAACTATGGACTAGACTAAATATAAAAAAAACATTTAAACTTTCCGTTCGATATTTTAAAAAATCCTCGCACGTAAATGCAATTGCAATAAAAATTACTAACATTGAGTTCACAATAACACAAATGAAACCACTAGAAAGAAACAACTCTAGCAAACTAATCAACAAAAAAAAACTAACTTGCAATCAGGAGCAGGGCACCATCTGGCATCAGGATCGCTCACAAGAAATCTCCTAAGCATGAACTCTTCGTACTTGTTGTAGAGTTTAACATCTTCATCGAGAATCAAGCGAATGTCGTTCGGGTGGAGAGGCTCGGGACACTCCGGGCAAGCGATGTTAACCCTCGACTCTGTAATCTCGGTCCGAAGATACTGCTTCAGGCATTCTTTGCACGACCTGTGGTTGCACGAAGTTGCAGTCAGATTAGGAAAGTTGGTTTTAGGTTGGATGAGAGCACACAGAGGACATTCCATGAGAAGACTTGTCACGTTCGATGCAGAATTTTCAGAAGAAACGCTGATTGACGCAGTTGCCCTCAAGCTTTCTTTGGACTTTTTGTTCTGAAAAGTCTTTTTAATATAAAAACAGAATCTTGTTCATCATGATGTTAATAATAATAAACTTGTTGCTATGCTAAAAGTATTTACACTACTGAAATTGGTGCCCCTGAAAGATCTAGATGAGATGTTTTCCATATTTGATCAGCATTAAAATCATTTGTATTTATTATTCATCTCAACTAAATGGGGACCAGTCCTGTGCCTGGATAAAAAAAATAGGGGAGACTGTACTGCCCAGCCACAACAAAAGGAAACTGTCCACTTTTGGCCTAAAATTAGGTTAATTGTCTGTTTAAATGTAGAAACCAAGACCTACATTATGGTATTTACAAATTGGTTTTACTCTGCATAGTTTCTGTGTATAACCCATGGCAAAAGAAACCATGTCCGAGCACTACTAGTAAAACCTAGATTAGTTTTACATTTATTACGAAATTACATTTTGGTGACTTGCTTCCTTCTGCCTTTGTGGGGGGAGTGTAGACAATCTAATTTAAATAAAATCTGCAACAGGAAACATATTTAGTTTGACAGAGTTCTTAATATTTGTGAGATATACAACTGAAAAAGAATCAATTTTAAAAATCCCAAAAAGTAATATAACATTTAATAAATTATGACATGAATCCTGCTTTAATATTACAGTTTGTTTAATTTAATCCTAACTTATTCATAGAAATTGAGTAAACCTCTTGAGTGAAATTATTGTATTCCATTTTTGTTGGAGACATCTTCCCACTGGTGTGTTGCTGTGTTTCTAACTCAAGAGAATTGTTTTTTTTCTTCTTGCTACTCATCAATCTCTGGCCATGAATGTCCTGAAAAACTCTTCGCAGTGAAAACCATCTTGGTGTTTTCGTTCCATTAGTAGACCGTATTGGACCTGCAGTTTCAACTGGTGATGGACGAGATGATGCAGAAGCCGAAGAATTGCTATCAATAAATTCTTTTTTCCCAATCTTTTTCATGTTTGTATAAATGTGAAACTCTCTGAAAACATTGAAAAAAGAATAGGTCGTTTACTTTAATTTACTTAACGTACCTTCTAAAAAGCCATAAAAGAGACAAGTCTACTAATCTACTAGGTCAAATTATTGATGTAAGCAAAATAAAACAGCTTAAAAGACATGAGATTAAAAAACAATCAAAAGTTGTCGTTAGCAAAAGTAAAGAAGGGTCTAACCGTTACTGTACTCAACTATACTTTACTATATACTTATATTATATACCCACTGGCTTGGTAATTCCGAAACCGTTACTTCACGGAAGGATTTTTAAGTTTGTAGGAGTCACGTACCTTGGGCAAAGAGATTTTTAATGTAAAAATACGACTAATTTGTAGGCCCTAGATCAATTAAGCCGTTTGATACTTTTTAAGTTAGATAGAGACCTTTTTACTCTCAAAGATTTTCTGATTCTTAACGAGAAACCATATTGGGAAGATCAACAAAAACATTACCACAACATACCAACTACACTACACTACGAATTAGTCACACATGTGCCGTTGAACTTAGTTTTAAAATTATTATCAATTTTTTTCCAAAATTGATTGAATTAATGACCCAATCAACAGGTATAACTGTATATCAACAGCCCTTTAATGAAATTCCTTCCTGATCATTAATCAAATCCATATGGTGTCGACGTTTAATTTTGTTACATAAAAAAAATTTTAATTAAAAAAATGAATAAAAAATTATTTAACTGAAAAATAATTGATTGTAATTATTATTTAATTTTTTGCGTATTTATTTATTAAATTAAATATAATTTTTTAATTTATGTAAATAAAATAATTAAATTACAACACAAAAACGCGTAATATATTACTTTAAAAAGACTAAAAATTTAAAAGTCTTTGTTTACAAATTTGTCGACGATAACAAAAGTGTTGTCATCGTGGTTTGATATTTTTCCGCTCACGTAAATCGGCTGGTCGCGGCATTTCTTTTTTTTTTATAAAAATTTAAAATTAAAATGGCCGTAAAAGTTTCCGAACAAGAAATGCTGGTAATATGCAGCACCCTTGAAGATCAAACACAGCCCATCGCTGAACGTTTTAGATCATTATTTACATTGAAGAATTTAGGAGGAAAGTTAGCCATAGACAGCATATCTAAATGTTTCAGTGATACATCGGTTTTATTAAAGCATGAATGTGCTTACTGTCTTGGCCAAATGCAAGATGAATATGCCATACCGATATTAATAAGTGTACTAGAGGATGAAAACCAAGATAAAATTGTTCGACATGAGGCAGGTTAGTTAACAAAATGCGTGTAATTAATTTCAGTAATCATTTATTTATGCATGTTAGCAGGTGCCGATGTTGTTGGGTAAAGGTGGAGACTAGCATAATAAATTATTTCTGCAGTAAATCACTTGTATAATATCACATATACTATACTACTATACTATATCGTTGGACAGTCAAGAAGTAGCGCACCACGACTGAAATTATTGTAAATAACCTTTCATTTTAAGATCTATAAAGTTAGTCATGGAAAATATATATCATAGTAAACATTATAGAAATACACCTTTTAAAATTATTTTAAATCATTTGACTTATCATATTTTCTTTAAAAAAGTATATTTCACTTTAATTTTGTTTTGTCTTCTAATGGCAATAGCTGATTTTTGCTGTTAACTTTTTTGTTTGATTAAATAAACTGTCTGGATAAATACATTTTTATTTTAGATTACTTTCAAAAATGGTAGCAGAAATAATTTATTATGCTTCACTATAAATAGGCACAGTATATATACACTCAACCATTGAGCAGATGACATAAATCAGTTGATAAATTTTTTTAATTTCAAATCTGACAGGTGAAGCACTTGGAGCTATTGGTTCCAGTTCCATTCTCAATGTCTTGGAAAAATACAAAAATGACCCAATCAGAGAGGTAATACATGGATGTGGTTTGTTTGTGTGCATGGTCTGTAGTAGTATGTATATATGTATGTTTCAATATTGGTATTCGGATCACTAATCCAATAAAAGGAATAGAAAAGTTTGAGTTGAGCTCACCAAAAATTCTATTTGAGTTTGGGAATCTATGTAGTTTTTTAATTTAAGTTTTTTGTGTGTTTCAGGTTGCTGAAACATGTCAGTTAGCAATTGAAAGGATTAAATGGTTGGAAATAAACAAAGATAAAAAAGAAATTTCCGAACCCTCAAATGTTTCTTATACGTCCGTTGATCCGGCACCTCCTGCTCAAAATTTAAATGTTTCTGAATTGAGGAATTTACTCTTAAATGAGGAAGCTTCACTTTTTGAAAGATATCAAGCTATGTTTGCATTGAGAAACAATGGCAGTGAGGAGGCTGTCAGTTCTTTGGTAGCAGGTATTTTTTTATTAGTGTGTTTGTTTATTTTGAACATGTTATCAATTCAAGATAGCTTTGTAAAGTTTTGAGGTTAGCCTTAGGGATATTAAGTTACAACTTGGCAGTATAAGTTTGTTCTTCTGTTTGTCATTATAAATAATAGTTCATTTGTCTGAACTAACTGGTTTAATAATAATATTGTATTTGTCAATTTTTAACTTTAAATTTTATCTTTCAGGACTTAAGTGTGACGGTGCCTTGTTCAGACATGAAATCGCATACGTCTTGGGACAGATGCAACCAGCCAGCGCAGAGACCGGTCTCCTAGAGAGGCTACAAGATAATGACGAAAGTCCCATGGTCAGACACGAATGCGCGGAAGCCATGGGTTCCATTGCCACAGAAACATGCTTTCGGGCCCTGTCGACGTGTCTAAAAGACGAAGAAGAAATCGTGAGGCAGAGTTGCGAGGTTGGGCTGGACATGGCCGAATACAGATTGAGCGAGGATTTTGAATATGCCGATGGTTTGGCCAAGCTCAAAGTTGAGAAGCAAATAAATGTTTAAAATAATTTTATTTTTAAAATTAGGCTCTTTAAAAATTAGGATTTTTATTTCTTCTTTTTGAGTACTACATATTATGCTGAGTGTTAATAAAATGTAAACGGGTAGCTAGTAAGTTTTCTTTTTATTTATTCTGGCCATGCACAACTCGTGAAATGAATGGAAAAGGGACGTGGTTAAAAAACTGTATATATAATCAGGCATTCGATTATCTCAATAAAATAACAATAGTGGAATGTTCACATTTTTTATAAACGTGGTTACAAATTCGGTTGCTGTAACTGTGTGCATAGAAAAATATTTGTTGCGAAAGAGTGTTTGGTTGGTTCCCATAAAAATATAAAACATGCCACTAAAATTGCATTCATTCATCACACTACAGCATTATAAACAGGAAAATAATAAAAAAATGAATTGAAACATTTAAAATTCACCTCAGCCAATCAAAATTTCCGTCAATAAATATTCGTAAAAACATTTCAAACAAAATCATCTCCGTCATCACGAAGTTGGAAACTTTTTCCTGCAAAGCTCTGCTCCTTTATCGAAGGCAGCTGTTGCTGTCTTTGTTCTGTTCGGCCGTATCCGGTGGTGAGGCCGTAAGGGTTGGGTGGTTCTGCAAGAACGTGCGGAGCATAATCAGTTTGAGATACGTCATAGCCTGGTGGGTTGTTCATTGGGTCCAGTTGAAGAGTCGACATCTCTAGAGCTGCTTTGGTGTATTCGTCTTCTCTCTCCAGGAGTGTGTTGTACACATTATGAGCCTCCTTGTACAAGCAGATGCCTGCTGCAGCACTGAAGATGCCTGTGATGATCAGGAAACCGTAACCCCAGGAGAGATAATTCAGATCAGGTCTCGGCAGCCAGTATCGATCGTTCGTTTGGATGCCGAAGATTAATGCAACCACTAATGTTATCAGAGCTTGAAAATATTTGAAAATTCGTATATTACAAAAAATGTTATTTTAAATAAATGTGCAACTTGTTTGCTGTATGCCTAAAATTAAATAAAAACTTGAATCAAAAGACCTTCCGTTAACATTGAAGTTCGTCTGCTTTTATTGGCTACTTTTTATTTGTATTTTTACCAATTAACCTTTTTATTGGTTTTTAGTACTAAAAAAATATTGTCCTGTCTTTAATGTGATTTCAAATTTTAAGGAATTACTAAGACCTACTTACTGACTAAAATCATAAGTGACCCAGCAGAAAACATTCCATAGGTTTGAAGGTATTCGTGATTCATAATTGGACACATGTGAAGGAATACAAGAAACACTATCAGGCATGTCGTGATCAATATTATAAGGCAGCCAACAACCAGTACCTGACTTGTTATGAACCAAGCTGAAAATTAATGGCAAATTTATTATTAAACATTACATTAAGCATTTACAAATATAAAATGCTTTCAAACTGTTTAATCATTTATTAACTAAATTTCACTAGTTAAAATGTATATGTTTGTTTGATTTACTTATTAAAGTTCATAAAATAAGTAAAAAAAAATTAAACTAACGAGGAGTCAGCCACTCTCTGAGCTTGTAGTATTTTGGTTGTGAATCAAAAACCCACCAGCATCCACTGTAAACCTCCTGGCTGTCATCTTTGAACTGCATGTAATTATGGAAGCAGACATGCCAAAGTCCCATGTTCTTGAACTCACTTTCAGACAAGGGCCAGGTCTGGATCCAATACGGACTTACAAACGAAATGCACAAAGATGCTACAGCCACAAGAGCAAGACCGAGCCCTAGCCAGGCCATCATGCCCGTAGGTGCTGGCTGTTTCGCGGTTACTGGGTTTTTTTCTTGGTACATCGTCAGTGGTTCATAAAATACTTTGTTTATATCTTAATTTGTATACTGTATTGGCTTAATTTGCTAGTATGTTCACGAAAATAAACTAAGCAATCTTGATTGAGTTTCACCTGCCCTAGAACACACCTGTACGATATTTGTTTATGTTGTTAAACTAAAGATATTACTTTAGCGCTTTAGTTGTATAAAAAACACCTATTAAGATTTAATTTACACTATTTAAATTAAATGTTTTTACAAACTTTTATTTAGGTTAAAATTTTTGTTTGTGTGTGTGTGGCTTTCTCTGTACGCAAATCTTGAAAGTAAAATTTAACCAGCTAGAAAGCTGAAACTTTCAGCAGAGCTTTATATTGGATGACAATACATGATTCATATAAAACACAAACTTAATTTGAACATCTATTTTGTATTTTTAAATCAAGTGTATTTGAAATTAAAGTTTGTATTAAAAACTCGTTTTTTCTTTTACTTGTTTATTTAATAGTAGGAGGTACTATCACTTTAAAATTAATCATGAAATCTAATAAAATAAAGATTTTACAATTTAAATAAAAAAAACTATTAGGGGAGAAAGCCTAAATTCTTTATGAGTAGGTTGGTCGTGTTTTTTAAACATCTATAAGTCACGTAATTATAGTAACAGAATAATCAAATAAC
Organism: Erpobdella octoculata; assembly: GCA_963978895.1. Classification (NCBI taxonomy): domain Eukaryota; kingdom Metazoa; phylum Annelida; class Clitellata; order Hirudinida; family Erpobdellidae; genus Erpobdella; species Erpobdella octoculata. The sequence continues at coordinate 8,363,850 of OZ022240.1, read as the reverse complement.
ACCCACGTTGTCTCCTCGAATCTACCCAATCATTAACACATGTCTATTGTTTTCACAATAACAACCAACAGGTAAGATTCCATATCAGGCGCGGTCCGAGGATTTTCTAGTGAAGGGCTGATGAATTTATTTTTTGGCAGTTTTCCAGTAAGCGCAGAGTTTGGTTGCATTAGGTGAGTTAAAACTGGATGTAGAGATCAAACGACTCATGGATCATAGTTTTTTTTGTCAACGTGAAGATACACAACGTTTGAACATCAATGCAGTTATTGATGATTTTGGCCAGTTGGAAAAAAGATGACATCCATTGTTTAAAAAGTTTTCAGTTTATCTGTGTAAACTCTACCTGCATTGCTTTTTTCCAAATTTTTGCATGATTAAATATTATTCATTATAACAAATCTCGTTAAAAAATGCTTTTATTCCCCATTTGCACTATTTAAAGTATTTAGGCCTATATGGTGCTAGGTTCTGTACGGTAACCTATGGTGCTAGGTTAGCTGAGTTGGCAGAGCGTTAGCCTTGAACGTGAGAGCTTCACGGTTCGACTCCCACTCACTGCCTAGTAGCCCATGTCAACGGAAAACTTAGCGGGTAAAATCGTTCTCTCCGTGGGGCATCTAAAAGAACAGCGCCTTTGAACAAAGCGGAAAAGGCGCTCAATAAATTATCAAACATCAAACATCACATCATCACATATTAGTTTATCAAAAATTCTCCATTTTGGAACAAGATAAAATGATACGCTTCGAGTTTTTGAAATTTGATGAACACTTCAATAACAAAAAGTCTAAAAAGTCAATAGATAAGGTTCCTTCTTTAGCAGCCAATGACCACGCTGTACATGTCAAATAATTCTCGAAATACCAAAATACCCAAAGTCAATTTTCTTACTGGTGAAAACAAATAGCAAAAGTAAAGCAATATCTGATATTTGGTTTATTTTTTTGCATATGCACAGTAACAGCATTGAGGAAAACGAAGTGTATTTTGAGTATATTCTCCTATTTTCTCTTTTGCATTAATTTCTATGGAACAAATATTGTTTTGAACTTACAACTTGTAAACTTGTGTGTGTGAATGAGTGGTTAAGGCTGGGAGATTGTATAAGTAGAACACACCCACATGCAAATTGAACAAATATTAACACTCATGGGCAAGGAAACTAATGAAAGATATATGACACGTGCGATTGAATAGAAAGAAAAGTAAAATAATATTTTAGATGCAGAAAACCATTTCATTGCTAGAATGCTTATTTGTTCATGTTTGTGTGGGCGTGTGTGTATTAATGTGTATATACGATGGGTGAGTGAGTGAAGTTGAGAGTTTATATAACTAGATTGACTTTTAATTTTTCAATAAGTTTCATCATAAAAATTCACATTCACGTACACATTAAAAGCATTTACTCCAGATTTCAGCATCACCGTAAGCTAATCTCCGTAGAGGGGCAGCTAAAATATACATTGCCCAAATGTCTTAATATTATTAACCTTTCTCTCTTGAAACACCGGGGAAAAAGAGACAGTCGCAAATCATTTTAAGAAATTAATTTTTTAAGAACTCAACATTTCCTAACAGAAAAAAATGGTGACCGAAAGGTCAGGGAGGGGGGGGGGGGGTTGTAAACGTAGATCATTGTCTCAAATGTTCCTCTAAAAAGAAGCTGATGTCCGGAGGGGCGTAGACGTAGGTAATTTTTAAGAGATTAGCATGGACTGGACCTGAAATTTTGTGCTATGTTTAGGTTTTTTAGGCTTGTGAAAACAGGCCAGGCCAAAATCAGCATTCGCCAAGCCAGGTCTGGATTTTGATTAATCTTTTTGATTTTTACTGGCAGCGAAAAATCAGTTCACGCAGTGCAGGAGAAACAAAAACGCAAACACTCCGAGCATCAATTAGCTAATTAAATGTTTTTCTCAGTATACTTGTGAACAGACGGATCCATCTTTCTCCGGCGTGCAAGTTGGCCTGGCAACTAGTTGGGAAGCAACTATTTTGAAAGTCATTAGCTGTTAAACAAACGATTAGTTAGATGTAGACTAGCTGGACAGTGATTAGTTGGGAGCAACTAGTTGGGCAGTGAATAGCTTGAAGTGACTATTGGTCTGTACCAGAAACAGAATCAATCAATCCAATGACAAGCAAATCCGTATAATCTATTACTTGCAAATAAATAATAATAAAGATATGATTTGTATTTAATTTCTAATCAAAACAATGCATTAAAAAAATAATGACTTTTGAAAATTGTTGTATTGAAAAAAAGATGTTGCATGTCAGGGATTCCATCTCCAAACGGAGAGGAACACAAACATAAACACAGCCACCGATATGATAAAAAGCGATCCAATATACAGAGCAATCTTGACTGATCTTCTTTGCTGCAATGCTTCAAGAATTTGCTCTTCCTCTTCAATTTCTTCTTCTTCTAATCGCCTTTTCAATTCATCGGCTGTTGGAGTTATTTCGTATTCATTGGGCGAACCACCGTCGAGAGAAATGCCGCACACCCAATCGCAAAGAAATCTCTTTATGCATGAAGAATGTTTCTGTTCCATAATTTCTAAAATGAAATTTTAAAAACTTTTTTAAATTAACAAGTTCTAAAAAACGTCTATTTTTTAAATTTATTTAATATAAAATAGCTCTCTTTTATAATAGTATATAGTCCTGTAAACCACGTGTTTTAAGACTCAAATCACAGTATGATCTTTTTAACGCTTCCTTCCTCCTTTCTCCAGGCTTGGGACAGGCTCGCAATTACCGAGGCGGAGTTAAATGTGAAATAATTATGCGCACAACTTTATCCTATTTAAGTATATTTTTCAAATTCAAGACCACCAAGTAAAAAACCAGGCTACGATTCTATAAAACCATGCCGCACTTTATGTGCTAATAAAATTCTTCTTAAGCTCGGCTTTGAAACCTTTAAACAAAATTAAAACACTTCCGACTTGTTCATGGTGCTAAAAAAGTGGCTTTGAGAAAAGCCCTTAGTCTGTAGACTTGAATTTCCAGGCACATTTATTTAAGCTAACTATCCTACTTTAGGAAACTTACAATTTTAAAAATAAACTATTATAAACAAATTCAAAAATGATTGGACTTTTGTCAACTGTCGTAAAAGAAACAATAAGCAAATAACCTTGAAGGGCAATATGTCGACGCCCATAACAATAGAAAACAAATGCCTCATTAAACAAGCACTTGAAAGATAACTTTTACGTTTTTTTTGTACACAAAACCTCTAAAAAAATAACCTTGTGGTTCATCCATTGTGGTTGTTGAATAATACTTTTTTTCAGGATTTTGAATGAATGAATTAGTATCCAATGTTTCTTGTGTGGAAACTTCTTGTCTGGTTTGGACTTCAGAGCAGTTCATGTTACTTTTTTCATCTTCATCTGCAATAAATTTAACATGAAGAACTTAAGTTTTATCTTATTAATTAATGTAAATAAATTTTAAATTGAAAATTATAAAAAGCTAAATAATGTTGTTTTAAAATGGATGTTACAAATTTGTAAATTGATTAAACAGTATGTTTTTTGTAGGTGCAATGCGTTTATGGTTTGTTAAATTACTTAACCACCAACATAATTTGCGATGTCTGTCTGTCTGTATGTATGTATGTATGTGTGTATGTTATAACTTTGCGTAACACCATTAGGTGGCGCTGCATTTGCACAACAGCGGTAGTACTATATATTGATATTAAAAAAAGTCATTTTACAGGTTAATGCGTTAAATTATAAATGATTTATATAAATATAACTGAGATACGTGTGTATACGGAATTCCATGGTTATCTGTCGAGCGAGAACACACACACCATGGCGGTATTTGCACGCAAGTACAAGCACTCAACATGGTAGTTTGCAGGTGGGAACATACCAATCATGGCAGCAACTCTATGGATTAATTATGGGGATTTATTCAGTTTTATTTAGATCTGACCTTCTGTCAGTGACAGAATGCGGGACTGAAGATTATTTTCTTACTCCACCTCTTCTCCTTTCCAACATCATCTTTATCAGCATAAGCATCATCATCAGGAGCACCACAATTACAACTACCAGACCATCACCATTACTATTACCATCACTTTAACCACCACCACAACCACCACCAGAATCATGATCATCATAACCATCGTAGTCGTCGTCGTTATTGTCATCGTCATCATAATCATCATTATCATTCTTCTCCTCTTTCTCCTTCATATCATCATCTATTTACAAGTTAATAATTTATTAACAAATTAATGACAATTATCACTTTTATATTATAAACATAGCTCGATGATGAATTAATTTATTATTTTAAATTTATTATTCTACAAAGAATATAAAATTATTTCTCTTCAGTCATGTTTTTAAAACTCCCGATTTGTCTCATACCTAATGGGCGAAAAGACGCTTCAAAAGAAATGAATGTGTTTTTTAATTTTATTGTCATTTCTAAAAATAAACTTTTAAATAAAGTTTTTTCAAACTTTTGCTTTCGACTTCACAATATTCTTCCGATTTGTTTCCTAAATTGTCAGCAGAAACGAAAGCAGGATTTTCATAAGATTTTTTTGTTTCTTCGGAAACCTTGCAAACATCGACTTTCCTCATTGAACAAAAACATCTCAAAAATTTCCAATCTAATTCAAAAGTGTCTGGAGGGTAAATTAATAAAATATCGTTATACGCAGGCATGTCGAAAATTCTAAAAAATTTCTAAACATTATCATAATAAGAGAACGGACCATTTTTTAGATCCTCTCGGCTTACATTGTAGTGACGAGTCCAGTATGTTGTTCTATAAACCTGCCCATATAGAAACCTACAATTTATTTGAGTACATTTAATCCGAGCCAACAAACCTCAGTAAAACTTGAAGAGGTAAGTTGGCATATGCACCTAAGCCACGACGCAGTTAAGGCTGAATAAATTATTCTTAGTTGGAATATATGGTCATATTTTTTTTGCAAAAATCTTTCTTTTGCGAAATCTCTACTCTATATAGGAAATAAATTTTTTTCAAGAGCGAAGAAAATAATTAAACCTGCTTAAAACTTGGCGGGTCCGTCGCAAGTGAAACTGAAATGGTCACGAGGGCTGTCGACCAAAAAAGTACAATGGCGAAATACATGTAATGAAATTGCGTTATGAAGTTTGGTCGGTTGTCAACGTCACCACAGAATTGAGGACCCCTGTAGACCAGAACCAAAACCAACCGGGTGAGTCCCATTACAAGTCCTGTCATAAGTCCAAAGAATGCTCCCTTTTAAAATAATGAAACAAAATATTAAAGTTAATGCTTAATAAAATATTTTATTACGTGTTCAGAAATACAATTTATCCGGAATATTTTGGATTTCGAAAATTTTCAAAAAATAGTTAAATATTAGATTTTTTTTCAATTTGTTTGTAAAAATTAAAATTATGCTCCATTTTTAGTGCAGTATGGTGGCGAGCTGCATTCCTTCTTGTGTCAGAACAATAATCGAGTGCAAACTCATTCATTAATGCATGTAAATCTTCCACAAGAGAACATAAAAATCATTTTTTTGAATGTTTAAAGTATAATTTATAATCAAACTGAAAATATATTATCTTGATGTTTTTTCCTACCAACCAGCAAGATCGACAAACTGAACAAAACAGCATTTAATTTGATACAAATGCCTGATTACTATTAACTAGGCGTTCAGGAAGTGTCAGTCCTCTAGCAATTTGGGCTATTATATTACAGGTTAAAATTTCTCCAAATTTCAAGGCTAATGCACACACAAAATTGAGGTCGCAACGGAAAATGATTCGGCCGCTAAAATGCTACAGAAGACAAATCTAGCACGAAAGCAACCTTTTCATTGCAGCCTGGCCAGAAAACTGAAAGGAGAAATACGCAGGCCACTGGCGGTGAAAGGTAAGCAGAAATTTCTTGGATGTAAATAAAAAGTTGACCGCCTTGTGTCGCTTGTACAACTGGTACCCAGGCCACTGCAACTCCAACCATCAATACAACAAATAATCTGTTTGAACATTTTCATAGTTATTTTTTTAAAAATCGTTTGCAATAAAACTAAGAATGTAAGCGTTAAAATGATCAATATAAATGTATTTGTTATTTATTTTACCTTCCAACTAGCATTAGCTCAGTTTTTCCAGCATTTTTTCTGATTCGTTGGTAGATGTCAATGGTAAACATGGTACTTGCACTGTTGAATATTGAATCCAAATCGCTCATCAGCGCAGCTAGCATAACTGCCATCATTGTTCCTTTTGCTCCTAAATTAGTTAAATAAATTAATATAAAATATTAAGTGATTACAAAAAAACAACTCAGTTTAATAAAGAAGCACTAGCCCACTGGCATGATGCCAAGAACAAGTTTGGGATAGGCAATGTTGGTGCAGCTTGAACGACTTTGACAAACTTCCATACACTTGTTTGGATCAACGCAAGCAACTTCTTCTGCATGAAATTTCAATATAAATTATGTCACTTTATAAATGTGATAAAAAAACTAATCGATTGGTAAATTTATTAGCTTGAAAAACTTTTTTTAAATAATCCTAAAATGCAAATAAATGTTAGAAATAATTAGAACCTGTATAAAGAACTCTGGCCATCATACCAGGCATCACCATCATAAAAAGAGGAAGAAGTTTTAACAGTCCTGCCATAAGAGCTCCCGCTTGAGCGTGTGAAAGATTTTTTGCTGCTAAGGTTCTTTGAACTATAACCTTTAAAGTTGACGATAAGACGTGATTATTATTTCAAGTTTTAAATATAAAAACATTTGATTTATTTTCAAAAATACATAAACAAGAAACCTGATCAGCACACCAGTACCATATCGAAGCTGGACTTTGTCCAAAGATGAAACCCGGCCAAGGCATTTCAGGGTCTGATGGTTCTCTCAATAGAACGTCCCAATTAGGGTTAATCTCATGACATGTAGTATTCTCTACGGTTAAATTTACAATTGCTTGTGGATATTTTCTCCACAATTCTGCCAAACCTCCTATTTCGTAGAAACCTAAGTATGAGTAGAAGAAACAAAACAAGTAAATTAAAAACGAATTTTTAAAACCAATGCTCTTATATGTAATTAAAACACAAATTTTGCAATCAATTTTTTCTTATATTACTCTTTTATTTTATGTTAAAGTCGAAATATCTTAATTATATCGAAATATCGAAATTAATTAAAATTATCTAAATTAATTGACTTATTGTAAAACTAATAATTGAATATTGCATTGTCTTCTATTTTAAGCATGTATGCAAAATTTGAAAAAATCTATCATCAGGAAGTGACTCAAAAATTGATTGCAAGATTTGAAACAGACAGAGAAACAAACAGACAGACAGAGAAACAGAGACGACGAGTTAATAAAAGCATTGGTAATAATAATAAAAATATCATCAAAAAGCATCGAATTTAAATATCTCAACTATTTTCATGAAAATTTCGTACACGCTTGAGAATCGCGGTCAGTGAGTGTGGTTCGTGTTAACTTGGTAAAATAGTCTGCCAGTCGGTTAGCGTTTTGTGGTCAAGAAAACCCTCAAGAAAACCCTCAAGAAAACCCTCAAGAAAACCCTCAAGAAACCCCTCGATAAAATCCTCAAGAAAATTAACTAAATTAATTGACTTATTGTAAAACTAATAATTGAATATTGCATTGTCTTCTATCTTGAGCATGTATGCAAAATTTGAAAAAAATCTATCATCAGGAAGTGACTCAAAAATTGATTGCAAGATTTGAAACAGACAGAGAAACAGACAGAGAAACAGAGCCGACGAGTTAATAAAAGCATTGGTAAAAAAGCGTCATAGTATTTAGAAATAGATTTTGTCCAATATTAGTTACTTTAAAGCAAGTAAGTGAAATGATTGAGTAGGCAAGACGTAAGTGGATAAACAAATAAATAAGTGAGTGAATGAGTGAGTGATTTAGTGAGTGGGTAAATTACTAAGTTGGTCAAGCAGTTTACACTTAACCAGTATGATTAGTGTTTTCAAAACATTAAATCACCTTTTCCCATGAGAGCTAAAGCCCCACCGACCATAAGAATTGCTTGCAAAACGTCTGTGTACATAACAGCTGTCAGACCACCTAAAAATTAATAGCATTACTAAAGTACTAGAAATACCCGTCAAAAATGACGGTCTTTTTGTTTTTATCGAACTGCGATGTTTTCTTTTGAAAAATAAATCCGGCATAAGGTTTGATGCAATCGGGTAATCTCTTGCATTAGGTGAAAACGTTTTGGATCTCTATGACTGACCATGGATGTCTGTATAATAGCATATAAGCAGCTATTATACAGACGTCCATGGAATGACAGTTAACAATTGCTATGTAATTTTTATTACACGCCTGCGACTAGTGGGGTTTTAAACGACAACAATTTGATTGCTGCAGTAAATTTTCAAAAATTCTTTATACATCTTTTCAGGATTTTTTTTCAAAAGAGTGTCTATGTCAAACATGAAGTGATGTCATGAACAAGTTGTAGAAAGTTTTTTAAACTTTTCAAGAGTTATCAAATTTTAGAGGGGGTCATCAAACGTTACAAGAAATGTTATATGTTACAGGTGTCATCAAATTTGACTGAAGTTATCAAGTTGTTGAACAGTCATCAGACTTTAGAAGGGTCATAAAAGTTTAAAAAAAGCTGTCAGATCTAAGAAGGGTCATACAAATTTATTAGTGTCATAATATTTTAGACAAGTTTAATAAATTTAGAACTATAAAATTTTAGAGGGTTAGCTGGAATTGAAAAATCCGCTTTTCAATTTAAAGGTTAATTATACAATTTTTCCTTTGGGCGAATATATTGTACTTACCAGTAATGGTTAATAACGCTACTATTCCAATTTGGACTATGATGCTTGTGTAGATGTTCCAACCAAGTGCTTGCTGGATAAATATAGCTCCAGTGTATAAATTGACCTGTAATTAAATCAGAGTGAGCGTCACGCAATCCACAAATAGACCGTACGCATCTGCTGATGAATAGACAATTGGGTACAAATATAAATTTTTATTACAAAACAATCAAGCAGAAGTCAGAATCTGAAAAGTTTGTAGAAGGATAAGATCAAAATGATATTCTTGACAAGAGATTGCTCAATGTATTGCTAAGAAATAGCCAAAGAGTCACGTGATCGTATAACCCTCCAATAACCCTTCTTCCAAATCCTTAACTCGACGCCTTCAATCTGTCGTAAATGCAGCTGCCAGACTTGTGACGAGAGCACATAAGCACGACCATATTTCACCAATCCTCTAGCAACTTCACTAGCTGAAGATCAATAACCGCATCAAGTTCAAGCTGGCACTTATGACTTTCAAGTGTTTCAACAAGATGGCTCCCACATATCTAGCATCTAGTTTGAAAAGAGTGCAGGAAATCCCGGCTCGAAAAAAACCGAGATCTTCATCATCATCTCAAATAAGCATGGGCGTTTGGAGGTTTTATGGTAAAACCGTTAATTTCCGCTGCGTTAAAATAATTTAACGGATTTACCTTCAAAAGCCGTTAGCGTTAAATTTTTTAACGCAAATTTCCGTTAACGGCCGGTAATTTTTGTTGAAATTCGTTAAAACTCGTTAATTTAACAAAAAGTTAAAATGAAACAACGTTATGAAATTTATTATTGAAAAAATAAAGTTCATAATAGAGTTTTCAAATGAAATTTCTATTATAAATGTTTTTAAATAAAATTTCTACTATAAAAAAATATTTCAATCATCTAGTATCTAGTTTAGTTCTATGTTAGATGGGTCATATTGAATGTTATCTTCTGAGTCATTAATAACCATTTTCCAATTTTTGACTTTAATTTTTTAAAGTTTTCATGGCAAAAGACTAATTGTTTAATTGTATCGGGGTTGAGATTTTCCCTATTTCGAGTAACAATGTTGCCTGAAGCACTGAAAACCCCTTTCAGAAAATGTTGTGGATGCCGGAATACAAAATATTGCCCTGGCCAATCTTGCGAGAAGTGGCAATACCTTTGACTGGTTTTCCACCACACAAGGATATCAGTATTGCTTCTTGTATCGGTTTTAGGCATCAAAAAATACGAATTAAAATTAACGGAAATTTGCCTGTCGTTAATATTTTTAACGAAAACGGACGTTACCGTTAACAGACCGAAATTCACGGACAGAAAATTCAAACGCCCATGCTTAATCTCAACTCATCGTGCCGGTGGGTAGACTAAAGAGCGCCGGAGACAAAAGATTCGCGGCTGGCCCAAGAGTATGGAATACTCTTCATCCAGAGGTCACCTCCGCAGCAAGAGTTGAAGGCTTCAGGACAAGACTCAAGACGCATCTGTTCTGTGGTTTTGAAGCCCTTTAGGACTTACGCCACTATAAATTTGTCAAATCATAATAATAATCGTGCAACAAAACTAAAGAAAAAGTGTTCACAACATCGTTTACGTCAGCCGCTACGCTCCGAAACTGAGTCCGCTGATTGGCTCCCGCCATAGTTGTGTTTAAAATATAAAAAAAGATCAAATATTTAATTAATTCCATGACTTAATTGAATTTTTAACGCCACTTATGATCGCCAAAAACACAACCTTCTGATAAAATCAGCCAAATTTATAAAATCTTTTAGCTCAGGCAAACGGCATTTTAACAACGCTTTTCCACAGGTCGGTGCTTAACATATTATTCTAGTGACACCGTCCATTAGGTTGGTGTTCAACAATAACAAACTCAAAAGGTCCATAGCGTTTGCGAGTTTTAAAACACAGGCATGACAGTGAATTAAAATAAAAAAAACAACTGGGATAAATGGTTGGCCTGACCTGCAACTTTTGCGAAACACATACAATTATTTCTTTGATATTTATTTAAACTACCTACAGGCCTTTAGAAAATTTTGTTTTGAAAAACTAATTTGCAAAATAAATCTAGCTAGCAGATGAAGCAAAAACAATTTGTAACTCACTGAGCATTTTGTGAAAATATAGAGAAGAAGGGATAGTGTGGCGTAGTAAACTCTGATTCTTTGTCCTCCGAACCTGATGTTAGTGTACTCAGGCATGGTGTATGCCTTTACAAATTGTATTAATAAATAACTATAAGCTTACATAAAAATTTTGTAGATAAATAATTGATATTATTACGCTTATAATAATTATATTTACTCCAGTATGCTTTCTACTAAATGGTCCTCGATACTTTATAAATAACTTGAAATCTTTCCAGCTATTTGCCACTAAGCTTGTTGTTAGTTTTCAGCATTTGTAAGCGTTGCCTTTGTAGCAACGGGAGTTCTTTATTCAATTGAGAACCATTATAAACAGCTGTTTATAATGTTTCTACGAATCAGTAATATCCAGAGGGGCAGCTATCAATTTCACTTCCTGTTGGTTCGGTGGTACAGCGATGGAGACTTTAACTTCTACATTTGAGATCCCGGGTTCAACTTCCTTGAGCAAGTAGTATACTCTCACGGCTTAGGTAAACTTAACCTTTTACTTGCGTTAGTTAAAATGAGAATTTTTTTTAACTGGGAAGAATATGGTTTGGTTTTTTCCAACTTTGAGGGTAGCATTTACAACTGTGTGAGCTTCGACTCAGAAGCGCTGCTTTAAAATGCAGATACATTTATCTTTATAAACAACAATCGGATACTTGAAAATGCCTTATACTTCCACTGAAACAAAAATGGGATCCACCTACCTACCAATACTAATGACCCTCTATGATCCTTCAAAGAGTTACTGAAGAAAGTTTGAAAACACTATGCAAACCATCTGTAAAATAATTACTTTTATAACAATTTACAATTACTCACTTTGCTGGCTATGTAAACCGGAACGAAAACAAAACCAAGAAGTTGAATGAAAAACAGAGCCTGTCGTGTTTAATAAATTTTGTTTTAATTATTTATATGTCGTGTTTAATAAATTTTGTTTTAATTATTTATATGTCGTGTTTAATAAATTTTGTTTTAATTATTTATATGTTGTGTTTAATAAACTTTGTTTTAATTATTTATATTAGGTTTTTAAAAGGTGAAACATTTATGGGCTTGCTCAAGCTATTCTGAAGAGGAGCTTTGGGGACGACTATCAAAAAAGCTCAAGCAGTCCAATATTTTTTATTATAATATTAATTTTGGCTTACTTGAAGATTTTGGCTCATATTTTTTAAAATAATAATATAAGTTTACTAAAAATGCTTTAGTAACACTATCGATAGCGATAGTATTTACTAAATCACCATTGTAAAAATGATAAAAAAAATTTAAAAGCATGTAATGTGAGGGCTATGAGACAGACAAGCGTGGCTAATCAATTTTAAAAGCTTCAATTTAGTTGAAGCATTTCAATCTCTTAAAGTGTATATATATATATATATATATATATATATATATATATATATATATATATATATATATATATATATATATATATATATATATATATATATATATATATATATATATATATATATACAATATAAGCAGTATATAAATTATTATCAGTTAACACATTATCAGTTTAACTTATTAAGGAGAGTTTCAGAACCAAACTCTTAAATAAACATAGAAATTACTAGAATTGTATTGATACACTACAATTGTGTTTGTTTTTGTTAGATATGTAGTTAAATAAAAAAATTGTATTTAAACGGAGCAAGTACAAGAACGAATCCAGAGGATAAGAAGGGAGGGGGGTGGGCAGATGATACCTATAGAAATAATTATACTATTATAAATTTGATACTTAACAACAGAAGTACATTTCTGTTAGTAGTTATTTTTAATTTTTAAATAAGCCAAAATTTGTTATTTCGTGATGTTATCTGGTTGAAAATGAAAGAGCTCACGTTGAACTCCCAAGCGGCAACTCCTATTCCACTAGCAGCACCAGATCCTGCCAGTCCAATGAAATGTTCGCTTCCAATGTTGCTCACAAACAAGGAAGCTCCAACCTTATAATATTCATCATTATTTGCTGGAGGTTTTCCATTACATGGACATTTATTTTGTTTAATTTGATATTTTAATTTAATAAAACAGTGATAAACCCAAATACCATCGTTACCATCATCACAACTACAATCATTTAATCAAAATTATTGACATTATAGCCACCACCACCACTACCACTATCATCATCGTCGTCGTAATCATCAGCAACACCACCATCTTCATCGTTTTTCTCTTCTCCTTGTAAACTTACCGCAAAGAATGGAATTGATCTATCGGCTAAAAAATATCCTTTAACTGTGGTTCTTTTAGCTTTGATGGAAGCCTAAATAAATTATAAATAATTGAATTAAATTAGTAAAGTTAGAATAACTTGGAATAATAACATAAATATTGAAATTACAAAAAGGGCAATTTCTGTGTGTGTGTGTTCTAAAAACACAACAAATCCAAAATATAGGAAACTCAAAAAAAAAAAACCAACTAGAATAAAAACAGTAGAAAGAAGTAAACTTACAATTATTCCTACAGCTATGATAGCTATAAAATAGATGACGATGACGGCAATATCAGGCGCAGCTAAATTTTTCTCAGCCTGCATTTTTAATGTATTTTTAATCGCTTTTTACATATTAATTTTATTTTCGTTTAATAAATTAAATGATAAAAAAACAAATAGTTTTATTTAAGTAATTTGAAAAAGTTAATCAAAACTGAAATAACATAAACTTACCATTTTTGTTTGAAAATGCTATTCAAACGAGTAAATAAAATTTATTTCCACCAGGATTATAAACACGCTCGAAGCATTTCAAACACCTAATAAACTTCTATAAAAAATCTTTATCATTTCATTGCTGTTATAAAGTTGTATTATCTACAACATCGACAACAATGTCATCGTTCAAATGATAAGTATTATATATATGTTAAAAATCTATGCATAAGTTGAATGGTTTGCTCTTGACGACGTGTGTTAGTCATTATCGTGCACTATGATTGAAGACATTTACCTTGAGTTGAAAAAAAGTTCAAGATTACATAATACTTGATGATAAAAACATAATCAACAACATTAGATATTCTTCAATCCAATCCTCTAGCACTGGGAGTAAACGATCCCGTCATCACGGAAAAAAGTAATTAAACATCCCGGTAATTCAAAAATATTTGAAGGAAGTAAAAACAAATTACGTGGGTATCATACCAACTAACCAAAAATGTTTTTTTTCAATGCTAAAATCTAATAAAAAAAAATTGAAGCAGGATCAAAACGCAACCCACCTTCTTAATCACAAATTTTAATAACCAGTGAGTTCCGTCACAAAAAACCAACCATTAGAAGCAAACAAGTTTTATTTTCATTATTTATTTGGTTAAATTACTTTATAAATAAAAAATATCGAGTCCTGTTTATATAGATATATAAAATAGCAAATGATGTATGAATGAAGGCAAAAAAGATTAGTGGATGTATGTATGTATGATGTATTAATATATCTAATTACTTATGGACAGTTATGGAGTAAGTTTATTGATCTGAAGATCTTCATTAAAAAATTTATTGTTTGAAACTACTAGTGCGAAGAAACTATAAAGACCGTTTTTCTAACTTACAACCCGTAAAGTGCAGTAAACCGATTAACGGCCACTCAGCAACACAAAACTTGCTCTGTTGCGATATCTTTATTGACTAAAAAAACTACGACCTCCAAAGATGCAATTCAATGCCACAAATAATTTTTTATTAATAATTAAATCACTTGAACCCGAGTACCAGACAATATCAAGTGTACACTTCAAACTATTCCGCGACATGTCTATAATCGTATTCGTATGTGCTATTGTTATTTCTTGATACTGACTTTTGAGCTTATGGTTCTAGTTTTGGACTAATTGAATAAGTTTAAGTTTTATTTTATAAATTTTTTAATTAAAAAATTAATTATTGCTTTCCTTTAAATAAAAAAAAATGATTGTTATTTTCTCTACAGAAAATTTGTAATGTTTTAAAATTTTCTTTAGATTTTAAGTAATTTTATTTTATATCTCATTCAAATTTTGTCCAATTAATTGGAAAATTTAATAAAATGTAAGTTTTTGTTAAAAAAAATAAGTTCACCAAATTTTAGCTTGATTGGATAACAGGAAGTTTATTTTTTGACGCGACAAAAGGTCCCAACGTATGGCTCAAGCAAATAAGCACGGCGAAGTTAATATAAAGGATTTAAAAATAACAAAAATAAATAATTAAAGTGGCATAGTAGTAGTAATGGTCTATGGTTGTAGTAATAATATTATGAAGCAAAAGGGCAAGAAAAACAGATGTTCCCGAGCACCATTTTAGCAGCTTAAAAGGAAGCTAAAAATAAGATTAATAAAATTAAAATAAAGCAAACGTTTATTTAAAATGTTACATGAGGATGGCTTGTTTGAACCATCGACATTTTCAAAAGAAGTTTATTAGTAGTCATCGCCGCAGTCAACGACTATATTTGGAAAATTTTCTTACTGGGTTTCACCCCTTCAGTCTTCAGTCATCGACTTTTTCAGGATGAAACGTTGACTAATGTTTACTCTCCCTCACTTACCAACTGTTTCTGGGAGAAAATTGTGTTCAACAGTTTTCAAATTTCAGAAATGATTACTAGGTTTTATCTCTTTTCAGAAGGCCTAGAGGGGGGGAGGGGTTAGGAAACAAATTCTTTTTCGCAAATCTAGGGGGGTAAAGAAATTGTTTACTGAGCTTTGGTATTACGGTTAAAATAGTTTCTTATTTCGGCAATGTTATTGATGTTGATGATAACAAACTGTCTGCACAAGAAACTACAAAACATTAGAGTTATTATTAGTATGGAGATCCTAAGACTGGTATATAAAATTATTGGCCCTGCATAAAGGTTGTTACAAGGAGCATTAATTGATTTGGCATCAGCTGTAGTTCTTCTAGAAAATTGTACTCAACAGTTTTTAAATTTCAAAAATAACGTTGACTCAGCCTGAAAAACAGTTTATGATCAATTAGTTTTGATTGCATCATCACATGGCGATGAGTTTCCGTCAGAACGACGTCGAGCCAAGAAAAAGATGCCTGGAGAAATGGCTAGTTATGAGTGTTTGAATGGACTTGGTTGTTTTAAAGTAGATATATTCATAGTTGTTCTGGATGAGTGATATCAGCAGATGTGTAGCAGATTCAAGCAACATAATCTTAAATTCATGCAGCAATTGTCGTTGTTCACAACTCAGGCTCTTTTTAGTGATAAATCTATAAACAGTTCTGACATTGAAATGATTTGCCAACTCTATGGAGCTGACGAAAATGCAGTAACAGCTAAAATGTCAGACTTCAAAACAACGTTCTGTCTTTTGTCTCAAAATAGATCAACCACTAATATTGATGATCTACTACAAAAGGTTGCGATGATCCACTTCTACGACAAGGACAACCTGATAATGAAAAAGTCCACATTGAAGATGTTGATGTTGAGTCTGACATTCGCAACCACAATGATATTATCCTGACAGAAAATGATGCAAAGCTGAACCAGGTACGGTAATGGCAACAATATGCATTTATGAAACCATTGCAATTACTGTGCAGTAATACCAACTGGAAATATATTCCTCCTACTCATTTAGGTCTACAGTTGACAGATTTAGGTTAATTGTTTTCAACAAGAATATCATTATTAATTACACTATGTTTTTATGCAAAAATATTGGCATAAAAACTTAAAAGTTTTAATGCGCAATTCGAAGATGAATATGAATGAATGTTGTATCAACATTGTTGTATCGTTTATTGATCAAAAAATGTTAATGAACAAAATTACATCCGCAAAACAACCAACATGAACTGGTATTTTGGACTATTAATTTGTTCTTTCACAAATTCTAAAGCTAACGTTTTAGAGTTTACTGCTAGGGTCAAAGGTTCATCAGCTGTGTAAAACAAAACACAACACAGAAGTTGCATTATAAACGAATTTAATATATCAAGTAACGAAAGAGTTTTTGAGATAATTTTGAAAGAATTCAATCATGGTATTAAACTGGATATCACAGTATTTATTTGCCTTGGGAGCGGGAGCCATAACTTATGTAGTTTTCCTAGTCGTAAAACATGTTGTCAGAGTTCGAAAGATTGGAAAAGTTGTTGATAGTTTTCCAATGGATGCCAAACATTGGTTCTGGGGGCATCTACATCAGGTACCAGTTTTTAAATGTTTTTAAATTGCTTCACTTGTCTGTTATCTCTTTTCTGTTTGCGCGGAATCTTAGAATAAATTTCTAACCGATTTCTAGACTCGTTAGACGTCTGAAACTTTATTTGCTTATTTTTTAAATTAAAAAACTATGTTTTCAAATATATCTTTATATATTTGTTATATTTGTTTTGGGGCGTATTTCTGTACAGAATAAAATAGATTTTTATAACAAAAAATTCTTTACAAATGAACATTTCTTGACTACTTTTCAGTGAATTATAAACTATTTTAATTTTTTTTAAAATACTTGCCAAATAATTTTAAATTTACCAAATTTAAATTTACTAGCAGCCTCTTTGTTTTCATAATATGAAAACGTATAAAAATTAAAAATAAATTGATTTTAAATTTTATGTAATCAAAAGTTCGATTTGATTTTATAACTCAGCAGCCTGATTAAATTAGCCAATTAATTAATTATTCAATTAATCCGCATTTGAAGCTCCTGCGCAAGCGACTAGGGCGCCATCAAGCAACACGCTGAGATCACACAGTTACATGCCACCAACGCTCTTCATAGGCTATTACTTGTTATTACCCAGCCTAAGCTGGTACTCATTTGTCGACCACAAGTGGATAAAAGTCTGAGTTGACCTGAGCCGTAAAAGTGAACTTCTTACCCAAGGAAGTTACGCGATGTGAGATTCCGCGCGAAAACTGAACCCGTGACCTTGAGCTAAAAAGTTCAAAACTTTACCAACGCTACCTTCAAGAAGAAAAACTCACTGTAATTTGTAGCAGAGTTCAACTTGATAAACACCAGACATTCAATTCTAATGTTCTTGCTTAAACAACTAAAATGAACAATAAAACCTGTGACCTGCAATAAAAAGAAGTCGATTGAATTTTTCTGTACGAATGTGTGCCATTTAGGAAAATTGGATTTTTTCCTAATGAAAAACTGCATATTGATTTTTCAAGGAAATTTGTACATCACAATTTATTAATTAATAGAAAACAAAATCTATAAAGTTGTCAAGTTCAAATTGCACGGAAGAAAAAGATGAAGATTTAGCTTTTTAAATAAATGCTGATTGTTTCTCTAATATCAGTGGCGGATTTACGGGGGGGAAGGCACCCGCGGCGCACGCCCCCATTCCAGCCTTTAAACAACTTTAATTTTAGTATACAGTAGGATCTTGTTTATGCAATTTTTCTAAAACGGTTTAAATTTGGTCAAATAAGTGAAAAGGTCGCTTAATGCATTTTTTATAGAAAAACATGAAATTTAGCAAAGAGTAGTAATAAGACAGGTTCACCGTGCACCTTGTTTGATTTTTCAAAATATTTCCAAGCTCATTGAAATGCGTTATAAAATGCTTAAACTACATTATGAAAACTAAATGCTTTGTTTTTCATATTTGAGCTGAAAACATTACACCCAATGTGAATAACATCCTTAACATCTTTGAGGCAAAATCGTAGATCTTTTTTGAAAATATTTTCTAAAACCTTACACACTTTTGTCTCTAAAAATAACTGGTGACCAGAGGGAAAGTTGTTTTTAAAAAAATTGCATTTTTTGCACCTTTTCCAAATTGTGTTTGACTCCCTCTTCCAACTGGTGCCCGGGAATACTTGTTGCCCTGGCCTCCTTGCTACGCTTCTGCTTTTTTTAAGAATACACAATGTTTCTAGAATGATAGAATGTCTCTAAACTGCCAGAATGTACAATGTACACTAATTATAGAGAGCAAGAATGTACAATGCACAGTAATTATAGAGTATAGAGTGCACAATGTACAATGTACACTTATTATAGAAAGGCAGAATATACAATGTACATTAATTTTAGAGTAGCAGAATGTACACTGTTTCTAAGGTTCCATAACGTTCACTTTTTGATTGTTTTGTTTTAGCTAGGTTTGAGTTTTCTTAAGTTTTGGTTGAACGTTTCACTCTTACTTGTTTTATCTTCTTTTTTTATTTTTTTACAAAATACTGATTATGTCACAATTAAAAATTAAGTTTTTTTAAATGCCTAAATAACTCGTTTTTGAATTTAAAAAAATAAAGAACGGAGTTTCCTGTATGTTGAATTTTATCTGATTGTGAGCTTGTAACGTTTTCTATCACAGTAGTAACCGACATAAATCAGCAAATACTTATATTATTTTAATCAACATACAAACACATTTTTTTACATTTTTAAAGTTTCCTGGATTTAGCGAAAAGGGATTGAAGTATCACGAAGAAAGACTCCTCAGATATCCGAGAGCCTGTGGTTTTTGGGCCGGAAATTGGATTAGGCCAACTGTTATATTCCATCACCCTGACAATGTTAAAGTTATTTTAAAGACAGCGGGTTTGTACTGTTTAGATCTTCAAACACATTTAAATTAAGTATTGCTTAGGTTTTCGTTGTAGTTGTATCGTACCAGATAAATAATTTTTTAAATAATAGCATACAATTCGGAAATTTTAATTTATTTATTGGCAATTAATTAAAAAAAAAGATTTGATAAAATTATTTAAAAAACTTTCACTAAAATTTAAATCAAATAAAAAATTGTGTGGCTGTTTTTTAGAGCCAAAACCGATGAAAACAGGTTCATACAGATTTGGGAAAGAATGGATCGGCGAAGGACTTTTGTTCAGCTCAGGCGACAAATGGCACAGAAACAGAAGACTTTTGACCAACGTTTTTCACTTTGAAATTCTCAAACAATACTTAAAAGTCAAGAACGAATGCACCGATCTTTTTATGGTTATTTTTTATTTAGAGTATTACTAACCAGGCGGCAGCGGCGGATCCAAGAAATTCGTAAAGGGGAGAGGCCAAAATATTTTGTTTAATTTTTTAAATTTTGATTGTTATCGTTATGCAGCCCGTTGTAAGATATCTTGAATTTTTTAAATCAATAAAACCAATAAAAAAGAATTGAAATTAAACTTTTTATTTACTCTTTTTTCTCCTCTTTTTCTTTTCTCTCTTTTTTTTGTATGAAAGTGTAAAATGAAAGTATGAAAAGAATTTTTTTAAAGTGGTCCCACGGTCAAACAAGCTTTGGAGCCACTGAATATGGGTGGAAGATTGAAGGAGACTGTGAAAAGAAAAGTTTTAAGCAAACTGCATGACTCCGTTTCGGATGAAGCAAACTTTATTGTCAACGGAATTCAACACTCTTTTTTAATTATGCTGCGAAGTTAGGTCATCAAGTTCATTGTCTCAATCAGACGGAAAAAAGTTGTCACTTATCATAAATGCTAAAATTGTTATTTTTTTAAAAAAAATAATGGTTTTTTATGTCTATTGGTAAACGTTTTTGTGGGAATGACTATACGAGACTCTTCCATGTGCTAACATCCAAACTGGAACTGTTCAAGCCAAACTCGAACAACTTGACTCTTTATATGGTTTTGGGCAGCAAGATTTTTTCATGGCTACAAGGATAACTTTGAACAGTTACACTTATTTTGGGAAATCGTCCGCCCTCCTAAGCCGTACTTTTATCTGGTTGATGAAATGGTCCGAGCATGGAAAGATAATGTTTTTTTCTGTACTATTCTTCTGGACCACCGCAAGAGCAGAATGAAGTTGCAAGCTAAGTAAAAATTTAAATTCCATTTTTTTGTGAAAAAGTCCAAGGAAAGGGCCGGTCTCTCTGGTCCCCAAGATCCGCTGATGCCAAGCGGTGTCCCAGTTTTAAAGTGTGGCATATGATAGTCAATGTGAATTGATTTAGTCGTTTCCATTTTTTTTAACTTTATTTTTTATTAACACAAAATTAGTGTAATTCAGCAAACCTTTGGGCCACGATTTTTTCCTTGATCTTCAACTTCCTCTTTTTTACTTTATTACATTCAATTAGCTGCAAATTTGTTTGATAAGTGTCGCTACTCAATTTTAAACTTTTAACACACATGCAAGAACAGTTTTATTTCCTAATTCTCACTTTAAAAATACTTCAATGTAATGAATTTCCTGATCATCTGTTGTCTGCAAATTTGTTTTTATAAATTGCTTATTTTGTTTTAACTTTAATAACCAGAATAGAGTTGCTAAATATGCTAAAAGAGGAGAAAGTATTGAAATTTTTGGGAATGTTGCACTGCTGACACTCGATATAATCTTGAAGTGTGCGTTTTCTTATGAAGATGACATTCAAAAAAGAGGGTATTAAAAATCTATTTTTCATGAATTTTGTTTATATTTCATGTTTCAATTATTTTCAACTAAGCAAATAAATACATTTATTCTGTTAGAGAAGATCATCCTTACCTTCAAGCAGTGGTGGAATTACAAGATCTGTGGCTTAAGCGCTGTCTGTAAGTGATTTTTTTTATTTTTGCTTAAAAAACATTAAATTTAAAACAACACAGAATTGAGTTACAATTTTGAATAAACACCTGGTAGACAAGACTCGCATGGATTATTATGGTTCAATGGGAACTAAATCATCAGTCATCTAATTCGTATGTGTCTTAGGTACCCGTGGCAACATTTCGATATGATTTATCATCTTACAGAGGACTGGAAAAAATTCAACAAAAATACAAACTTTGTTCATGATATTTCTGAAAAAATGATTAAAAAAAGAAAAGAACTGCACAAGGTTAAAAAATAATTTTTTGCTAATCATAGTTTAATTTTTTTGAATTAAAAGTAAAAAATTAGTCTAACAATTACCTATAATAAATAAATTTTATGAAAAATTAATTTCAGTAAAATTGAAATGTTAGTTGTTTCCATAATATGACAGAATTTTAGTTATCCTGAAAGTTCTAATCAAAATAAAACAGAAAAAACAGCAAACAATAAATTTCAAATTAGTTTTAAAATATGAATTATTAAAATCAAAGTATTTTTATTAAAGAGATTTTTAAAAAAAATTAGTGTATATAAAAGAATATATAAACAATTTAATGAATGGAATGTTTGTTTCTGTTAGAATTCAAAGGATGGAAACCTCCAGCAGAAAGATTTCCTTGACATTTTGTTGTCCGCAAGAGACGAGGATGGAGTTGGATTGTCCGAAGAACAAATCAGAAACGAAGTTGATACCTTCATGTTTGGAGGTATTTTTAATTTTAAAAATTAATTTTATTTTATTAACGTTAAAATGTGTTGCTTTAGAAATTATTAAAAATGTTTTCTACACCATTTTATTCCAAATATAATTCAACTAAATTCAAAACTAATTTCTTTATAATCAACATAACCAGATTTTTCCAAAGCGATTTATTACCAATTCAAAAAATCTAACAAAAACTCATAAAACAAAAATTGTGGATATAACATAATTTGAATAAATATTATATTAATATTTTTAATTTTTATGGATGTTTCTGTTAATGATAATACTTTAAATATCTGTTAATGATAATACTTTAAATATCTGGTTATGATCATACTTTATAAATCTGGACTGAAATCTAATAATAATGTTTTATAATTTTTAACGTGGCTTAAATTCCAAAAAAGTTCAAGGTCACTCGTTAAAAGTGTTGATTCAAAGATGATCAGCTGTGTGCCTATGCTTAAAAAGGTCTGTAACTGTATCTATATTATAATTCAGGGCACGACACAACTTCAAGTGCAATTTCTTGGATATTATTTGTCATGGCCAGTTATCCAGAGCATCAAAAGCTTTGTCAAGAAGAGATTGATGAAATATTTAGTAGCAGACCAGATGGAGTGTTACAATGGTTATTTTATGTTAAATTTTTAATACATTTTTTTACAGATAACCATTCATTTTTAAATGAGTTCTCTATGCCTCCTCTGGATACTCTGTGATCTATCCGAAAACTCATACTAGCCCACAAAAGCAGTCTCCGAGATATTTTTTTCCATATGGTTTCTGAACTCCTGACTAAAATTAATGACCGCACTATGCTCTGAAACATTATTCGTCACTGAATTTTTGTGGCTTATATCCTACCAGTCTGTAACTTTTCTCGTAACTATTTCTACCATCTTTAAAAAACAGTATTTTTTATTTAAATTTCATGCTCCATCTATTGAACCATTGCATCACATTGTAAGTATTTTATTTGAATCACTCATATTTACCTCACCGCCTTTCTTGCTTGCTTAAACGACAGACAACGTTCATGTGATAAAACGTCTGAAAAGTCATGGGTCAACAAAACATTGACAGACATCTGCAAACAGTTCTTGAATTTTTTTACAATAGATAAGATAAAATACATTGCATTTGTTTTATTCATTTATTGCTTTATGAGCTTTTATAAAAAACAATGTTTCAACATCTTATAATGACGAAAATCATATTCAATCTTTTTCTAAGATAGTGGAAACACTCATAGATAACATTTTATAAAAATTTTGAATTCGATTTATTTTTTACTGTTTTCAATGAAAAAAATATTACTAGGTTAAAACCATTATGATGTCATAAAGATATCATTTTCAGGGAAGATCTGAACAAAATGACTTACTTGACGATGTGTATTAAAGAATCGTTAAGACTACACACTCCTGTGCATATAATAGAAAGAGAGCTCGAACATCCTCTGGTTGTCGAAGGTGTTGAGCTTCCAAAAGGACTGGTAGTGTCCGTTCACATTTATGCTCTCCATCACAATCCTGCAGTTTGGAGCGAACCTATGGGAAGTATCATCAAATTAATTAAATAAATTTATTACATTTCTATTTAATTATAGTTTAGATTAATTGGAAATTATTTCATTTGTAGTAACAACTACTTTAGTTTTTCAATATTTGTATTTCAGTAGTTCGATTCATTTAAATATCTGCTTAAAATGAATTAAAAACGTAAATTAAAATTAAAACTGAGAAGGAAAGCAGATATGTGCCTTCTTTTTTATGTAAACAAATAATAATAGTTTAAAAAATTATCAACACGTTTTTAACAACTGCAATAACGGCAGAAATTTATAACGAACTCGTATCGTAAAAAATTATTCCGGCAAATAAACAAATGATGTTAATATTTACTATGTCATTATCACCGCGAACATCCCCAGGACATCCGCGGACATCCGGAATATTAAAAGTAATTAAAAGCATATAAAAGAACTAGCAGCTTGTTTATTTACCTTATGAATATAGATGTTAAAATCACCAAAAACTGTAGTAATGGTCAATTGGATTTCAGCCAGATTATTTATTTAAAAGACAAAATATTAAAACATACATGTTACATGAGGAAAAACTTACAATAAAAAAAAATTTGAAACTTAGAATATTTTTTTTTAAATATAATAATCTTTAAGTATGTTTAAGAAAACAAATCCAACACTTTTCTGTATGCTAAATAACTAGATATTTTATTAAAATGCAAACTGTTTTTTCAATAATAATGAAATTATTGTTTTGTTTTCTTACATGTTTTTGTAGAAGTTTGATCCAGACCGATTTTCTGCAGATAACTTCAAAACAATGGATCCTTATGCCTTTATTCCTTTTTCTGCTGGACCTCGGTAAATTAAAATACAAAATAACTTTAATTAAAAAGAATTCAACCTGGCATAAGAATGAAATGATGCTGATCATAGTTATTCATGCATTTTTATTATTGAAATTATTGTTTATTAAAATCTACTTTCTGTTTGCTGCTTATTATTATATAATAAATGACCGATAAATGATCCTACGTTTTTATTTTAAAATTTGTTTTTTTTATTAATAATAAATATAACAATTCTGTAAGGAAATATAAGGGATTTGTAAAAAAAAACCTTGTTTTACGGCTAACTTGTTATATTTGAAATTATTATTATTAATAATTTTTTTGGCTAAGATGCCTGTTAATGTTTTTAATTGTTTACAGAAATTGCATCGGTCAAAACTTTGCCATGGACGAAATAAAAGTGGTTGTCGCTAAGTTTCTGAAAAGGTTAGTTTTTCAATCAACGAATTAAACAGTCAAATAAACAAACTAAACGTTATTTGTTCAAGAATTGCTCTTAATTAAACCCGCATCTAACAGATTCACAGTGGAGCTTGACCCTAATCACGTGACACAACGACGAATTGCAATTGTAATGAAAACAGAAGATGGCATGTACTTGAAAGTGACAGAAAGAAATTTAAATTAACTGTTTTTTTTAAATAATTTAATATCTATTATTTAAGCAACAGTTTGTTAAAATAATTTGGTCACAATACTTCTGAAATTTGGCTATTATTGTTTATTGTAGTTTAATTGTTTAATTAATTAATTAAGCTAAAAATAAAGTTTTTGACAAATCTCTATCTTTTTGGAATTCTTTTAGAATTTGAATTAATTTTTTACTTTAAAATTTTATTAAAAAGTTATTTTTAGCTATAACTATAAATTAAAAAATTAAAACGCGGCATTGTTTAGCGTGGCGTTAGTCGTATGATTTCTAGGCCACAAATCACTTATCCAACTTTCACTCACTCGCGGGCGCATCCAATGGTAGCCATTTATAAGCGCCTACCCACATCCTTGCGGGCGCATCCAATGGTAGCCATTTATAAACGCCTACACACATCTTTGCGGGCGCATCCAATGGTAGCCATTTATAAACGCCTACCCACATCCGTGCGGGCGCGGGATTCAACCCACCGACTCTCAGGTCTACAGGCAAATACCTTAGCGCTATACCACGAGCGTTCGCATTAGTCATACATTACAATGAATTTTTCCCAATAAAAGTTTTTTAATGCATTTTACAACGGGGTTTCCAAAAACACATTTCCAGCTACCTTACAAACATAAAATGTTCCTGATAATTTTTTCTCCTGCGTAACCAGGGAAGGGGCTAAGAGGTGATTAAAGTTCAGAGTAATTTTTTTTCGCATATTTACACATCGTATCTGATTGGATATCTATCGTGGAATAGGTCACAGATACGGCTGAGGCAGTGGTGGACACAGTTCTGGACCAGCGTGTTGCTGGTGATAAAAATGATGTGGGTTGCTGCGGCGAAACCCAGTTTGAACCGTAGAGACTGCACAGATCAGTTGGAACACGAAGAAAACGTCGAAGTTGCCGAAAAGCGTTTTATCAAAACGTAGGAAGTTGCAATATAGCCTAAGGGAGACTTAATTGAGACGAAGATCCAAAGATTTGTCAGTGTAAGGGTGACGAATGGGTGGAATAGATTAAAAAATGAGGTTGTAAATGCAGCAGCTCTCGACGGATTTAAAATAAAATTATCTAAATATGGTTTCTAAATGTATGATGGCGGATCTTATACACAATTAATTGTTCCGATTCACTTTAAATAAACGTTTTGTTATGTTATGTTATGTTTATGTTATGTAAATTTGTGTATGTGTACATTCAATGTAATAAATTTCGATACAAATTGTATACAAACGCGTAAACAACCCTTATTTTAAAGAGTCACTGCCAAACCTAAGACACTTCATTTCGTTGATTTTTTCTTTTTTAAACATTTTCTGAAATTTCAAAATAACTCTGATTTAAAAACACATAGATGTATGATATAAATGGTTTAAATTTATTAATTAACCTTTAAAGTGTACGCTATGCTATATTGGTCGAAAAAGAGATTATCTTATTATGCTAATCTATGAACCCGACGCGAATTTAGCTGTTTGAAAACGCCAACAAACTTTATCTTCGAATGAGGCAGCACGCATAAAGCTGTGCTTACAAAGCTAAAAGTTCAATTAGCTGTATAAAGTGCTAGAACTCAAAACATTATCTTCTAATGAAAGTTTCGGAACAGAACTACTAACTACTGTATTATAGGTCAGCGCGTCAAATTAAACGATTGCCAATACTAATGTAGACAGATTTAACTGTATTGCAACTTAGATAAACACATGTTGAAAATATAACGTTTCTCGCTACCAGTCCATCAAAACGTTTTACACCTAGTCCCAGTTTATCAAAATGCTTCCAAATTCGTTCCTCGGTTATTTTACAATCCTGGCTACTTTGTGGATTGCTTACATCATTTACATCTTCATCTCTTATGTTCTCAAAATGAGAAAAATTGGAAACGCCGTGAACCAGTTTCCGATGAATCCCAAGCATTGGTTGTTAGGACATATGGATAAAGTTAGTAGATTTATGGTCAAAATTCATTGCAAATGTTTTTATGTCTTTTAATTTTTATTTTATAAAAGTTACGTTCACAAGTTTGAATTTGAAATAGTTTCCCGGTCCCGGGGTAGATGGATTGGCATATTTCCACGAGATGGTCCAAATGTTTCCACGTTGTGCTGGTTTTTGGGTAGGAAACTTTTTAAGACCCAATGTAATGGTCTACCATCCTGAAACAGTCAAACTCATTTTGAAAAGAGCAGGTTACAACACAATTGTTTCTTTTTACATGCTTTTATTAATTTTCATTTGTCCTGATGTTCGCGGATGTCCTGGGATGTCAGCGGTTATAATGATGACGAAAACTTTCTACATCATTGCTTATTGTTTGCTGGGATAACAGTTTTACGATATGAGTTCGCTGTAAATGTTTGCTTCTTTTACATCATTTCTTAAGGCATGTTTTTAATTTTTTTAAATTATATCCACGTGCCGCTGGTTTTTGAGTAGGAAACTTTTAAAGACCTAATGTAATGGTCTACGATCCTGAAGCAGTGAAACTTATTTTGAAAAAAGCAGTTTGCAACAAAAATGTTTTTTTACATGCTATTATTAACTTTTACTTGACGAATGTCTACAAACGTACAAAGATGTCAGCGGTTATAATGATGACCAAAACGGTTAACGTCATAGTAAATATAAACAAACTTTGTTAACTATTCGCCGGCAACTCTGCCTCGCTAATTGCGAGCCAGTTCCAAAGCTAGATAAAGGAGGAGGAACATTTAAAAAGCTTAAAAATGATCTACGACAGGAAATACTTAGGTGGTTCATACAAACAATCATTTCAGTTTTAAAACACTGGTATATTCGCCGGGATAATAATTTTACGATACGATTTTGCTACAAATTTTTGTTTCTTTTACAGCATTTCTTGAAGCATGTTTTTAATTTTTTAGAATTATTATTATCTGTTATAAGGTGTGAAAATGTCTATCATTTGCTTTTTGTCATGAAGGACCGAAACCATTAAACACTGGCGGTTATCGTTTTGTGGATAAATGGCTTGGTGGTGGTCTTCTGTTGAGTTCAGGAACAAAATGGCATCGAAACAGAAGATTGCTGACAAATGTTTTCCATTTTGATGCTCTAAAACACTACATTTCTATTGATAATAAAGCTACCGACGTTTTCATTGTAAGTACATTTCCACGCATCCATGTTTTGTATAAATAAATAAATCAATAAATTAAAAACTTATTAGCCTAAAAACGTCTGTTTATTTTATTATCCAGGAAAAGTTGTCTTCTTTAGCTAAAAGTCAGGAGTACTTTGAAGTGTCTGAGATGTCTTCTCAACTGAGTTTTGATGTTTTTGTTAGATGTGCTTTTTCATATGAAAGTAATGTTCAAACGATTGGGTGAGTTGATGACAAAATATTTTTGTCACATTTAGCTCGTTTTGAGCTTCATCCTGACATTTTATTACCTTTAAAAATGTATTCTGAGATTCTATTTATCCTTTTCTGATGATAATCTAAATGTCAACGAAATTAATTATCTAATGTCATTTTGGTATTTTAGTTAAAAAAATTGTTATTATAATGTAACAGTTTATTTAAATTCAATTTTTCTACTGCTTCATTAAAAAACAATTTAGATTTTTAACAACAGTTTTTATGATCACCAGTTTCTCAACAACGTCATCCTCATTATCAGCTCATCATCACTAAAATTAATGGTGTACTTGTAGTAATCTTTTCTTTTTTGAATGTTTGTTGATTTTTCTAAAAAATAAAAATTAAAATCAGATTTTAGTAGAGGTGCACCCATTATCAATCTTTAATTGGTATCGGCCGATAATCGTTATCGATCGATTATCGGTACCATTCGATATCGGTACCAAGCGGTTAAATTCAATTTTTCTACTGCTTCATTAAAAAACAATTTAGATTTTTAACAACAGTTTTTATGATCACCAGTTTCTCAACAACGTCATCCTCATTATCAGCTCATCATCACTAAAATTAATGGTGTACTTGTAGTAATCTTTTCTTTTTTGAATGTTTGTTGATTTTTCTAAAAAATAAAAATTAAAATCAGATTTTAGTAGAGGTGCACCCATTATCAATCTTTAATTGGTATCGGCCGATAATCGTTATCGATCGATTATCGGTACCATTCGATATCGGTACCAAGCGGTTATAATTGACACCAGTTGATAATTGGTACCAACCGATTATCGGTACCAAATGGTTATTATTATTATTATTATTATTATTATTATTATTATTATTATTATTATTATTATTATTATTATTATTATTATTATTATTGTTATTGTTATTGTTATTGTTATTGTTATTGTTATTGTTATTGTTATTGTTATTGTTATTGTTATTGTTATTGTTATTGTTATTGTTATTGTTATTGTTATTGTTATTGTTATTGTTATTGTTATTGTTATTGTTATTGTTATTGTTATTGTTATTGTTATCGTTATCGTTATCGTTATCGTTATCGTTATCGTTATCGCTATCGCTATCGCTATCGCTATCGTTATCGTTATCGTTATCGTTATCGTTATCGTTATCGTCATCGTCATCGTCATCGTCATCGTCATCGTCATCGTCATCGTCATCGTCATCGTCATCGTCATCGCCATCGCCATCGCCATCGCCATCGCCATCGCCATCGCCATCGCCATCGCCATCGCCATCGCCATCGCCATCGCCATCGCCATCGCCATCGCCATCGCCATCGCCATCGCCATCGCCATCGCCATCGCCATCGCCATCGCCATCGCCATCGCCATCGCCATCGCCATCGCCATCGCCATCGCCATCGCCATCGCCATCGCCATCGCCATCGCCATCGCCATCGCCATCGCCATCGCCATCGCCATCGCCATCGCCATCGCCATCGCCATCGCCATCGCCATCGCCATCGCCATCGCCATCGCCATCGCCATCGCCATCGCCATCGCCATCGCCATCGCCATCGCCATCGCCATCGCCATCGCCATCGCCATCGCCATCGCCATCGCCATCGCCATCGCCATCGCCATCGCCATCGCCATCGCCATCGCCATCGCCATCGCCATCGCCATCGCCATCGCCATCGCCATCGCCATCGCCATCGCCATCGCCATCGCCATCGCCATCGCCATCGCCATCGCCATCGCCATCGCCATCGCCATCGCCATCGCCATCGCCATCGCCATCGCCATCGCCATCGCCATCGCCATCGTCATCGTCATCGTCATCGTCATCGTCATCGTCATTATCATTATCATTATCATTATCATTATCATTATCATTATCGTTATGATTATTATTATTATTATTATTATTATTATTATTATTATTATTATTATTATTGTTCAAAGTCACAGCTTTCTCTGCTGGTTTTCTTGACCGGAAATCCACCGGATTTCTAAGGTCTTCTTTTTTCTTTGTTTTTCTTTGAATCAAAGCACTTTTCGGAGGATACATGCAGTTCCTAGCAAGGCAATTTTCTGGACTTGAATTGCAGTTGGTTTTCCTGGAATTCTCTCGAGGTATTTTTCGAAGCCAACTTTGATTGTCCCTAAGGCTCCAACCACAACCGGGATTACACAAGTCTTTGTTTTCCACATTCTTGATACTTCAATTTCAAGATCTTTGTATTTGCAGAGTTTTTCTACTTCTTTAATGGAAATGTTGTTGTCATTTGGAACGGCAACATCTATTAGAAGACACTTTTTCTTGGTTCTTTCTTGAATGATGATGTCAGGTCGGTTAGCTCCTACAGTTCGATCGGTGTTCACGGGCACATCATACATTACAGTAAAGTCTTTCCCTTCTACAATTTTTTGGGGCTAGTGGTCGTACCATCGTTCAGTTACTTGGACACCAAGATCCTGTAGAGCAGTCCAGTGCAGATAGTTGGCGATCCGATTATATCTGTGCGTGTATTCTTTCGGGGCTAGAACTGAACATCCTGAGATGATGTGGCTTATGTGTTCTTCTTGTTGGTGGCATAGCCTGCATTTGCTTTCCACGTTCATTTTCAATATTTTCCTTTGATGGTACCTAGTGCTTAGCGCTTGATCTTGTGCTGCTATGAGAAGACTTTCAGTTTCGCCTTTAAGTCCAGAACTTCGCAGCCAGCTGAAAGTAAGTTCTGTGTCATTGACCGTGAAGCTTTTTATCCATCAACTTAGAAATGTTTTTTTCTTCTAGCATAGTTTTCATTATCTTCCTTTTTGTTAGATTTTCAGCCCTCTCTTGAGTTTGTAAATATCGGTTTTTGATTTCTTTTCCAGTTTTGACTAACGAATACTTTTTCTTTCTTTTTTCATGATTAAGAATGATTAAGAATGATTTCAATAAATCTGTCTGCTTTTAAAAGAAGGTATTCATATAAACTAATCACTGTACACTTGAATGAACTCTCCAACTCAATAAGTCCTCTTCCACCTTTTCTACGAGATATATATAGCCGGTCTACGTCTTATTATTATTATTATTATTATTATTATTATTATTATTATTATTATTATTATTATTATTATTATTATTATTATTATTATTATTATTATTATTATCATCATCATCATCATCATCATCCCCATCATCATCACCACCACCGCCACCGCCACCGCCACCGCCGCCGCCGCCGCCACCGCCGCCACCGTCACCGTCACCGTCACCGCCACCGCCACCGGTATACTTGGCGTGTATACTTCAAATAAGACGGATATGCAGATAGATGTATTGCGGTAGGATAACAAATTGTCTCTCATGTTACTCTCTGGTTTTTGGTAAATGAAGTTGCTTTTATGTGCTTTTTAGTAAGTTTAACTAAATTGCATTTTAAATGGTTAGTACCAGCCAGTGCGAACTAACAGGAACAACGTGATAACAGTTATCATTTGACAATATGCTAACTCAATATTAACTCAACAAATTTCAAAAAATCAATAATTGCTGATCAGTTTATTTTTTCTAACCGATTAAATTATCGGCCATTGCATTATAGTTATCGGTGCACTTTTACATTCTAGTAACATTTAAACGTTGCATTTAAATGATTAACAATATTTGTTATTGAACAGTTAAATAAACTTCTGAGTCATTCACAAGTTCATTGTTCTGTATCTCATATCTTGATACTTTTTAGTTAAATTACTTTTAATTTCTATCCATGTTACATTAAAATGACTATTTCTCTGTTTTGAATGTATGATCAAACGTTGAAAACAGTCAGTTGCAGTATTTTTTAAATGGGTTGTTTAGTAATAAAAAAAAATTTAATTTGCAGAGAAAACTTTCCTTATATTAAAGTTGTCAATGAATTAGGAAAGCTTGCCATTGAACGTTACTTGTTAGTTTGTTAATCTTCTCAATTTCAAACAAAACAACATGGACTAATGATAATATTTTAGTTGATGTTCCCTTTTAGAAAACCTTTGTATTATTTTGACTTTATTTATCTAATGACGAAAGATGGCAGAACTTCTAGGAAGAACACTCAGTATGTTCATCAAGTTGCTAATCAATTTATAAAGGAAAGAAAACAACTAATTAAAGTAAAGTAAATTTAATTTATATTTGTAATTGGTTTTTCTATATTAATTCTACGTTTTGCTTGGTGCTAGCACCTATGCTTTTTAAACATCTAACAATTTAACTATAAATAATTGAGACACTATGTAATGTATATAGAATTTCATGGTAGGTATCTGCAAGTGAAATCACACACGCAAACACTGCGTTATAAGTCTGTACGCGAGCAAACTCACACAACCTGCTAAAATGTTTGTTAGTTAGGTTAGCGAGCGAGGGAGTGAGCGAGTGAGTGAGTGAGTGAGTGAGTGAGTGAGTGAGTGAGTGAGTGAGTGAGTGAGTGAGTGAGTGAGTGAGTGAGTGAGTGAGTGAGTGAGTGAGTGAGTGAGTGAGTGAGTGAGTGAGTGAGTGAGTGAGTGAGTGAGTGAGTGAGTGAGTGAGTGAGTGAGTGAGTGAGTGAGTGAGTGAGTGAGTGAGTGAGTGAGTGAGTGAGTGAGTGAGTGAGTGAGTGAGTGAGTGAGTGAGTGAGTGAGTGAGTGAGTGAGTGAGTGAGTGAGTGAGTGAGTGAGTGAGTGAGTGAGTGAGTGAGTGAGTGAGTGAGTGAGTGAGTGAGTGAGTGAGTGAGTGAGTGAGTGAGTGAGTGAGTGAGTGAGTGAGTGAGTGAGTGAGTGAGTGAGTGAGTGAGTGAGTGAGTGAGTGAGTGAGTGAGTGAGTGAGTGAGTGAGTGAGTGAGTGAGTGAGTGAGTGAGTGAGTGAGTGAGTGAGTGAGTGAGTGAGTGGAGTAGGAGAGAAGAAGGTTATATACGTAGATACTCTATAATTTATTTTATACTTTATCGGAGGAATAATAGCCGTTGCTGGAGCCACGAATTTTTGATTTCATTTGTGGTACAATCAATAAACAAAAACAACCTCTTTTTCTGTTTTTTAGGAGGATGATGACATCACAAAAGTGAAATTTGATTTTCTTGACATTCTTCTTAGAGCCAAAGATGAGAGTGGTGAAGGTTTGACTGATGAAGAAATAAGACAAGAAGTTGACAATTTTATGTTTGCAGGTCTTTTAATTAAAACCAGTTGTATTGAATTTGTTATTAGGTTTTCAAAATAATATAAATCCCAATGTTTCCGGATTTAAAGGACACGACACAACATCATCAGCTATTGCTTGGACCTTATACTCAATGGCTAGTCATCCTCAATATCAAAAACTGTGCCAGGAAGAAATTGATGGTGTTCTTGATGGTCGTCTTGACGATACGTTGAACTGGTAATCATATACACTTTTGTTTTGTTTGTTTTATTTCCATGCTGTTTATAATATTTTCAATTACTTTAACAAAAGTGACGACTTGCAAAGATTGCCGTACATGACAATGTGCATAAAAGAGTCGCTGAGAATCCACGGAATTGTTCCAATTATAGAAAGAGAATTGGATCAACCATTGGTTATTGATGGCATTGAACTTCCTGTAGGAACTGTGATTACAATAAATCTATATTGTCTTCATAACAATCCTCATGTCTGGAATGAACCTACGGTGATTTTAAACACTGAATGATCCAATTATTTTCAGTGATGTTCAAGTTTCAAAAGTTTTCTTAAGAAATTGCTTTTTAATAACAGTTTTAAATATGCACATGTTTTATTAAGAAATATGATCCTGAACGTTTCTCATTTGAAAACTCGAAAAACATGGATCCATTTGCCTTCGTTCCTTTTTCAGCTGGGCCAAGGTTATTGATAGAAAAAACAATGTTTTTTATCATTTCAAACTTAGTAAGTGTTAAACGTTTAAAATAGAAACTGCATTGGACAATCACTTGGAATGGATGAAGTTAAAGTTGTTATGGCAAAAGTTCTAAGAAAGTAAGCCGAGATTTAAAAATATTTAGATTTTATAATTCTACTCGTTAACATTAATATTGTTTTTTCATTTATTAACATAATAAGTAGTAAGTTCCATTTCAGGTTTTCAATCGAATGCGATCCAAATCGTAAACCTGAGAAATTGTTGTCGGTTGTTATGAAAGCCTCAAATGGAATATATTTGAAAGTAACTGAAAGAAATCACTAAGATGTGGAAAACAATCACCAGATTCTCACGGGAGTGTCTCAAATATTTTAATTTCAGTTGCAGCTTTTTATATTATTTACTACTATAAGGCTATAATATGCACTTGTTTTACTTTTTATAACAATTACTTGTTAGTTTTTCATATGTAAACAAATATATTTACTTAAATTAAATTGTCTGGAACACAGTTCAGCAAATTTGTTACCTAAATACGCTTTCTGTTGAGCTTTATTTGTATTTACTTATTGATTAAAATGCAAATGGTATTGTTTTAAAAAACTTCTGTTTACGTTTCAATGAAAGTTGTTTCGGCGTCTGTTAATTTTATTTCTGGATTTTTATTTTTTTAAATATTTCTCACATGTTAAGTTTTGTCATCATTTTCTTGTGAGTCTGTTCATTCCACGACATTCAAAACTTCGACATTTAGCACCGCGACACTTAATACCGGGCTTAATTCCGTGACATTTATATCCAGCGAATTTTATTATCGCGACATTTAACACCGTATGTCAGACGTCATAAACTATGAACAAAAAGCTTATGAATAAAGTAGAAATAAATCCTAGAAAAAAACAAATAATATAAAAACAATAAAAATAGATTAAATCAGTTAATTTATTTATTTTCGGTTTGATAAGTAAATCAGTACAGACTCCTCTACTTTCTCTCCTGATGACTATCACAACTTTCTAACTACTAAAATTGATAACATTGGATCTTCTAATAATAGCCGAACTCCTATTTTTTTTCTAAATTCTCGACTGAAACATTTGCTTCTTTCACTCTTCTCACACTTGACTATCTTACTAAAATTATTAACTTTATGACTTCTTCTACTTGCTCTTTGGATCTTATTCTCATTCCTATCTTTAAAGAACTTTTTTTTTATCCAATCTTACTTAATTTTATTAATCTATCTTTATCTACATCTGTATTTCCTTCTGTTCCTAAGTCTTTTTTTATCATTCTTCTATTAAAAATGTCTTTCATTGTCTTTCTTCTCTATCAAGCTGTAGGCCTGTCTATAATCTATTTCTTATCTCTGAAATTATTGAAAAAGTTGTATATGAACAAATAAATGCTTTTCTAACTACTTTATCACTTCTTTCTCCTTACCATTCTGGCAGTGAATAATTAGTTTCAGAAATAAATTTAGTTTTAGTTTTAGTTTCGTTTTGCAACCAGAATTATTATTACCGTTTCGTTTTAGTTTTGAATTTTTCAATAATTTTACTTTCAGTTTAGTTTTGCATTAGGAATTATTATTACCGTTATGTTTTTGTTTTGAATTCATAATAATTTTAGTTTTTTTTGCAACCTCCCTATTTTGCAGATGTAACTAAACACATGTCAATTAAAAAACTGTTTCTTTTGCTATTCAAACACTTTTATTCGTAGTGACATCATATTTATAATAACTCCAAGCTAAACTTTCGCGTTTACGACCAGCAAACATTTTCGACAAACCAACTGAAACTGCTTGACTTATTAACAGTTATGATTTTTGGATATGTTATAGATTAATGTTGATAGAATATAAATACCAATTCTGAGAATGGTTCTTCAACTAATAAAAAAGTGTTGTGCAGAAAAATCATAACTACCTCTCGCTCTTTCCTTCTCCCTCTCTCCCTCTCTCTCTCTCGCATGGATTCCATGCGCGAGAGTGAGACAGTGAGAGAAGGAGGAAGAGAAAACAACTCGACGAGTCAGAGAAATTTCAATGAGCATGCATGCTGTAAACAACGAATATGAATGAATATGAATGAACTTCAATGAATGAGTCAGTCGCACAGTGTGCAATGTGTGCGCTTGTGAAGATGATGCGGCAGAGGTATCGAAGAATCTGAAGAATCGCGGGAAGGCAGTGTTTTTGTTTTATACTATGGGGCTTTCTGATGTAGTAGAGATACTATGGGGCTTTCTGAGATAGTAGAGATACTATGGGGCTTTCTGAGATAGTAGAGATACTATGGGGCTTTCTGATGTAGTAGAGATACTATGGGGCTTTCTGAGATAGTAGAGATACTATGGGGCTTTCTGAGATAGTAGAGATACTATGGGGCTTTCTGAGATAGTAGAGATACTATGGGGCTTTCTGAGATAGTAGAGATACTATGGGGCTTTCTGAGATAGTAGAGATACAATGGGGCTTTCTGAGATAGTAGAGATACTATGGGGCTTTCTGAGATAGTAGAGATACTATGGGGCTTTCTGAGATAGTAGAGATACTATGGGGCTTTCTGAGATAGTAGAGATACTATGGGGCTTTCTGAGATAGTAGAGATACAATGGGGCTTTCTGAGATAGTAGAAATACTATGGGGCTTTCTGAGATAGAAGAGATATTAAGGGGCTTTCTGAAAAATTTGTTTTATAACTATTTATTTTTCAGTTAATTTATGATCATATTAACTCAAATTCTTATAAAAGTAATTGCGTAAATTGCTAGTTATGTTTGTATGTTGTTTGTATATTACGTTGGGAAATCGATTTCAGTGCCGCCTTCAAATGTGTTGATCACGAGCTCTTACTCCAGCTACTGCACATCAGCTGATCAATTTATTCTAATGTTTTCCTATGGATGCATCCTTCCTCTTCCACAGAACCCAGGTCGTCCAAATGGGGGATGATGAGTCGACGGTCTCCAGAGTTCTCTCGGGCGTTCCGCAGGGTTCCATTCTCGGACCTCTACTCTTTGTCTTATATACTACTGAGATCTACTACATAGCAGTCTCCCATGGCATTTCACTCCAACTCTACGCCGACGACGCACAACTCTACACTCACTCTACAGTTCATGATGTCCCCGCTGCCTGTAATAGACTTGCCGCATGCGTTGTTGAAATTGGATCATGGAGCGCCTCCATGCGTTTTTCTTTAAATCCTGCTAAGACGGAACTTATCTGGCTTCATCGGAAAAGATCCTCCACCTGTTTCCTTAAAAACCGTTCCCTAACCCTGGATGCAAACACAAAAATTTCTCCTGTATCGACGGTCCGCAGCCTTGAAGTTTTATTTGACAACTTCTTATGCTTGTCCCCCTATGTCTCATCAGTTGCTCGAGCCTGTTTCTTTTATCTTCGTCGTATTATTCAAATTAAACCGTCTCTCGACCGGCACTCTCTTAAAACTATCGTCCAAGCACTGGTTTTCTCAAGACTGGACTACTGTAATGATGTCCTCGCAGGACTTCCAGTTAAGTCTCTTCGCCCCTTCACCTCTGTTCTTCACTCAGCCACTCGTCTCGTGGCTCATGCTTCTCGCCGGGATCATATCTCGCCAATCTTACGCCATCTATGTTGGCTTCCTATTTCCTCCAGGATTATCTTCAAGCTCTGTCTTCTAATCTATAACATTTTCAAAAATCGCTTTCCAATATATCTACTAGAGTCCCTCACTCTATGCTCTGATTGCCCCGGGAGACCGAGACTTTGCTCCTCCTCCCGACGGGATCTTACTGTCCCTCGGTCTCATCGCGCCTTCTCAGACAGAGCATTATCCGTTGCAGGACCGATAGCTTGGAACGAAATACACACATCTATTAAAGAATCTACAACCCTACCTGAATTTAAAATTAAATTAAAAACATTCTTGCTTTCTGCAATAGTACAATAGCTTACTTTTCCTACGCGATCGCTTTCGATCAAAATTTGTTTTGTTTTAAGCGATTAATAAATGATGATAAGTAAATACGAGTCAGCCTTCACGCGGCACTCCTTGTAATTAACCAGTCATTTGAAGACATTTATTCTGAAAGTTTAAATTTTTAAATTTTTACCCATCAAAAACGAAAAAGTAGAAAATAATTTTTAGATAATAAAAAATACATTTTTTTCAAAAACAACGTTTTTCTTGCGCCCTAAAAAGTATAAAATAATATTCCTATAATTCATATACAACGGAAAACGTTGCGGGCACATTATAGGCTACGGCTACAACATCAACAACTTTAATAAAACAAACGATTATAAAAAAATAATGCGCCGCAACGTTTTTCTTTGTATATGAATTATAGGAATATTATTTTATACTTTTTAGGGCACAAGAAAAACGTTGTTTTTTTAAAAAATGTATTTTTTATTATGTAAAAATTTCCTACTTTAGTCCATTTCTCTGGAACTCTCTTTTTACGTCTCTTACTAACTCTATACTTCACTCACTGTTTTCTGCCGTAAACTTAAAACATTTCTGTTCGATCAGTTTTTGTCCGAGCGCTATTGAACGACACGGAAATAGCGCCGTATAAAAAGACGCGATTGATCGATTAATTGATTGATCACAAATTCTCTACTGCCACGCATCATACGACGGCGCAAAAAAATAGTAGAGGAGTGTTGCATAAGATGAGACGGTTCATAAGACAAGGCAGAGCAGAGGTGGACATAGGGGTAATCTTTCACATAAACGGCCCGCTGTGTGAAAGATTAATACAATCTTGGCTATAATTAGCTATAAACACGATGAAAAGTGATAATTAGGGTTAGGGTTAAGGTTAGAATTAGGGTTAGGCTTAGGGTTAAGGTTGTAACAAAATTGGACTATTTTATTGAAAGATTTGGCCCGGGCCGTTTTTTTTGCTTAAAGATTACCTTCTTTTAATAAAATTGTAACTGTGGTTTTGTATTTAATGTGTTGCTACTGGCTAGAAACCCATAAAGAAGCCGTACAATTTTTTTTGGTCATGAACTTTTTTTTACAATATCCTCTTGTACTTGTACCTATGGGCGAGTTTCAAAATTGAAATTGCTGGTGATTCTTACAATCGAATCTCGTGACGGTGTTTGTGTACACAACAAATTTCATGAAAATCGGTTCAGCCGTTTCGGAGGAGTGTGAAAAAACAAACACCGTCACGAGCTTTATATATATAGATAGAGACATACGGACAATCACACATATATATATATATTGACGTACTTAGGTGTAATATTTTCTTTCAGGCACGCGCTATTAAAGACAATAGACCATTTTGCGTTTATTATTTTTTTAGACAGACATTCTAAATTTTTCAAACTACATACATTCTTTGATTCAACTCGGGCTAACGGACCGTTTCGACTAACATTGTCATCCTCAGAGCCCATTTAAAATTTAAACCAAACGTCGACGCAAGAAACGATACAATGAAATATACAATAAAACAGGTAGAGCGTACCTACCCTAGATATTAGAATATCGTAAAAGGAACTGAGATAAAAATAATAAAAATATGTATTAAGAAAGTTCAAATAATTTAAAAATAAAATAGTATGTACAAGAATATTGCTATGGTCGTAATTTGCTTATAGAAGAATACAATGTAAAATTACAAACATGAACATGTTATTTTATTTTTTTCTTCTTATTGTTATATTACCACTATAAAGTAGAATAGGCAATTCAACGGGGTTGTCATCTCCCGGCGGGAATTCACATTGGTCCCCTTCAGGATTTCCACTGTGGTTCTCTAAATAGTAATAAAACTAATAATAATAATAATAATAATTAATGTTTTAACTCATCTACAACTTCTGTTAAAAATATGCATGTTAATAGTGCCAATGTTTCTTCAGGTATTTCTTCGTTGAATGAATGTTTTGTACCAGACGTTTGTGTTTCAAAGGTTATAGATAATGTAACTGATTCTTCTTCCAGTCACGTCCTTGAAGTTGACTGTAATTCCGTTGTTAAAGGCTTTACTAACTGATCTTAATTATTTAGTTATTACTGTTATTATTATAATTATTTTAATTTAAATATTTTTTATGTTGTTACATTTGTATATAATGAATTTAAATTTTATTTAAATTGTATTTTAATTCCTTTCAATTAGTTGTATCTTTTACCTTTTAGTCACTGCATTTTATTTAAAAAAAGTTAAACGGCTCTGATGATGGCAAAAAATTGCCGAAATAGATCTATAAGCCTATAAGATTATGGAGTTTGTGTTTGATAATAAATTATTTTTAAAATAAAATCGATTCAGCCAAGTGCGCCACTTTTTACCAATGCTTTTATTAACTCGTCGGCTCTGTTTCTCTGTCTGTTTCTCTGTCTGTTTCTCTGTCTGTTTCAAATCTTGCAATCAATTTTTGAGTCACTTCCTGATGATAGATTTTTTTCAAATTTTGCATACATGCTCAAGATAGAAGACTATGCAATATTCAATTATTAGTTTTACAATAAGTCAATTAATTTAGTTAATTTTCTTGAGGATTTAATCGAGGGGTTTCTTGAGGGTTTTCTTGAGGGTTTTCTTGAGGGTTTTCTTGACCACAAAACGCTAACCGACTGGCAGACTATTTTACCAAGTTAACACGAACCACACTCACTGACCGCGATTCTCAATCGTGTACGAAATTTTCATGAAAATAGTTGAGATATTTAAATTCGATGCTTTTTGATGATATTTTTATTATTATTACCAATGCTTTTATTAACTCGTCGTCTCTGTTTCTCTGTCTGTCTGTTTGTTTCTCTATCTGTTTCAAATCTTGCAATCAATTTTTGAGTCACTTCCTGATGATAGATTTTTTCAAATTTTGCATACATGCTCAAAATAGAAGACAATGCAATATTCAATTATTAGTTTTACAATAAGTCAATTAATTTAGATAATTTTAATTAATTTCGATATTTCGATATAATTAAGATATTTCGACTTTAACATAAAATAAAAGAGTAATATAAGAAAAAATTGATTGCAAAATTTGTGTTTTAATTACATATAAGAGCATTGGTTTTAAAAATTCGTTTTTAATTTACTTGTTTCAATCGAGTTTGCCTAAAAGAACATATAGCGCCGAAGTATTCAAAATATATATATATATATATATATATATATATATCTTATATATAAAAATGAAATGTTTGTTTGTTTGTTCGGACATCAAATGTAAACGGCCGAACAGATTTAATTGAAATTTGGCACACTTATGTATCTTATTTAAGCGGTGGTTCCTGTAAAATTTTAAATAAATTGGTTTTTCCGTTGATGTTTCATGGACAAAAAACCTTTTGGTCAGCGGTAGTAAGTTATGTATATATATATATATATATATGTATATATATATATGTATATATATGTATATATATATATATATATATATATATATATATATATATATATATATATATATATATATATATATATATATATATATATATATATATATATCTTTTTCCTATTGACTGAGTTCATGATTTATATTTTTCATTTTAACAATTCTATCTTATATATAAAAATGAAATGTTTGTTTGTTTGTTCGGACATAAAATGTAAACGGCCGAACAGATTTAATTGAAATTTGGCACACTTATGTATCTTATTGAAGCGGTGGTTCCTGTAAAATGTTAAATAAATTGGTTTCTCCGTTGATGTTTTATGAACAAAAAACGTTTTGGTCAGCGGTAGTAAGTTGGAGTAAATTTTTTTTCTACAAAATAAAATAAAATTAATTTATAGTTAAATTATACAAAATATTTTTTTTTCTTGAGTTTTAAAGGTTTTAAATATAAATATTAAATTAAATAAATATGTGTGTTGTTTAGTGCCGCCCATAGATATCTATGGTGCCGCCGGATACCTTTGTTTTGATTTCATAGAGCTCATTGAGGCTCATTCTCTTCCGAACCTCCACGAGGGAGAAGTTGGCTGCGCAGCTGGATCCCCGAACCATAGTGCAAAAAAAAGTTCGTGCATTGGGGTTGTGCTATAGATCGTTGGAAAGGTATTTAAAAAGGAAATATAATGGTGTAAAAATAAATTTAATATTGCAAAAAATAAAAAAGTTATAGGCGAAAAACCGTCGCCGTCCCTATGTAAATGTATGGAGACGATTTTTCATACCCTGATCTATATTTTGCTTCATAACTTTTTTATTTGTTAGACTATTTTCCAAAAATTTGTTTCTATGTTTGGCTAATATATTTGTCTTTCTAATGCATTAAGCTAGAACCCCAATGCGGTCGAA
Organism: Erpobdella octoculata; assembly: GCA_963978895.1. Classification (NCBI taxonomy): domain Eukaryota; kingdom Metazoa; phylum Annelida; class Clitellata; order Hirudinida; family Erpobdellidae; genus Erpobdella; species Erpobdella octoculata. Next base: position 8,321,051 of record OZ022240.1, on the reverse strand, counting down.
AATATTAATCTACATGGCTCCAAACGCAAGTGAAAAATCGTCCCTATGTAAATGTATGGAGACCATATTGTAAAAGTTTCACTGATATATGAGGTGCATGAAATTTGAAAGAAATGAAAGCAAGTGCAGTATTTTTGTGTTTCAACAAAATCATGAACAAAGTTCTCAAGCCAGCCTATCAATCTGCTGCTGTTTTGTTCAATTTATAATTGCATCATTTGCTAAATAAAAGTGGTACTCTTCGATTGTTCCAAATTGATGATCTCAGAAAACTCTCGGAAAATTCATTAAGTTAATGCTTTGAAGGTTTTTAATATTATTATTACTTCATGTTTTATTTCAATCTGTGTTTTATATCACATTTTTCAAAGCCACGGGTCAACATTTATTAACATGCTACATGTAGCGTTATATGCTTTCTGTAGACATGACACTTAAAAACTAAGAACAACTCAAAAACTAAGACTAGCGATTTTACGAAAAGCAGCTGTTGAACAGTGTGTGATAAATCTATTGTAAGCATTTATAATCTTACAAGTATTTAAAATAAATATAACCTGTTGAGATATATGAGCGGATTTTAACATTATTGCAGCCGTTAACTAATAAATTCTTTTTTTTTTCAGCTTCAGTTAATCATAATAAGCCTTTGCAGAAGATCACACTTGCAGAGTGGAACCAATACATTAACGAACACTAATTAAAATTGAGGAAGTTCAGACGTAACTAAACGAGCAAACCAAACAACAAAGTGTTAACGAGAGAACAGATCAATTTTGATGACTGTGCACAGCATTCCGCTACAGCCCATCTAAGCCACATTGGGAAGGCTCTAAAATTTAATGGAGGAACAGAAGAGCGAAAAGAAGAGCAAGCTGGAGCGGTAAAGCGTAAAAGCAACCGGGATCGGGAAAAGTAAAAGAGACCGGGGACGGGAGAGCGACCGTGAGCAGAAATGCGACCAGGAGTGAGAAAGCGACATGGAACTGGAAAGCAAGCGGTTAAGGAAACGGGAGCCAGAGAGAAAACGATGAAAAGCCTTTAAAATCCCCGGGCAACGCCGGGTAACCCAGCTAGTATATATATATATACAGATACATATATAGATAGAGACGTACAGACAGTCATATATATATATATATATATATACTAGCGGACCCGGCGAACTTCGTTTCACCTTAAAGAGTGTATTTTTTAAGCAATAAAGAACAATAATAACAAATATCCTATATATAAGTTTAAAAGAAAACAAAAATAAAAAAACGTTCACTTTAATAGTTTATTAGAAAAACATTGGTTGAACTCGGGTCGATTCTCTTTAATCCAGCACTTTATGATACACTATGTTTTTTGTTTTATTTTCGGGCGAAAAAAACAAATAAATCTGATGGTCTGCCGACACGTGAACACGCCACATACAATTGACCATGAGAAAAACATGCATTATCCAAGTTGGGCACACTATACCATTGATAGTTCGTAGTGATCCAAAAGATGTTGGGCCACAAACATTGACCAACAACAACCTCAAATAGAAGCATTCATCGTTTTTTGGGTGAACTGTATAAATACGACAAAGAGCATCAGTAGAATACACACCCGCACTGCCTTGCTTCCGACGTTGAAATTTCTTTGATGAAGAGTTCCAAGTGTAATAACGTGGCATCTCCGAGTAAAGCAACGTTTGTGCAAATGGATCGCTTTGGCAAATCGCAAAAAAACTCGTTAATGTTGTTGCTGGAGGTGTTTCAGCACGTTGAATAATATTCGACGCGTTAAAATAAACTCGTTGACCATTTTCCAGATGTACCGCCAAATGGACAACAGTGGGATGACGTTTGTGAATAGAGAATGAAAATATACGCCAAATTGCCTCAGTGCAGTTTACATATCTACCAATTTGATAGCGTCTAATCTCGTCGTTATCTGAGCTTTGAATGCCAAAAACTGCCATATCGCTGCCTTTCGTTACATATTTGCAGATGTACTTAATTGACTTTACAGAATTGCAATACTCAACATTGCAATGTGTCTTGAATGTTTTGGAAAGAAGTGGCGAATATGGAACAATCCTACTGTTGTCAACCACGAAATCGCTTCCTTTCACTTTCTTTGTGACAGTTAATCGCGCTAATTCCAGTTCTTCCGCGGTGGATTGGTTAACATTGTTCCGATGCCTAATTGCCTGACGGCTATTTCGGGAAAGATTAGATCTTCTGGGTCGCGGCATTGTTATTAATAATGTTTTTGTTAAAAGTAATAAAACTTTAAAACTCGCAAATTAATTCCATCGAACGAAAATATAATATTGACAGAACAGCATTGACACTTTGTTAATGCCAAATGGAAAACGGAAAATGCGAAACTAAAAATCATATATCTATGCTAAAAATATCTTGTATATTTTTATGGCCCATAAACAATTATTTTATTTTATATTTTAATTGAAAAAAATATTTACTTAATTTTTTCTGTGAGATTTTCAATTGTAAACAATGAAATAGTCAGAAAATTTAATAACATGCGCTCTACCCCATTTGCGCATAAATGTCATGTCGCGTTAAATTAAACATCTGTATATCTCGATAACCCAAACTCCAATTTGAAAATTTATTTATTCGTAAGACCAAATAGAGGGTGCTCTACAACTTTGCCATTTGAAGTTTTTTTCGAGGACGCACTGTTAAGGCTGTATAGCAACCGGAGTACATACTGCGGTCCCCATGGGCCACTCCATGGTTCAATGTCAATTTTTTTAGTTATTCTGTTAATAGGAGATGAGAAAAATCCAATAAATCAAAAATCTCTAAAATCGGTTTAGCCGTTCTTCAGTTATAAGTGTCGTAACACAAACCCGACTTCCTTATATATATATATATATATATATATATATATATATATATATATATATATATATATATATATATATATATATATATATATATATATATATATATATATATATAAAGCTCGTGACGGTGTTTGTGTCCTGTTATTCGAGGACGCACTGTTAAGGCTGTATAGCAACCGGGGTACATACTGCGGTCCCCATGGTCCACTCCATGGTTCAATGTCAATTTTTTTAGTTATTCTGTTAATAGGAGCTGAGAGAAATCCAATAAATCAAAAATCTCTAAAATAAAGAATAAAGTTTTCCTGAAAGTTTTAGAGCTCTAGGTGGTCGAAAAGTGGGAAAGCGACCGGGAGCGTGAAAGCAAGCGGGGAAGGAAACAGGAGCGTGAGAGAAAAACGATAAAAAAGCCTCTAAAAAGCCCTGGCAACGCTGGGTTTTCCGCTAGTATCTTATCTGTATGTATGTCTTTTAAGCATTGCTACACCAAGGCGAGAAAAAAAACGCTGGACATTTTTTTTAAAAACACCGGGCAACGCCGGATACTCTGTTAGTCCTTTATAATGTAGTGATTCGGCGACTAAAAATGATTGCAATATATTTTGTGATGATAGTAAGTCTATAAAATATGAAAACATTGACCACAGTCTTCTAAATACTTAATATGTAAAGTATGTGATGCTTGAAAATTTAAGAAACTTTCAAATCAATATGGAATAAACAAGATTTTTATTAAAAATTTATAAATTAATTGTCGCTTTTTTAATTTAACTAAAAATTCAAAGTTTGTTTCTCTACATAAAATTTGTAATTTTAGAAATTACTTGACTCAATCTCATCTGACCCGACTTGACCAACTTATATGTCAAAATTCCACGACCCGTCTCGACGGCTCTCTGTTACTGCTATGCCACCAGATGTATTGGCGCCAGTCAATCTTTGTCCGTTTAAACACGTTACAACTGCTGTTTGCACGAGCTTGCTGCATTTATTTTTTACATTCTAATCATTTTTCACCAAGTTCCCCTGAAAAAGTTGTATACTGCTAATTTAAAAAAAAAAGAAATACGACTTTTAGATGTAATGACTTCATGTTGAGTCGCTTCAATCAGGACAACACAAAGTTAAGACAATATCCAAGCCAAATTTTAGGCCTTCTTTTTGGCCTGAATAAACAGACAGACTGGTAATGAAACGGTAACAGGTAACATGAAATTACTATTAAGAGTTATACGTGTGCAAATTGCAAACACTCGACAGAGGCAAACTAAACAGTGAACACTCGAGAACCAATGTAAGATGTAATGACTTCATGTTGAGTCGCTTCAATCAGGACAACACAAAGTTAAGACAATATCCAAGCCAAATTTTAGGCCTTCTTTTTGGCCTGAATAAACAGACAGACTGGTAATGAAACGGTAACAGGTAACATGAAATTACTATTAAGAGTTATATATATATATTTGATGATGATGATGATGATGAGACAAACACGAAGATGTTGCTTTCATATATATAACGTAAACAGTCTAAATGCATGCCCATTAAATACAGATGCTTTTTAAATGATTAGGGATTATCACAAACCTCAATATTAAAAAAAATCTGTACATTTTTTATAAAAATTTAAAAACAATCATTTCTTTTATTTGTTTTTCTAAAGATTTTTATAGAAATAAATAGATAAATGTAACGATTTGCTTAAGGTATAGAGTAACGGTCAGTCAATAATCAATCAAAATAAATTTCTACAGCACCTTTTCTTAAATTTGAAAGCTCTCTTCATTGATGCATTTGTTAAATAAAAATGTGTTTTAAACCCTTACAAAAGTACACAATGAATTAAATTTCAAAATTTCAAATGCGAAACCAGGGAAGTAAATTCAGCATTTTCCAGGGAAGGGGTACAATTTTTCCACCATCATATAGTTTGCTGGCAGGGTTACCCGGCGTTACCCGGGTTTCCTTTGCTTAGTTTCTTTTCTTTTTTGCCAATGAAACATAAAATAAATAACAGGTTTTTTTTTTCAAAATTTTCTCGCCATTACTTTTTATATCTATACTAGCGGAGGTACCCGGCATTGCCCAGGGTTTTTAAAGGTTTTTCGAATGCTTGTCTCTCTCACTCCCGTTTCCTTCCCCGCTTGTTTTCCCGCTCTCGGTCGCTTTCCCGTTCCTGCTTGCTCTCCCATTCTCGGTCGGTTTCTCGCTCCCGGTCGCTTTCCCGTTCACGGTTGGTTTTTTGCTCCAGGCCGTTTTCCCGCTCCCAGACGCTTTCCCGTTTCCGGTTTTTTTCTTGCTCTCGGTCGATTTCTCGTTCCGGGTCGCTTTCCCGCTCCCGGTTGTTTTCCCGCTCCCGGTCGCTTTCCCGCTCCCGGTCGCTTTCCCGCTCCCGGTCGCTTTCCCGCTCCCGGTCGCTTTCCCGCTCCCGGTCACTTTCCCTCTCTCGGTCGCTTTTCCGTTCCTGGTCGCTTTCCCGTTCTCGGTAGCTTTCCTTTTCCCGCTCGATCTTTCGCTCTCAGTTGGCTTTCCGTTCCCGTTCCCGCTCATTTATGTACGTATATGTATGTTTATATGTATATATATATATATATATATATATATATATATATATATATATATATATATATATATATATATATATATATATATATATATATATATATATATATATATATATATATATATATATATATATATATATATACACTAGCGGGGTTACCCGGCGTTGCCCGGGGTTTTTAGAGGTTTTTCTAATGATTGTCTCTCTCGCTCCCGTTTTCTTCTCCACTTTCCCGTTTTCGTCGCGCTCCCGGTCGCTTTTCCGCTCTCGGTCGTTTTCCAGCTCCCGGTCGCTTTCCCGCTCAGAAGTTTTGTTATCGATTTTCTCTCTTGCTCGCGTTTCCTTCCAAGCTTGCTCTCCCGCTTCCAGTCGCTTTCCGCGTTCCCGGTCGCTTTCCGCGTTCCCGGTCGCTTTCCCGTTCCCGGTCGCTTTCCCGTTCCCGGTCGCTTTCCCGTTCCCGGTCGCTTTCCCGTTCCCGCTCACGCTTGCTCTCCCGTTCCCGGTCACGCTTGCTCTTCCATTCCTGGTCACGGTTGCTCTCCCGTTCCCGTTCCCGTTCACGCTCATTTTCTCTTTTCCATTCTTTCATAACTTCTTTTAGCCTATAAAACGTAAAATAGATTTGCTAAGACTATATACATATATGAATGTTTGTGGGTTAATTTGTCTATTATAGAAACGGGAAAGCGACCCGGAACGGACAGCGAGCGGGAACGGAAAAGCAAGGGTGAGCGGGAATGGGAGAGCAAACGTGAGCGGGAACGGGACAGCGACCAGGAACGGGAAAACGACCGGGAGCGGGAAAGCGACCGGGAGCGGGAAAACGACCGGGAGCGGGAAAGCGACCGGCAGCGGGAAAGCGACCGGCAGCGGGAAAACGACCGAAAACGGGAAAGCGAGCAGGAGTGGGAAAGCAAGTGGTAAAGGAAACGGGAGAGAAAGAGACAAACATTAGAAAAACTTCTAAAAAACCCGGGCTACGCCGGGTATCTCCGCTAGTATATATATAAACATATGTATATGTATATATATATATATATATATATATATATATATATATATATATATATATATATATATATATATATATATATATATATATATATATATATATATATATATATATATATATATATATATATAGTTCCCGCTCGCTCATCCGCTCCGCTCCGCTCCGCTCATTTTGTGACGGATTTCAAATTTTTTTTTCTATATTTGATTCCCCTCGACTCTCAAGGTTGTGTGAAAATTTCATTACAATCGGATGAATTGTGTAGCGATGCATAAAGGACATACATACATACATATATACATACAAACATTCATTTATATATATATAGATAGATACGTAGGTACAAGCAGGGCCGTGCTTATAGGAGTGTCCGGACAATTTGTCGCGGACAATTCGTTGCGGACAATTTGTCGCGGACAATTCGTAGCGGACAATTTGTCGCGGACAATTCGTCGCGGACAATTTGTCGCGGACAATTCGTCGCGGACAATTCGTCGTAGAAAAACGGACAATTCGGCGCGGACAATTCATCGCGGAAAATTCGTCGCAAAAACCGGACAATTCGGCACGGACAATTCGTCGCGGATAATTCGTCGCGGATAATTTTTGGCGTACCATTCGTTGCAGAAAAGCGAGCAATTGTTAATTAATATTTACTATATTTATTATATATTGTTTGTTTTTCAAAAAAATACTAAAAATAATAATTCCAAGAAAAGTTAAAAATCCTTGTGACAGATTTATGGCCCGCCTGTCTCTTCATTATTTAGATTTACTTTTTTTTCGGTGCATACGTAATATATGAATGTCCCCTTAATTATTATCAAATGTTGATTGATTAGAATATTAGAATATTAAATCTACTTTTTATATGAAAAAGATAGTAATTTAAAACAAACACATGTTAGCAAAAATTAATTTATCAATTTAATAAAGTTCTGTTATGGCTGCATCCCTGCGAATAATCAATTAATGAACGATTCTCATAATCCATCACATCAGTACGCAATCGACGATCCAAATCTTTATATTTCTTTTTCCTCAGAGGAAGACTTTCACCTGCATGCATACGCTCAACCTTCATTTAGTTGATGTTTTGTTCTTTTTGTAGTTTCAATACTAATTTCAATAGTGTTGGACGTGCAATTTGAACCGCCCGTGCAAATGCATTGTCCACTCTTTAACTGCGTTGTTATTACGAGGAATGTCATTACGGACAGTTTGGTAGCAGTCCCAAATAAGATATGAAAAAAGAGCACATCCCAGTTTGTTAGCTTCAAGTGCAATTTGTTTAGGTTGGTTTGCGACGAATTGTCTTACGACGAATTTTCCGCGCCGAATTGTCCGTTTTTTGCGACGAATGTCCGCGACGAATTGTCCTGCGACGAGTTGTCCGCGACGAATTGTCCGCGACGAATTGTCCGCGACGAATTGTCCGTGACGAATTGTCCGTGACGAATTGACCGTGACGAATTGTCCGTGACGAATTGTCCTGGAACCCTTATAGGATGATGCCCCCCAAACAGTGCCAATTGGGCCCCTTCCTAAAAAACAAAAAACAAAAACTAAAAAAATGTGTTTATTCTCAATCGCTGTCAATATTATCTTGTCAATGTTCAAAAATGTTTTTTGCATAACTTTTTCATCAAAGCTGTTGATTATACATTATACGATTGTATTTTATCGGCTGTGCATTCCTTTTTAATGAACAACATAGTTAAAATCAAAATAATTTGTTTTTTTCTTTTTAGAAAAAATTAGAAGAGTTTTATTCTGTTCTCAGATAATGTGTTTTGTTCTAGAAAATAATTACAAAACGCATTTATTTTATGTCATTGTCATTGAAATCATTCAGCAATTACTATATTGCTGATTTTCCGTGATTTTCATTTCATAAGAAAAAAATACGTTTTAGATTTTTTAATTTCATTGAAGCTTTCTTATATTGATCTCAAGCATAAAAAAATCCACTTTGAGCTTGTTCTCTGGCATGAGTGACTGTTTATCTTTTTTTTTTTTATAAAAAAAATTCCCAGTGAATGAGAATGCTTCTCAAGCTAACTTTTTTCAAAACCTGCTTTTTCAACCTTTAACGTGTCATTGGTTGCTATTAAAGATTAAAACTTCTGCTAGACCTATTGATTCGGAAGAGATATCAGGCTAAATCCCGATGAACAAAATGAAAGGCTATGAGGCGCAGCCAATGAGATTGTCTTAGTTACTGTAATGGCATTGTTTTTTAAAAATAATCTATCAATTTTTTCTAATGATATCTATTGCAGAGTTAATACAATTTTTCAATCTAGTATCAGACTGAAACTTCACAAAGATTAGGATACTAAATTTTTTGGGTTGTCTCTCTGCCTGCAGGAGCAGAGAGTTAAATATAAATTGAAAATTACTCCAAAAAAGAAAAAGCGTATGGCACCATCTCTAACCACAAGATTGGATAAACGACTTGCATCTGTGACAAAAAATTTGTAACGATTGTACAATTCTTAGCTATAAACAGCTTAGAGGTAATCAACATTGTATCAATACCATTACACTAGTGAAATGTGAAATTTTGAAATGTTTATTTATTAAAAAAACAGCAATTAAATTAACTTTTACTGCCAATTTTCTTTATAAAAACATATTCTCTAGTTGATTACTCTGTTAAAGCTGTAGTCTGCTTTGTGACCTTAGCTATATTTTTAGCAAACCGATTGTTTAATGTCATGTTTTTCGAACAGTAGTTTGAGCTAGTTAAACAACAGTATTAAATTGCGTATCAGCAATAGTTTAAAGTTCAGCTATTTTCTGTACCAAAATATAATCAGCAAACTTGCGGTACTTTACCTTACTCTTAATTGTTTAAATGGTCAAATTATTTAATTAAGTTTTTACCGTCAAAATCGTTTAACACAAATATCACAGAGAAAAAAACTAAAAGTAGAAAATAATTTTACATCATAAAAACTCATTTTACAACGCTTATATTAACTTGCTCTGTTGTTTGTTTGTATATTTGTTTCATCGCACATGTTGAAAACACCGATTCTCATCTGATCACAGTTAAGCAACTTCGAGCCCGGTAAAGCTCACACGGCGTGCTTACCACATGAGGCGATTGTATCGCGTAATACTTGGCTGCTTGAGAGAGCTACAAATTAAAAAAACCTTTGACAACTTTTATTATTTTACATTTGAACAACTAAAAGACATGAATAAAACATTTATTATCTGACAATTAACATTCAAATAGTTGTTTAAAAACACAAAATAATTTAAGTTAAAATGTATTTCAAGTGCAATTTCATAGTTTAATTTTTTTCTTCTTCAGCTCTATTATTCTTGTTTGCTTTTTTTTATTTCTTTTACTAATATTTTGATTATGATGTGGAAAAGCTTGCAAACAATGTGACATTGTAAATTATGGCTCCTTCTCCATGTGTTTTTGCCCATGATAAAATATTATGCGAGCATCACTGGCTAACAATTTCATGAAAAGTTTTAAAACTACAAAATTTACTGTGTTGTACTGCTCCTTGACATCTAAAGTTGACATTATATCTTTTTTAAAGACATTGTTGCATAAAACATAGTTAAGTTTAGAGAACTTAAGGACAGACACAGCTCAAGTTTTCCTATCGCTCTCCAACACCTGGTGCATTGAAGTGTAATAGTTGCTTCTGAAATTTGATGAAACTATTCAAAACGAGACTATAAATTATGAGACTGAAACTGACAAAGCCAAACAAAGACAAATTTATTATGACTCAAGAGATATACAGCACAATCCGCCAATAATTAGTCTTATAAATTCCATTTAAGATAATCTCGATAGAACGGAAAACGAAGGTCATTCTAAGTTCTGGGCCCGATAATGATAAAATTTCTGTTGTCAAGTGCTGAGCGTCACAAAGCCGGCACAAACCGTTGTTGTCGATGAATATCGGAGTATTTGGCGGTCATAAAAAAAACTGATTGGTAAACGGTGAATGAACACGTGTGTCGAATAGCAAGAAAAATCAAGTCAGAATTTTTTTCGCCGCTTGCTTTCCAATTCCGAGAAAACTCAACAAACTCATGCATTTAAAAAAAAAATTTTTTGCAGAAATTTTACATTAATGATATTGGAAAGCTTTGAAATAAGTGTGATGAACTTTGCTGTACTATGCCATTTTTGACTGTCGGCTTGATTCTTATAGTAGCTGAAAGCATCATGAGTGCTTACCGAGGAAACTGAAATATCCAGAAAAATTGAGGTTTTTCAAACTCAGTCAGTTCAGTGATTTTAATGAGGATTTTTTTTAGCGCAAATGGCGCTTCATGGTTGAATTGCACTAAAGTTTGCTCTGCAACATGATGCAAGCTTTTTTAAAATTCTGGACACAACAATTGTTTGACTGAAAATTGTTGCAAATATTTTTAAAGTCATAGATCGGATAAAAGATGAGGAAAAAAGTGTCCAAAAAATGAATTTCGTTTTTATCATTTGACAATTCGTATGTGAAATGAAGAAAAGAGTTTTCTTGAAAGTATTTCTGTAAAAGTGGTATTTCATCATCTGTGTTAACAACCAGGAAAATGTCATCCACATATCGAACATGATTAAGGGTGATGAATCACGACTTCATAGACAGGTCTATCACAAGCCGATGGATAATGGCTCCTGCCTCAATGCAGACAGTGACTGTCCTGAACAATAAAAAAGAAGTGTTGTCAATAACTATCTACATAGAGCTTATAAGTTTAATCAGGACTGGAGCTCGTTTCACTTGGAGGTTCAACATATCAAACAAGTTTTGGTTAACAGTAACTATACCAATTTCTTTGTGGATCACTTAATAGAAATGTTTGTTGATAGAACCCTAAAGATGTTGAATCCACGATTTTCTATCTCTCTATATTACTGTGCACAAATGCATAGAAATTATAAAATTGATGGAAAGGTTCTTCGTGGAATTTTGACCTCATTTGTTGACCCATCACAAAAGTTCCAATGCATTTCAATATCTACAACAAAAATCTAAAAAACTTATAACTTGGTGATAAAAATAGCTGTGCTCCAAAGAAAGACTTTTTGCAGTCGACACATCTGGTGTATCAATTTAAATGCCCGATTCCATATAGTAAGGTGGATAGGTACATCGGATCAACAACGACTGCTTTGTCCAGACGTCTTACAATGCACTTACAGAATGGAAGCATCTTACAGCATTTTAATCACATTCATAATTGTAACTTGAAGCGACAAACTTTTGTGGATAATATTAATGCAGGGGCGTAGCTAGGGGGGGCGAGCTGCCCCGGGCGCCATCTTGGGGGGGGGGGCGCCGAAGAGGAAGATACAGTATATTCGTGCTAGACTAACTCTCTCTCAAAGTTTGCGTAATATGCAAGAAAAACAGTAGTTTCCTTCCTTGCATCAGGATGTCGTCCACAGTCTAGTTGTATATCTGCTGCTTCAGTCCATTTAGTTGTTCTGCAGCATAAAACTTGTTAGGTTCTTAGGAAGGGAGAGAGCCATGTCACTCATGTGTTTCATTTCAAACCCACCAGCCAAAATCTAGGCACAGATCTCCGGCTCAGGCAAGGTGGAACTTGGTGACCCCTTCATGCTCCAGCCACCAGTCATTTCACATCGTTGACGTAGAGCCAATGTTTTGAAAGCTGCTCTTGCTATCTAGAACGTCTGTGTCCTGTGCAGCACACCTCCTTTATGACATCAAGTTTATGACACACAGCCTAAGGATCATATTTAATTTCATCAGTGTGTGCATTTATTGACATTTATTTATTAGATTTATTCTCACTGAATTTTGTGAATTTTTAAAAAATTTATTTCTGTTCTTTACGGTATTTTAAATAAAATTTTTGCTTGCCGCATTTTTTCTACAATGCTTTTATCTACTCGTCGTCTCTGTTTGTCTTTCTGTTTCTCTGTCTGTTTCAAATCTTGCAATCAATTTTTGAGTCACTTCCCGATGATAGATTTTTTTCAAATTTTGCATACATGCTCAAAATAGAAGACAATGCAATATTCAATTATTAGTTTTACAATAAGTCAATTAATTTAGTTAATTTTAATTAATTTCATTTTTATATGGGAAGAAAAAATTATAATAATTATAATTATTATAAATTATAAATTATTATAAATAATATAAATTATAAATTATTATAAATAATATAAATTGTAAATTATAAATTATTATAAATTATTATAAAATTATAAATAATTATAATCAAATAATTATAATTATAAGAAAAAATTGATTGCAAAATTTGTGTTTTAATTACATATAAAAGCATTGGGTTTTAAAAATTCGTTTTTAATTTACTTGTTTTCAAATACTGATCGCGAAAAGATGGCGCCAAAACGCACGCATATAAACCTACACTTTTAGTTCTTAAGAGAACGGCAAAAGTATGAACGAAGTAAACATCGAATCTTTTTCTCAACAAAAGTCAAATGATAAGAACAATAGGACACGTAACGTTTAACTTTAACTTCTTCATTGCAACGGGGGGAGGCCCGGGGGCGCCGGGGGAGGGGGCGCAAAATTTATAGTTTCGCCCCAGGCGCCAAAAACCCTCGCTACGCCTCTGTGTTAATGTGCTGACTATGGAAAAAGATATTAGACAATTGAGAATAAAAGAAGCTCTCTTGATCTTACGCCATAGTCCGGAAATTAACAAACAGTTTGATAGTTTCCCACAGGTCCTAAAACTATATGACCCAAAGTCTACAAGGGTGCACATGGTTCTAAAGTGGTAATAGATGAAACAAGACATGTGAGTGAGAGATGTGGTTTGGATAAGGTTCTGGAGAAAGTTCCAGAAGAAATCTCGGTTGAAATAACACAGATTGTTCCTGGCATGTCCACGCGGAGTGATTCAAGCGGAGTTTCGGAGGAAGTTTTGGATGAGGTGCTGGAGTCTGTTCCCGAGATGTCAGTGCCGGTGAGAGTTCCAGAGAATGTCGAAGTCACAAGTGACATTGAGGAATCTGTCCGAGAGATGTCCCCACTCCCAACATCTTGTGGGCAACAACACCATAACAACGCGAAAGAAGAAAAAAAAAAGTTTATATATTATAAGTTACTATGTTAATGATTACTGCTTATATATATATATATAAATATATATATATATATATAAATATATATATATATATATATATATATATATATATATATATATATATATATATATATATATATATATATATATATATATATATATATATATATATATATCTTACATATAAAAATGAATGTATATATCTATATTCAAGTATCAAATGAAAATGGCCTTACAGATTTTATTGAAATTTGGTACACTTATGTAACTTATTCAAGCGGTGGTTTCAGTCAAGTTTGAAAAAAAAATATTAATCCCTTGGTGTTTTATGGACAAAAAATGTTTCGGACAGCATTTGTAAGGAAAAGTAAATATTTTTCTCTCCAAAATAAAAATAATAATACATTATTTTATAGTTAATTTATAAAGAAAATTTTATTAATTTTTTATCAGTTTTAAATAAAAACAATAAATAAATTTTTCTGTTGTTCAGTGGCGCCGCATACCTTTCTTTTGATTTCATCGGGCTCCCGAACTCTTTCATTTCGGTCGCTGCTATTTCCCCGGCGGTTTGCCGTAGTTGCAATTGGTAAAATTGCTACTGTACCGGCAGTCCCGCCGTATGTCTACCTAAAATTAAACCCTAATTCTAACTCTTTAAAAAAAATTCTTTAGAATTTAACTATAAAATGATGTATTATTATTTATTATTAATATTTTAAATAAAGATGTACTTTGTTCTTTATTAATCGAAAAATCAATTTTTTGGCAAAACCGCCTGGCACAACAGCACTTTTAACGTTTATTGCCTGGCTACCGGAGCCTACTGCCTGGGTAATAGTTATAACGATGTTTTCAGAAAAGAACGTTGCTTATTTTTAACATTATTGCAGCATTAACTAATAAATTCATTATTTTTTTCAGTGTGATAGGCTTTAGTCTATCAAAATAATCCTTTGCAGAAGACCACACTTGTAAAGTGGAACCAATTAACTAAAGATTACTAATTAAAATTGAAAAAATTCAGACGTAACTAAACGAGCAAACCAAATAACAAAAGTGTTAACGAGAGAACAGATTAATTTTGATGACTGTGCACAGCATTCTGCTACAGCCCATCTATCTAAGCCACATTGGGAAGGCTCTGAAATTTAATAAAGGAACGGAAAAGCGACTGTGAGCGAAAAGAGTGAGTAGGAAAAGGAGAGCAAGCTGAAGCGGGAAAGCGTAAAAGCAACCGGGAGCGGGAAAGCGTAAAAGCAACCGGGAGTGGGAATGCGACAGCGAGCGGGAATGCGACCGGGAGTGGGAAAGCGACCGGGAACGGGAAAGCAGCCGGAAGAGAGAGAGCTAGCGGTTAAGGAAACGGGAGACAGAGAGAAAAATGATAAAACTAAACTTTCCGGGCAACGCCGGGTAACCCAGTATATATATATATATATATATATATATATATATATATATATATATATATATATATATATATATATATATATATATATATATATATATATATATATATAGATATATATATATATATATATATATATACTAACTGGGCGTTGGGCGCTATATATATATATATATATATATATTTATATGTAAGATATATATATATATATATATATATATATATATATATATTTATATGTAAGATATATATATATATATATATATATATATATATATTTATATATATATATATATATATATATATATATATATATATATATATATATATATATATATATATATATATATATATACATATAGCGCCCAACGCTCTTATCTTCCAAACGAAAGGTTTATTTCAAAATATTCTATTACGTACACTCATATATTATTTTTAAGTTTTTATTAAATTTTTATACAAGCGTTGTTTTGAAAAATTAAATTTTTATACTTTTTATTATTTGTAATTTTTCATGATGTAAAATTATTTTTTAATTTTTTAGGTTTTAGCTTTTGATAGGTGAAATATAACATATAACGCGCTTAAGGAGAAAGCTGTATGTAAAAACGCATATAACGCGCGCGTTATATGGACAAAAATACGGTACTACAAATAGCTTGTCAAAAATAACGGATTTTTCAAAATTTTATTATATATTATTATTATTCGATTGCAGCGCCACCTCTTATGATTTTTAGGAATAACAGTGTACAATTGCGCAATTACTTCTCTTACATGCATGCGCGCACTAATTTTATCAATTGCTGATTGCTGACCACCGCGGGCCACCACGTTATGCAAAATTGCTAACATACATACATATATACAATATGTATAATATACATACATACAGACAATAGGAAGTTATGTATGTTGATAAAAATCTTTTTTCAACAATCCTTGGGAGGGGCAACCAGCCCCTGGCCCCCCAATAATCGAAAAGAGGAGGTAGTCGGAGGTACATTTTTCAGCAATTTTCTTAAACTTCGTCTTAATTAATTTTTTTTTGAAAATTCAAAAATTTATGGGTGATGGTAACCCTGCTCCCACATATGACGCCCCGTCGTTGGGTTCAGAGCTATATTAAAGGTTTCAGAGCTGTAACTTGTCGCAAAGTGGTCGAAAATTCTATTGCAAGATTTATCTGGACAGAGACAAAGGCTAGCTAAGTAAAACGTTGTAAAAATTAATGTTCTATTTAAAATGTTTTGGATATCAATTATCAAATATTTTACCGTTCTGGTAACTTTTTGGATTGCATACACCATCTACAAATTTATATTTTTTGTTTTAAAAATGAGAAAAATTGGACAAGTAGTGGACAAATTTCCGATGGATCCAAAACATTGGTTGTGGGGTCATATGGATAAGGTCTGACTTGCAATATTTATAATTTTAGTGTTAAATAGTTTACTTAATTTTATTGTTTTTTAACAGTTTCCTGGTCCTGGAGAAGACGGCTTGGCATATTTTAGAGAAATGGTTCTAAAATATCCTCGAGTGTCTGGTTTTTGGATAGGAAACTTTATAAGACCATACGTTCTTGTCTATCATCCTGAAACTGTTAAAACCGTTTTGAAAACATCAGGTAAGAAATATCTGTTTGTTTATTTTTTTGTTTGTTAATTTGTTTTACAATTTTTAAAAGCGCTAAAGACAATTAATACCGGATTTTATAAATTTGGAAAACTGTGGCCTGGGGACGGTTTGTTGATTAGTTCAGGAAGCAAATGGCATCGAAATAGAAGATTGTTAACTAACGTTTTTCACTTTGATGCTCTGAAGCACTACATTTCCTGTGATAATCAAGCTACAGAAGTTTTTATGGTGAGCTTTATTGAATATTTACCAGTTAATATCAATGCTTCAAATCAGAGCTGTACATGGACCGGATCAGGTCGGGTTGTAGAATTTTGACATGCGAGTGGGTCGGGTCAAGCTAAAAAATACATGTAACTATCTTTAATGAACAGGCGCGTAGCCAGAGGGGGACATGGATAAATGTCATCTTTTGTCAGGAATTTTGACATTTTTCAGCTGATCAAGAGGGTATCTAGATTAGACGGGGGGCTGTGAGGACCTTTTCTAACACTTTTTGCATATGTTAAGCATCTCCACAGACACCTAGTTTTAGCTTTTTTAAGAGTCAAATATTTTTTATTTGTATGGTGTGATACCCCTGCTGTGGTGTAGCCAGGGAAGCTAGGGGGCTAAAAAGACTTAGCCCTCCAAAGCAGAAATTTTACCCACAAAAATTTCTGGACATAAAACAAAGCAGTAAAAAGTACGATAGAGGTTAAATGTAAGCACATGAATGCACAAAACCTTTTTTCTCGATAATGGACTAAATTTTGGATGAAGTTGAACGTTGATTAAACAATAGTAAAAGTATTTATGATTGCCATCCAGCTTCTACTAACTGCATAGACCTGAAAATTATGAAGGTATTGATCGATGCATACAGCTTAGTCAGAGCTGCTACGTTGTCATCTCAGATTGATGTTTGCAAAGTAATCTTAGTACAGTTCTCAAAGCATAAAGATTTTCAAAAAACATTAGCTCTATCAAAACCAACTAATGGATTTCATAAATTGAGAAAAATCTTTTTAGTTGGGGCTCAAAATGCCAGTTGCAAATGTGGCTGCGGACGGTCATTTTTCAGTATTCATAACATTCGAAAGTACGTTCGTAGCACAATGAAAAAAACCATTTGAACGCTGTTGGATACTTCTTGCAAAAAATAAAAAATTGCAAAAATATTGACTTAAAGAAATTAGTTGATATTTTTACAACATTTTTATGTTTACGAATTGATAAGCAGTTGGACAAGTTAAACGCAGTAAATGAGAGATGTTTTGAACTTAGAGCACTCACATAAAGAACATAAGCCACTATAGGCGTACAAGTGGTGAGGTGGGGGGCTGAGGTTTGCCCGAATGGCTGACAGATGAATGCCATGGCAAGGGTGGGGTTTTTAGAGAGAGAGAGCAAGAAGTCTTTTTTCACACCAGTTAAGAAGCTTGGGAGAACACTTGAAACAGATTTGTGGCTAAAATATAAGCAATTTGGTTGAAGATTGGCAAAACAGCATGAAGGTCGTTGCTGCATAGAATTGAACCAACAACGGCTACAGTTGCTTGTGAACAGGTTGTTGAATTGCGGTCAGTAAAAACTGAGTAGATTGATTTTTCTGCTGAGCAGATTGTGATCAACTTCACAACTTTTTAGGGTACTCATCTGAAACATCAGTGTGTAGGATAATAAATGTTTTGATCATTACCACTAAACCAGAAATCCTTTTCACTAATAATCTTATCCAGACTTAAATGGTACAAAAATATTCAATGGCAATCTATGGCAGTTTAATCTTGTAGAACGTCTGTTGGTGTTTCCCTGCCAACTAGAGCTTACCTTCTACGAAATACTATTTTTTCTTTCCAACTCTTGCCTCAATAAACAAAAATCGCGTGTCCTGGGTGATTATTTTTGTTTTGTGTGTCCTTAATTTTTGTAGTTGTTTTTCTGGCTATTATTTTTTTTTTATTGAGATTTAGCATACGCCTTATCAAGACAAGTCTTGCTCAAGGCGAGAGAGGGAGGGTACTTGCAAAGGCAGCCATTTATAGGCGCCTACCCCTTTAGCAAATGCGAGTGAACTCCTTGCTTAAGGGAGTTACGCTGGTGACGCCGGCGAGGTTTGAACTGCCGACCTAACGATCGACAGGCGAACGCTCTACCACTCTGCCACCAGCGCCTCAAAACATTGACAATTTTTTTAAGCGAGCATCTGCTGAGACTACACTCGTCTTTGATAATAAAGTATTTAACACAACAAACTGAAATACAAATTCAAATTCACACATTGTATATCCAGCATACGTTTTTGGACAGTACACCTGATAACATCTAAATCCAGACTCCCTAATTAATCCAGGAAAAAACATTGTCTATGTCATAGAATTTGTTCTAATCTGTGTTTACATGAATCGTTCTCAACAATGCTAAAAAATTGATTTTTTTCAAAAACGTTCTGCCTATTTGTCGAAAATTGCTAAATAGCTTTGCCTAAATTTACATCTTATTTCCCGATTTTCAGATATTTGTGCAGGGCCGTAACCAGGAATTTGGAAGTGGGGGGCCCAAGAACTTTTGGGGGGGGGGGGGGGGCACTGTATAAATTTTGTGTTTACATAAGTTGCGCGTGCCAGTGATTTGACCCTCAAAATGAGCTTTACGCAAAAAAACAGGTTCAGCGATTGAAATTTGAATCTTATTCTACATTATTCTACCGAATTAATTTGAATTTGAAATAAAACAAATGCTGAAGATAAAATGTCGATCTAGAACGCTGAGAAAGAAAGTGACGAGGACGCAAACAAACAACAATGAAATTTATGTTAGTGTATAGTAGAGTGTTCTTGCATGCGGTCACTGCCTCCGGTCACTGTGGTAAGTCTCTTCTATTAGCATCTCTCTTTTCCTCTCTCTGTGAGCGGTGATATTCTCTAGCCATTAACTTATTTAGCATATCTCATTCCTTCTCAACGTGAGCTGCCTATTCTGCTAGGTTCCTAAGTTCTTTAACAGTACTCTCTCCCTTTATATGTTGGTAGCCTAGCCTCTTTCCAGTCTCTCTTTCATTCTCTACTGGACAGTTTATTTTGCTGGTTCTTTAACTTTTCAGCATATCTCTTTTTCTTGCCCTCTCAGTAGCTCTTTCTCTTGTATTATTATTATTAGATAAATTGTGCGGTTTTATATTAACTGGACAGCAATACAAAACACTGGGGGGGGCCTGAATGAGCTGGGGGGGCCCGACCAAAACTGGGGAGGCCTGAACAAAACTGGGGGGACCTGGGCCCCCCCGGCCCCATAGCTGGTTACGGCCCTGCATTTGTGCCCACTCTCTTTGTTCGTATGCCTATGAAAACAATCAGTGGTATAAACTCATAGCATGTTGTATTTATTGTTAAACCTTATTAAATTTTTTTATATTAACTTCAGCGTTTTCTCTTGCTTGCTTGAGGAAATGTGTCGAAATTTTGTGGCGCCTAAAGCCCTGTACACATCGACAAAAAACCCAACCCGCAACACCAAACAAAAAAAATCAGATCAAATCGATCGGTGTGAAATAGTCAAGCACAAACCCAACGCGACAAGTTTTATCATTATTTTAGTTCCAGTTTCTATTTCGTTTTGACACATTTATTGTAGTTTCAGTTTTCGTTTCCGTTTTCAGAAATGCTTAATGAATTTAAAAAAAAAACACTTGATGCAATTTTTTACTGCTAACATGAAATACTTATTATAAGGTACATTTAAATCAATTTTAAATTATGTTTTAAAAATACAACTTTCTTTAAGTTGTTGCTCATGTTGTTGCGTCTACCAGATGTGAGCATCCCACATGTTGAAAACAAACGTTCTATAAACGCTTCCGAACATGGCAGAGATAATATATTATCTCTGGGCGAAATTTTTTAAAACTGGAAAGCCTGTCTTTTTTCCCCATTCAGCTATGCAGTTCTCCTCATCAGGCAATGGGTTATGTTTTCCAATTTGCATGGCTGTGAGATATGTTGTCAACTCAATGTCCGTTTGATATTTAGCTATTACCGGTTGATCCTGTAAGGGAACAGCTAAGGTGGCTAAATAATTAAAGTGTTTTGCAGATCGTGTATCTAAGTCTTCATCCTGGCTGTCTCGATCTTGCTGTTGTTTAACTGGAATTTCTGCATTAAAGTTTTGTGTCTTTTTTAAAATAAGTTCCTTAGTTATTGCTAACAAAGCAGCGTTGTGGGGTAAAAAAAAAGGGCCCAGTTGTATTTTAAATTTAGCAATGTTGCTGGAGGTGGCAGAACAACAAAATTTGAACAAGTAACATCGCGGATATATCTGAAACGGTCTGAAAGAGAATTCAAAAGAAACGTAGAACATGTTTCGTTAAAAATAACAATTGGTTGTTCCAACATTTCATTATGGAGCTCATTCATACTCTGGTACTTTTCCAAATGTTCCTCCATTTCCAAAACTGCATGAAGCATGTAAGAAAGTGACATGTTATCATTTTCCAACAAACTTAGTGTGATGAGCAAATGGTTTGAGCAAGAATTTAATTATTTCCAATTTTTTCCATTTGCTATTCATCAGTCCATCTAGGTTTTGACGATTAATAATATCATTCAGTGCGTCCTTCACGGTGATCATTCTGTCTATCATGAAAAATATACTTGACCACCTAGTAGGGCAGTCAATTATTAAAGTCAAGTGGCATTTTTTTTTAGTAATTGATTTGCCACTGATGACTTTTTTATTTTGCCCACTAGTGTCCTTGTTTTAGAGCATAAATCATTATATGTTTTAAACTTATTTAGATCTCTGATTATCAGCTGCAGGGTATGAGGGAAACAAGGCAATCTTACAAATTGAGCTGGAATCGGTAGAAAGAACAACTTCCTAATTATTTAATAATAATAATAATAAATAATCATAGTCACCAAAAAAAAAAAAATACATAGCCTAAAAATTTGAGCAGCTAGTCGTAGTTAAAAAAAATTAATTTGTTATTTCCGATTGGTTTATTTCTGTTTCAGTTGTCGTTTTAAAAAAAAATTTAATTTTGTTTTAGTTTCGTTGTCGTTTTATGGAATTATTTCCGTTTCTATTACTGTTTCGTTAACGACTTCAATTTATTGTCGTTAACGATGGTTTTCGTTTTCGTTTCCGTTAACGGCAACTGCATTAGTTACAAGTATTTTCATGTAATTAATTATTTATTTATTATATCGATTTGCTCATCGCGGTTGAACTTGTGAGGGAACAGCTAAGGTGGCTAAATGTTTAAAGGGTTTTGCAGGTCTTGTATCTGAGTCTTCATCCTGGCTGCCTCGATCTTGCTTTTGTTCAACTGGATATTCTGCATTGAAGTTTTGTGTCTTTTTCAAAATACATTCTTTGGTTATTGCTAACAAAGCAGCGTTGTGGGGTAGAAAAAGGGCCCGTTGTATTTTAAACTTAGCAATGCTGCTGCAGCTGGTAGAACAACAAAATTTGAAGCAGTAACATCGCGGATATATCTGAAACGGTCAGAAAGAGAATTTAAAAGAAACGTAAAACCTGTTTCGTTAAAAATAACAATTGGTTGTTCCAAAATTTTATTATGGAGCTCATTCATACTCTGGCACTTTTTTAAATGTTTCTCCAGGTCCAAATTTTTCTAACACTATATACATTTTTGCCTCCAAAAATAGCTGATGACCGAGGGATTTCTAAAACTTACTTTTTATTTTTTTTATATACAACATTTTTTCTCAGAAATTTTCCGCCCCACCTACGTTACGCCTCTGACACACAGAGCTTGTATGCGATTCTGAGGAAAATTCAACCAATTCTGTCTATAGCGGCTGAGATTTCCGACACTGGCATGACTTGGAAGCCGGTAGATAAGTTGTGCAGCCGACCTCAAGACAATTCCAGGCCCTTTTTCTCCTGGAAAACCAGTCCATTGCAATAGTCTAAGCAACACGTGTGTAAGTGAGTATGGGTGTGGAAGCTTACCTGTTTATTATTGGGTAGACTCGATGAGACAACGTGGGTGTTATTTGATTATTTTATAATTATGTGGCCTAGATGTTTAAAAAGCTAGGCAATACGCCGATTAAAACCTAGTGGTCTACATAGATATCAAGTTGAATTTGTTACAAAATCTATTAATTCAATTTATTTCCATAAAATATGCATAAGGTTTTTTAATTCATTTTCTTATAAAGGAGAAGTTGTCTTCTTTTTCCAAAAGTCAAGAATATTTTGATGCATTTCAAATAGCAACTCTCTTAAGTTTTGATGTTTTTCTCAGATGTGCTTTTTCCTTTGAAAGTGGTTTTCAAAATAGTGCGTTAGTGACATTAATTATTTTTTATTTTGTCTTATAATTTCAACAACGCGTGACCAAAGACCTCGGTTTCCTTTGAGACTTAGCAAGGCTTTATTTCAGCTCGGTTTGGCCGCACGTAATGCTTGGATGAAATTGATTGAGCTTAGTAAAAGCTGTTCTTGAAAATTAAAATTCGCTGATTCAAACAAATTAAATTTTGTAGTAACTGCGGTTTCCCAAGTTGTACTTTTTAACAATGCGTTTGAGATGTTTTATGACTAATAAGGGAACCAGGACTAATTGATACGGATTTAAAGTTTTCTAACATTTGACAGCCACCTAATCTAGATAAGATTTAGTTTCAATTAAAACCTGGATATTTTGTTCCGGAATTTACTGCTGGGACGAGATAAGGGATAAGGTTAGGGACATGTTTTTGGTTTTTTCAACAGTTTGTTTTAAGTCTATGTCAGGGGTCGCTCTACCGGACCTCCTGACAAGTGTACCTTGCACCCGTCGACCTGTCTAGACAGGAACCTAGACATTGGCAGACGTTGTTTTCTTGTTGTTTGTTGACGTGTTTCCCGAGGCTATATATATAGCGATTTGAAGCCCGCCAGTACAGTCGAGCTATTTAGTATCAGGCGAAGTCCTGTTCGTTTTTACATTTGATTTGCGTTTTATTAAAGTTGTTTTGTCGTGTTGTTGTGTTGCCTTTTTCTTCCTGGTGTTCACGGCATTCCAGCAGGGAAGACTGTGACATTTTGGTGGCAGCGGTGGGATCAAGTAGCAGGAAGAAAGAAGGGCGACAAGCAAGTTTGGGGAGAAGATCTCGCTTGCCGGTGAAGTTCTCCTTGGATCAGCTAACCAGTTAAGAGGCTTTCCCTGGCTAGAATCGGCCGACCCATCCGTGCTCAAGGTTCGAGTTTCTTTTCGAGTTTTCCCGCCGGTCTGAGTTTAGATAAATAGGTCTTTTATATTGATACTTATCTGGTTGAAGATGGATAGTAAGTCGTCCGGTGTTGAGGGTTGTGAAGACCCAGCGCAATTACCTGGAGGGAATGTGTCTCCAGAAAATTGGGAGGATGCGGGGAACGTTAGGAGGGAAGACACTAGTGGGTTTGGCGAAGATCCGACGTGGGGAGATCGACGAGGAGAACGTCATGAAAAACAAAAGCGTAGAGGTATGTGGGATGGTGAAGAAAGGAGGAAAGAGTTGGAAATAGAAAAGCAATTGGAAAATGAATCGATAGATAGAGCACTGCGAGAGAGAGAATTGCAATTAAAAGAGATGGCGTTAGAAGAAGAACGGGAAAATAGAAAACTAAGATGGCTAGAAGTGGAAGAAACAAGACGATGGAGAAAAGAGGAACGCGAACGAATAATAGCGTGAGAAAATTTTGAAACTTCGGCTGAAAGTCGGGCTAGTCGGTGTATATCAAATATTAGACCGTTGGTAGGTGATTTTCCTTCAAATATTCAGGAAATTCCTGGTTTTTTTGAATTATTAGAAAAACAATTTATTATTAATAATGTCAATAATGACATTAAGGCCAGGATTTTACAATCATGTTTGACTTGTAAGGCACGTAGTTTAATAACCCGTCTTTCTCCTACTCAATTAGAAAATTATGATAGTGTTAAAACGGCGCTTTTAGCCGAACACAGAGTCAGTCCTGCCCATTTAAAACAATATTTTCAATCTCTAACTAAAAAACCGGACCAAACGTTCTCTAGTTTGGCTTCCGAACTACATAATGCATTTTCATACTATGTTAAAAGTAGGGGGATTGATCGGAATTATGATCAGCTAATAAGTTTGCTGTGCGCCGACCGGCTCAAGGAGTTGTTACCGGTTGACTGTCGAAATTTCGTTTTGACCCAAGAACAAAATAGATGATTGTCTCATTAAGAACTTTCTCAAGTGGCCGATAATTATGCGGCTGCTCATGTTCCATACCAGTCATCATCTTTTCGCCAAGTAGTCA
Organism: Erpobdella octoculata; assembly: GCA_963978895.1. Classification (NCBI taxonomy): domain Eukaryota; kingdom Metazoa; phylum Annelida; class Clitellata; order Hirudinida; family Erpobdellidae; genus Erpobdella; species Erpobdella octoculata. The sequence continues at coordinate 8,296,240 of OZ022240.1, read as the reverse complement.
AGTCAGATAGTTTAATTAACCGTCAGGTCGATTTAAGATCTGGCCGTTTTTTTGGCTGTAATTCGCCAGGCCATTTAAGAAAAAACTGTCCGAAACGAGAGGTTTCGCAGGTCGCACCATCGGCCTATATCAATTGTTGTAGTATTGGTAACGAACCTTCTCATCCATCGTGTCCGGGAAATGATGTACTTCATAATCCTATTAAATTTTATGATAGGTCATTTATGAAAATAAAAATAAGTAATCTACACCTGTTGTTGCTTTAATAGATAGTGGAGCGGAAATCTGTTGTGTGAAGGCAGATTTGGTTAGATCCTTAAAATTGGGTGTGCCGAGAAAAATTAAGTTATGTGGGTTAAGTGGCCAGCCACAGCTGGTGGATGTTGTGCAAGCACCTGTTATTTTAGGAGCAGTAGATCCTAATAATACCAATATAGTTCCTGAATTTTTGGAATGGTTTGCAGTTGTTCCCCACTTACACGAAGAAGCAATCATTACCCCTAGGGTAGCAGAATTAATACAGACTATTGCCTTATATAGCCTGCCTACCCAAACTTTGGCGTCTGATATAAAAACAAAATCTTTCCTTGAAAGCTCACTGGATACGGTGAACTCCGAACTAAAGACACAAGAAGTCGAAGTGATGACCGATCAGCCAGTTCTTGATTCACTCACACCAGTTTGTGTAACGGGAGTTACAGAAAAAATAGTCCCCGAGGTGCAAGTTGAGAGCCAGGCTGTTCACATGGATCTTCCGGTCTCATCCACATCCGACCATATTCAGAAGAAACTGCAATCTGAGTATGATGACATCGCCGTTCTTCTAGACGATTCTAGGACTGTTCATCAAAGGACGATTCATCAAAGGACTGTTCATCAAGGACTATTCATCAAGGGACTATTCATCAAAGGACTATTCACCAAAGGACTATTCATCAAGAGGACGGTTCATCATAAGGACTGTTCATCTAATGTCTATTCATCCAGCGGACTATTCATCAAAAAATTTAATAAATTGTTTAAGATGTTATTTTCAACCAAATTATGTTGCCAAAATGTAGGGTAATCTATATCAAGTTTACAGTGCTACTCTGCTTCCATCCAAATACTTTATTCTTTATAATAGAACTAGCGAGGTACCTTGCGCTGCCCGGGTTTTTAGAGGTTTTTCGGTCGTTTTTCTCTCTCGCTCCCGTTTCCTTCCCCGCTTGCTCTCACGCTCCCGGTCGCTCTCTCTTCCCGCTTGTCTCCCGCTTCCGCTCCCGGTCACAGCACCAGAAAAACTAAATTCGACTGTTTTCGTAAACCATATATGTACACATTTACCAAAGGCCACAAACACGTCAAAGCATCACCCATGCCCGCTATGTCAAATCTGGCATCGGTCGTTTAACACCAAGAGGCCACGCTTCAAAGACACTTTTGCCTCGAGCAATCAGCAAGTTTGTAGAAGACATGGTTGTAATATACAACAATTTTATTCGTCACATACAGTAAATAAAACATCTGAACAAAAATAACGTCAAGATCTTAAGATCAAACGAACAAAAGACAATTGAATAAAATTAAAAAAAAAACTGCTTTCAACTGTTCGTACAAACTGTAAACTCAAACAGCCAGATACCATACACCTCAAAACATCACTAACACACGGTATACCACTTTGGCCACACTTCAAAGAGACGAACACGCTCGCTTTAACGAGGTCAGGAAAGGTCATTTCAAAGAGACGCTTACACTCGTCCGGATCGTCGATAAATCAACCAGACTCAGATTTCATGCAAACTTCAAATAAAACTAAATACATTTGGAAATCATTTAATTGATATGAAAAAACTTATTTTGTTTTTTTTAATTAAAGTTGCGGTAGCGAATAGCGCAGAGAACAGCTAAAAAATGTTGCGCGCTGTCATCAACGATCTTGTCAGCCAATAGTACCGCTCTTAACAACCCTGGTTGCCATCACTATTTTTTTAAAATTACTGATATGTTTGAAATTTATTTTATCAAAGATGAAAAACTGTCTTTTAAAAATACATCAAATTACTTTACGCTGAAAATATCTTGGGTATATATTGATAAAGGTTGCTGAGTGGCTTCAAAATTTGATGAATAGTCTTAAGATGAACAGTCTTTATGATGAACCGTCCTCTTGATGAATAGTCCTTTGATGAATAGTCTCTTGATGAATATTCCCTTGATGAATAGTCCTTGATGAATAGTCCCTTGATGAATCGTCCTTTGATGAAAAGTCCGCATACCTTCTAGACAACGAAAGGTCAAAGTTCTCAGTAATTGACAAAAAGCCAAGAAAATTCGATCAAAGCCTGACCGAAGAAAAAGCCATCTCTGAGAGGTTGACAATTGCAAGAGATATCTTGGAGAAGGATCTCAGAGAAAAAGAAACAAGAATTCTCAACCTGACTCGACAAGTTGATGGGCTGAACGAAGATTTGACCGAATCAAACAGAGCGAGAAGTCAACTGCAGAGAGAATTGGATGACCTGGTTTCTTCTAAGGATGACGTCGAAAAGAATATTCACGAATTAGAAAAATACAAGAAAGCTCTTGAAACTCAAGTGGAAGCCCAGAAGCAGATGATCGAAGAGCTCGAAGAAGAAGTTCAAGGAACCAAAGATGCCAAGTTAAGACTGGAGGTAAATATACAAACCTTGAAAGATCAGTCGATGAGAGAGGCGCAGTCAAAAGAGGAAATGGACGAAGAAGGTAGGAAGGGTTTTCTTAAAAAGATAAGAGACGTGGAAGCTAAACTTGAAGAAGAGAGGAGACAGAAGCAGCTTGCAACGAATGTCCGGAAGAAGGTTGAAGGTAATTTCAAAGCTATGGAGGAACAACTTGCTGATGCTCTGAAAGTCAAAGATGAAGCTGTAAAGCAGTTCAAACGTTACCAGGTCCAGATCAAAGAATTCATGCACGAGATCAAATTTATTAGTGTAACCAAACAAGAGATGTCAAATGCCAGTAAAGAAAGAAAGAAAAAATACAAGCATATTGAAGTTGAACTTATGCAACTTCAGAAAGATCTGGCAGCTTCAGAGAGAGCCAGAAAAACTCTACTTGGAGACTACGAACAAGACACCTATGAGCGTCATTATAACACCCGTAAGAAATATAATTCCTGGTTGCTGCTTTCCATGGTGACCCTACATTCTGATCATAACTCTCTCTTTTATCTCATGGAGCCGCCGATTTTCTCTCCCGAATAGGGGAGTGGTCTCTCACCACGGAGAGTTAGACGACATTTTTTTTACATGTCGTATTTATGTTTATTATTATGTTTATTATTTACTGTTATAAACTTTGAAAATTGGTTTTCGAGCATAAGCCCAGAGGCACATTGTACTAGTTGTATTTCTAGGTGCATAGGTTTTCTCTTTTGTTGTCTTAGTTGCAGATCGTTGTGATATTCTATAATTAATGATATTGTTGAAGTAGTTGAACTTCTTTGATATGACGTGATGATGATTCCTTCGTTATTACAATTCAGACCGGTATGGGATTAAACTTGGATGGCTCGTGCTGGTTATATGGGTGGTTTTACTGGTGGGAGTAAAAGTTACTTTCAGGAAGGACATCTCCAGTTTAAAGTAGACCTCGAAGCCCTGGCAGACACGATACATCGACGAACGAACGCCCATTCTTCATCCAGATTATCTACAAAGTTCTACTCCGATTCCACCCACTCCTCATCTTCCTCGTCGTCCTCTTCGATGTCCCCGACCTTGAAGCTTTGGTAGGCGCGATACATCGACGAACGAACACCCATTCTTCATCCAGTACTGTGAAAGATAACATTTAAGATATTGAAAGACTGTTCAACATCTTCGTTTTGAGGGGGAGTTATGTCAGGGGTCGCTCTACCGGACCTCCTGACAAGTGTACCTAGCACCCGTTGACCTGTCTAGACAGGAACCTAGACATTAGCAGACTTTGTTTTCTTGTTGTTTGTTGACGTGTTTCCTGAGGCTATATATATAGCGCTTTGAACCCAGCCAGTACAGTCGAGCTATTTAGTATCAGGCGAAGTCCTGCTCGTTTTTACATTTGATTTGCGTTTTATTAAAGTTGTTTTGTCGTGTTGTTGTGTTGCCTTTTTCTTCCTGGTGTTCACGGCATTCCAGCAGGGAAGACTGTGACAGTCTAATTCCACCTTGCTTAGTTTAAGCTCGTTTTAAGCTTGGATAAAAGCAAAAGAAGAATAACAGAATCTAATTATAATCAACGACAATAAAGCTGAGATGACCCAGGCAGTCCAAGTTAATTCAAATGTATCAAAACTGAAAAGATCAGACAAAACTTAAACTGAAATTAAAAAAATAGACAAAAACAAATTTAAACTAAAACTGTATAATTTTGCTAAACTAAAACTATAACAAGTAGGCTGTAGAAAACGAGGTTTTTTCACATATTCCTCATATTTCAAGATTCGCCGGCTTTTTAATTGTTGCAATTTTTTCTTTTAAAACATTTTTTTGAATTTATATATGCAAACATTGATTTAATTGGATTTGATTTGTTTTTGTTTTAAAACATAAATAATTATTTTTTTACTTAACTTTTTTTTAATTTTTCAAACCTTAATTGAATGCATTGTCACAAAGAGCAAACCAATATATTAAATTTCAGTTTGATTGGATAACTGAAAGTTATTTAATTTTCACTTTTAAGTTTTGCAAACATTAAAGCAAGCAAGCAATACCGGCGGTGAAGTTAATATAAAGAATTAAACAAAAATCAATTAAAACTGAAAATGATAATTTGGAACTGAAATATTACTGCTTCTAGAAGAATTCAATGCCGGTCTTTTCGCAACTCCGTTGGACACATCTATTCCATTCTACATATTTGACTTTCAACATTTGAATTCCACCTTTACCAATATTGATTGTAGGTCACATTTTTTCATAGCTAAGTAACAAGCTGCCAACATTGTAAAGTGCACTTTAAACGGCTTCTGCTGCCCACGGTGCTATATAAATTGACTAAAAAATTAAGACAACGTGAGCCACGCTACAAGCTAATAACCACAAGATAAAAATGACAATCAAAGGTTATGACTATACTGTCTAGAGATAATATACATAGTGGTCTCTAAAGAAACTACAAAATAATAAAACTTATACTATAGTACTGCACGGGCTGGGCCTTGATTTTAGAGTTTTCAAAGGGTTTGGTCCGAGTTTGAAGTCAAGGATGATCGCGACAAGCCGGGATTTTTGTGGCAAGTATTGGGATTTTAAGCCTGTAACAAGTGAATCAAAAAACAAAGTTATTTAAAAACACACTTTTATATAATCAATTGTGTAGGCCACATTCTGTTACATAAACAACGAGCATATTAGCATAGACGAATAATAGTTTGACGAAAATATCATAAATATTTATTTAATTAAATTTTGTCCAATCGATCCGAACATTTATTAAAATGCATTGTTAATTAGTTCGGAGGTATATTTAAATTTTGAAGTCTCTAGCTCATCGGGAAGTTAGTTTAAAATCGATTGCAAAATTTGACGACAGACAGATAGAAAAACAGATAGATAGACCGACAGATAGACAGACAGACAGACAGACAAGTTAAGTTGAGTAAAAGTGTGTAAAACCAGGCCGTGCCTGTCAGCGCCGAGCCTTAAAAACTTGCTGACACCAAGAACATTTTGAGAAGATATTAAGCAGAACTTTATTTAACTTAAAAACAAGTTAGAAATGTTAATCAGAGAAGGAGGTAACGCGGAAAAGTTGCACAGGACTCAGTCCCGCAACTACGGGGGGGGCGAGGGGGGCAAAGCCCCCTATAAGATATTTCGCCCCCCCTGGAAAATTTTAATATATGTAGTTTTTTGAAATTTATAAACCTGTTAACCGTTACACAAGTAAATGGCTGGATAAAACAGCGTATTTCGCCCCCCCAATTCTAAGATATGTACTTACTTTTTCGAACTTTATAAACCTGTTAACCGTTATACAAGCTCATAACTGGATAAGGCAGCGGATTTCGCCCCCCTCCTGAAAAATTCTAAGACATGTAATGTTTTGAACTTTATAAGCCTGTAAACCGTTATAAAAGTTCATAACTGGATAAGGCAGCGGATTTCACCCCCCCCCAAATTCAAGATATGTACCTATTTTTTCGAACCTGTATACAAGTTCATAGCACGATAATAAGGCAGTGGATTTCGCCCCCCCCCCCTGAAAAATTCTAAGACATGTACTTTTTTGAACTTTATAAACCTGTTATGTAGCTGGATAAAACAGCGTATTTTGCCCCCCCCCATTCTAAGATATGTACCTACTTTTTCGAACTTTATAAACCTGTAAACTGTTATAAAAGTTCATAACTGGATAAGGCAGCGGATTTCGCCCCCCCCAATTCTATGATATGTACCTACTTTTTCAAACCTGTTAACCATTATACAAGTTCATAACTGGATAAGGCAGCAGATTTTGCCCTCCCCCCAAATTCTAAGATACGTACCTATTTTTTCGAACCTGTATACAAGTTCATAGCTCGATAAGGCAGCGAATTTCGCCCCCCCCCTGATAAATTCTAAGACATGTTGTACTTTTTTGAACTTTATAAACCTGTTATGTAGTGTTTAGCTAGATAAGGCAGCGTATTTCGCCCTCCCCCTTACTGAAAAACTCTAAGTTATGTACGTTTTTGAACTTTATAAGCCTGTAAACCGTTATTCTGGTACATAGCTGGCTAAAGCAGCGTATTCAGGAATAGTCACAAAATTGGGAATGTTGGGTATCTATCAACACACCTGCAATATAGTGTATTTTGTATCCATTGCGGTTAACTTATTAACGCATCACTGCAAACATCTCAGCAAAACCTTAGGATGCAACTTTTTCTCATGGCCCATTTATATTTGAAAAAAAAAACTAAAACTTTTTAAAGCCTTTCTTTAATTTTTCCTCCAAAAAACTGATGACCGGGGGTTAGTCGGAGCTGCTTTTTCAAAATATTTTCAAAGCCACTTTTTTATTTTTTCTGTATAAAAACTGATAGCTGATGACCGGGAAAGGGGGCTATCCGGAAGTAGTTTATCCATACATGTTAAACCACTTCAGGGAGCCCACTAGTTGGCCTATCCAACCTCAAAAACCTAAAATATCAGAATAGAAGCTGGAAGTGTACCTATATAAAATTACAGATTGTGTTTAAATTAAAAAAACAAAACAGAAAATTAATTCTGTAATGCAAAGATTTACGATAAATATTAATTATTTTTATTTATTGCACTTTTTGTCATTGTATTTTGATAAACTATTCCAGCAAATCCAAAATGAAGTCATAAAAATAATAAACAATATGGGTGTTGCTGATGCACCTTGGTTTTACATATAATATGTCTTTTCAACTCCCGATATAATTTTAGTGGTTTTTTGGCCATTTTCATTTCGCCCCCTTTTAGAGATAGCTCGCCCCCCCCCCAGATCATGACGTCTAGTTGCGGGGCTGACAGGACTTTCCCTCTAGCAAAAAACCCAGCCGGACTGCGACAATACTGCGTGTGTGTGTGTGTGGTTTGATTAACGTCTGTATCTGTCAAACAGACAATTTAGACTGTATGCATGTTTGAGTGTTTGGTGACGTGTTTATGTTGGCTTTGAGGCAGGGAGGCCACCGAAAGCACACGGCTTTCGTGGGCACATGGTTTGACTCACTCCAGCCCGCCAACTAATAAGTGCAATAAGTTGGACAAGGACCGGCAAATCGACATCCCCAGGCAATTAGCAATTTAACCAGCCTCGGATGATCTTCATGGGCTATGGTATCGCTTCGCCGCCGCCTCCTTCTTTCCTGACAATACTGCGTTCGTGTGCCGCCTTATATAACAAAATCTAATCACGTGATCACAATCCGCTTATTTGATTCGCCGACTAAAAATCATTATCAATTAATATTAAACAGGCTGATGTAAACACGCAATTATCTACATAAATCTCGATCGCGAGTGTATCAAATTTTGATAGACTATAAAGATATACCTAATCTTAAATCCATGAAATTTTTATCAAAATTTAATCGGTAAAAATGTCGCTATACCAAGAAACGTACTCCAATTAATAAATGCAGGAGTTTAAATGCGCTCTGATTGGCTCGCTTAAAACAATACCATATTCGATAAAGAAAAGGTACTAAATCGGGGTTCAATAAATACTAAGCAGTATCACTAGAATAAAATAAGTATAATTAATATTCGGCACATAAAGAAAAAGGCGTGGGGGTCCAGCACTGACAGGGCCTGAAAATTTAGCCTATGAAAATTTAGCCGGACCGCGAAAAATCTAACATACTAATAATAGACCTCAACATATAAATCGATTTAAAAATTCGCATAAAAGTCAAAATTCAATTTCATTTAAAATATAACTAAGAGTAATTTAAATTTATTTAACTCTAAAGTAGAATAAATAATAAAATTTAATATGGACATCAATCACTGGCTTGTAAATAACGGTAAAACAAACGTCAATTGTTTCCCGGTTGTATAAGCACCTTTTGTCATGAAATGTGCATTTTTTGCTTTTTATAAGTATAATTAACAGGTGCGGTCCCACCATTGGAGTGCCTCCCCAAGCTAAAGTGTAGAAGTTTTTTTCACTTGTCAACAAACAACCTACCGCAAAAACGTACTTCAACACTTATAAAACTTTAATGAATTTAGCATCGTTCAAATAATATTTCATTACTATTCAAAAACTTTGAATTTACAGAAAAAATTTGACCTATGTTCAAACTGTTGCAGATATGACAAAACTGATATTTAAACGAAATTAGTAAGTTTATTTACATTTTATATTTTCGTTAAACCATATTTTTATAAAAAGCAGATTTATTGTCTCTAACAATTTCAGTCAACCACTTCAACATTTCGATTTTATTTACAAACTTACAAAAGATGGCAAGCTGTTTAAAAAGAAGGCAGATTATGCTAAACAATTTTCAAATCAATTTATATTTGAAAGAAAACAAGCTATTCAAGTAAATTTAATATTTACATAAGAAAATTCAGTTTTTGGTTATAGAAAATATGAAAAATTCAAAATATATTCCGATTTTCTTATAAAACAAACTAGGTTTTGACTTGTCCAAATACAGGAGTATAAGTATAAAAAATATTTCTGAAAAAATTTTAAATTTTATTGCACAATTTTATAGTTGAAGGTAATTGACAGAGTAACAGTAACAGTAAGAGTAACAGCTAAAAAAATTCAAAATAAATTCAAAAGCAATTGGTTGCTTATAACCAAACCCAATTTATGATATTTAGTTTACAAACACTAGAATGTTGGAGATTTATCATAGGCCTTTGTTCATGTTTTTAAAATACATATTACATTTCTATGGGAATAGGTACCGTCACGTTCGTGTCTTAAAGACAGCGGACATGCAAATCCTGGTGGTATTATTGGTACGTGTGCCTGTGCTTTTTTTTTTATAAGTGCGTGCTGTTGTTATAGATACGCCGCATAAGAATGAATGTATAAACGTTGCTAGGCTCGTTATAACTTTGTTGCCGTTTAGCTTGTATCGCGTGATGCCGGGAACCAATCAATTTGGAATGTTTTGCGCGGTAGCCTGTGATTGTTCAAATTTGTAGATATAGCCTGTTGTTTGGATAATTTGAAAAGAAAATTGCGATTGTTTAGTACTGTTCAAACTTGTGAAACTTTGTCGTGTAGAAATTCGATAATATCTCGTGTTTGGAGGTTTAACTACTACCTTTTCTTTAATTAAAGTATCTATTATTGACTTGATAGAGTGTTAAGTTTATAAAACTTCCCAGTTCAAACATTCTTCAATGGTTACGACTATTACCACAGTGGTAGTCGTGGCAGGTACCATAATGACATTGCATTTTAAATTTTACTGGGTGAACGGCGCGTTATTTTTTTAAGTAGTAAAATAATCTATATCAGTCAAACCTCGATAGTAAATACCTTGGTTATTAAATACCCCTGGCTTGTTGTAAACGTAGAGGAATATGCTTTCTAGCGATTCGTAACGTTAAAGTCGAAGTTATTTATAACACAATATTTCTCGAATTTATTTTAACTTTATTATTCTTCCTTGAATATAATCTTTTACTTCACTCTAAACTGAATTATCTCACTTTGTAGAAGTTAGCCCGTTTCTGACAAATCTTTTGATAATTCCAATTTCTCTACCAAGACAACTCATTTTCTTATTGAAGACCACAAAAAGGAAAAAGACCAATACCAATTATATATATATACACACATATATATACATATATATATATATATACATATATATATATACACATACATACATCCATCCATGTATATATACACTCAAACACACATATACATATATATACATTAATGATACAAAAATTATACGCACACACAATGTCACAGGAGCACAAATATACATATATACATACATATACATATATATATACCAGTGATGGGTAGTTACTAACTATAAATAGTTAACTACTAGTTATTAACTACCCTACAGTAGTTAAGAAATAGTTAATAACTACTTTTTGTTAAACTAGTTAACAACTAGTAGTTAACTATTTTTTTAAATAGTTATTAACTAGAGTAGTTAACTATTTTTTTAAACTACTTTACTTTTTTGGTGGCTGAAAAAACTCTATAGATCATGAAACTGAAGTGGATGAGCCAGTATATGACATGTATGTAAATAAGGAAGATCTAGTGGTGAAAGTATATCAGATTTGATAGACAGTGAGCAAGATAATATTGATAATTCTGACGATGTGCTTTTTTTACGTCCTCATAAGCACTGTGGTAATCTACATACATAATTTCCTATGTCTGTATGTATGTATGTTAGCAATTTTGCATAACGCAGAGGCCGCGGTGGTAAGCAGTCAGCAATTGGTAAAATTAGTGCGCACAGGCGTGTATTTAAAGTTATTACGCAACTGTACAGTATCAGTCCCAAATATCCAAAACGTTTTTCCTAAGCTTTTATGCAAGAGGTTATCCGATGTCATGTAATAAAAGTTTAAATAAAAATTGTAATAAAAGTTGTACACTGTCAGTACTAAAGATCCAAAACGTTTTTCCTAAGCTTATTCTGCAAGGGTTTATCTGATTTCATCAAACATATTGTTGGATTTAAAGTTTAAAATAAAACATCGCTAGATGTTGAAACTGTCTTACGAAGGAAGGTACCTATGCATGAAATTTAGTGATTTTAATTTGCTTAAACCAGGTTCGGTCCAAAGCATTGAACAATTTTTTGATATTGCTGAGCAAGTAAAGCATCCACATTTAATAATGGTAGAGAAGAAAACGTTCTTTATTTAATATCTGATAGTTCGATAAAAACCACAAAAATGGTCATTTTTGACGGGCTTCTAGTCATACCTTAAATCTCGTGGCAAGTGTTGATGCATTAAAAGTAAGGGATAATTTGAAATACAAACAACTTTATGATAGATCAATGGCAAAAGTTGTACCAATATCAAACTCTATTCATCGCAATGTAAAAGATGCCGAGGTTGTACAGGACATTAGTGGTTCAACATTTATAAAGCCAAATGTTACACAGCGGTGCTCAAAATTCTATTCGGTTGAAAGGATTGTTAATATAGTTTTCAATAATAATTGTGATTGTCAGAAGAAGTTAGGGCAAGTTGCATTTAAATAAATTGAGTTTGCTTTTCTGAAATCATTTATTCAGATTATAAAACCAATAGTCACCACAATGCATATTTTTTAAAGTGAAAACTCATACATCGGTCACATTATTCCAACCATCACAGGATTAAAAAATTAACATCATGTTCAGAAAAAACCACCAAGCCTCTTTTACAAACACTAACTCAAGGTATAGAAAAACGATTTGGTCCTGTTTTGGAAAATGAAGAATATCTTTTAGCAACAGCGATAATTCTCTAATTTAAATTAAATTTTTGTGAACAATGAAAAAAAAAATTTGATTAAAGAAAATTTGTTGGAATACATAAATGAAATGAACCAAGAGCTTAAAAAATCAGATTTATTTAACTTGTATTTAATTGCAAATGTTAAAAGGTTTTTTTTGTTAATGTTGAAAAGTAGTTAACTACTAGTTAACTACTAGGCAGTAGTTAAGAGGTAGTTAATAACTACTGCTGTTAAAAGTAGTTAGGAAATAGTTACTAACTACTTTTTTTATGAGTAGTTAAATAAAGTAGTTAACTACTTTTAAAGTAGTTAAAACCCATCACTGATATATACACATATATACACACATATACACACATATACACACAGATACATTCATACATAAATGACTATTGTTTCAACACAACCAAAATATGCACACATAATAAAATAAAATAAACAACTATTATGAAAATACGTAAGATGAATCATCTTCATCTTACATATCCCCCCTCTTCGAAAAAAGGAACGCGTTAGCGTTTCTTGATTACATCGTCACTCTCTTTACGACTAAGAAAGTCAGCACCGATGTTTTCCTTGCCTTTGAAATAGTTTACTTTCAACTTATTCTCAATCTCTATCTCTCTGCGTGCTATGTCAACAGGACGGGCATCTCCGAAGATTGCCGAATTCCACTTTCCATCTTTCCCCACCCCTCCATGTTGGCCTCTAGGCAGAAGATTGAGCCTTGGTCTTTCTTTTGGCGGATTCAAAGCCTGAACTTTTGCCTCAACTTTATTTCCTACCTTTGAAATGGCAGACGTGTTTCTTTCCTTGCTTTGATACAGCTCCGAGTTAGCCGACGATTTTCTATAATTTACCCGAACATTCCTCTGTGTGCTGTCGTAGTTAAGAGCGGATTTCTGACCAAAGCGTTTTCCTGCAGCCATTGCATCCAAACCTCTTACTCCTTCGACATTTCCCAGCACGAGATCGCAAAGTAGGTTTTTCATGCACACAACCTCTCTGGTTCCTCTGAACCAGTTTGTTTTGATTTTTACCACTGCTGTTGGAGCTACCCGAACTGTGCCGTCGATCAAAACACAGGGTCTTGTTCTTCCGGTCATCTGACGCGGGTGCACTAATGATTCCTTTACCATTATGGCAGTACAGCCAGTGTCCCTCAAAACTTTTACCGGTTTTCTGTTCACAAACCCTCTGGTTAATTCAAACTTTTCTCCTGAGTGAAAACAACCATCCGCTATTACCGGTGAAAAGCAGCCACATTTTAATTGGACCTCATTCATTTTACCTTCCATCACCATGACCGCGCATGCATTCACTACTCCAGAGTCTTTGCATGGTGGTGTCATGGTGGCCTCTCTACGCGTTTGACACATGACTGGAGTTGCTTGAGTGCCTTGCCTGTAGTCCCTCGCGATCTGTCCAGCGTGATGACAATCCTTTGCCATATGGCCCAGTTTATTGCAATTGTAACAGCGTGGTCCAACCATTCCCGAGTCAATGTCTGGTTGACTACGATTTCCGCTAATCCTGCTTATGTTTTCGACTTTTGCCAAGCTTTTGACTGGGTGAGCTTGATTGTACTTGTTGACCCAGCGACTTAACTCCGTGACGTCACCGCTTTCTTTCTCCAACAAATATTCAGCCATTCCCGACGGACACTTTCCAAAGAACTGTTCTTTTAAAACCAAAAACAATAAGTTTTTTGTACTCGCGAGATCCACCCAGCGCCTAAGGTAACTATCTAGTCGCACCAGATACTGTTCCCAAGTCTCTTCTGGTTCAAGCTTTGACTCTCGAAACTTTATGCGGTAGTCTTCTGCTGATTTCCCAAAACGGCGAAGGAGTGCCTCTTTTACCGACTCGTAATCCTCCATCTGACTATTGCTGAGTTACACAAACACTTCCAATGTCTTCGCACTGAGCAGAGAACCCAGAAGCATTCCCCAACCCTTTTTTGGATGATCATTTGCCGTGGCCAATGCCTCAAAACGGAGCAGAAATGCGTCCACGTCGTCACCTTCCGAGAACTTTGGATATGGAATCTTTGTTACCTCTACCGTCGGCTTTGGCTCTTTTTTTGTTAGGGCTTCCAATTCCAGCTTCTTCAATTCTAATTCATGTTGACGTTGAGCTATTTTATCTTCACGTTCACGTTCTTGTTGCGCTATTTTATCTTCACGTTCTTGTTGCGCTATTTTATCTTCCCGCTCCTGCTGAGCCTTTTTTTCTTCCCGTTCCTCCATTCTCTTAACCCTTTCTTCATCCTTTAACTCTTTGACGTAATTCCTTAAATCCACTCCGGAATAGCCTAGAGCCTGTCCCATCGCAATGAATTTCTCGTCAGACATCTTTCACAAAAAAAAAAAAAAATCGGTCACTTGTGATCAAACAACTTCAGAAAATATATTCACGGATGGAAATGCGTAAATACGTCGAGGTCACCAATGTAAACGTAGAGGAATATGCTTTCTAGCGATTCGTAACGTTAAAGTCGAAGTTATTTATAACACAATATTTCTCGAATTTATTTTAGCTTTATTATTCTTCCTTGAATATAATCTTTTATTTCACTCTAAACTGAATTATCTCACTTTGTAGAAGTTAGCCAGGTTCTGACAAATCTTTTGATAATTCTAATTTCTCTACCAAGACAACTCATTTTCTTATTGAAGACCACAAAAATGAAAAAGACCAATACCAATTATATATATATACACATATATATATATATACATATATATATACATATATATATACATATATATATATATACACATACATACATCCATCCATGTATATATACACTCAAACACACATATACATATATATATACGTTAATGATACAAAAATTATACGCACACAAAATGTCACAGGAGCACAAATATACATATATACATACATATACATATATATATACATATATATACACACATATACACACATATACACACAGATACATTCATACATAAATGACTATTGTTTCAACACAACCAAAATATGCACACATAATAAAATAAAATAAACAACTATTATGAAAATACGTATGATGAATCATCTTCATCTTACACTTGTAAATACGCGTTTGCTTGGTCCAAGTCGACTACAATTTTAATAAATGTGCTTGGATGACGTCGATTGTTTTTGGAAAATGGTTGATTGAACTGAACAAAAAATTTATAAAATCCAAGCGCAAAAAAAACTCGGTTAGTAAATACGGATAGTTCGTTTTTTTAGGGGTATTTATTAACGGGGTTTGACTATATATTTACGAGAACTGACTAGCTAGGGAACGGTATTACGTAATAACTTTTATTACACAACTGCTCTATTTTATATAAAATATATATATTTTTAATTTTGTTTACTATTGAACGGGCGCCATCATTTTTGACGGGCTATCTCTAGTAGTTCAATATTTTTGAATTCTATGCCAGAGTTATTTATTAAGCCTAATAACTTTCAGAGCGGTAACGAAAACAAGTATTTGGATTTTCTTGACATTTTGCTGAGAGCAAAAGACGAAAACGGTAAAGGATTGACAGATGAGGAAGTAAGAGAAGAATGTGACAATTTTTTGTTTGCAGGTTATTTTAACGTTAGAGCGCATTTAATTCTTGTTTTCAAGCCGACAAATTTGTTTTAATAACAGCTCACGACACTACGTCAGCAACCATAGCTTGGACGTTATACTCACTAGCTTGTCATCCTCAATATCAAAAACTATGCCAGGATGAAATTGATGCTCTTTTACAGGGTCGTGACGATGAAACCTTAGAATGGTAGCTATCTTATTGTATGAATAACCATTCCATTTGTAAAACAAATGAAATAAGAATAACGCTGTAATTTTAAAAACTACTTCTGCATTTTTTTGTTTAAACTTTTCACTTGTACGATACGTATGCAACAACAACTCAGTTAAAGTTTGTTTCTAGACGCGAGATCTGGTGACGACAGCAAGATTTGAACCGCTAACCTTCAAGTCTATATCCCACCATTATCCCGATAGCTTGCTTGCATTCTTTTGTAAAATTGTCTAAGATTATTTATTTTTTCAAAGGAACGACCTTCAAAATCTGCCTTATCTCACAATGTGTATTAAAGAAGCTCTAAGAATCCATGGAATTGTTCCGTTAATCGAAAAAGAAATTGAACAGCCGTTGATCATTGATGGTATTGAACTTCCTACTGGGACATCAATTTCAATTAATTTGTACAACCTTCACAACAATCCTCTTATTTGGAAAGAACCAACGGTAATTTGTCTATTATTTAAATAAAACATGACACTTCGCAACTAATCAATCAATCCATCAAATAAACTTATAAAGCACCTTTTTTAAATTCAAAGGCGCTCGCTCTCCAATAGTATTTTTTTTTAAAATAGCCTCTATAAGGCAGCACTAACGATGACCCTACAACTAACAACTACAAAAATCATTTTTTCAATCACTAACATGATAACACACTAAAACGAACAACTACAAAAAAGTCTTTTCACCAATGCTTTTATTAACTCGTCGTCTCTGTTTCTCTGTCTGTCTGTTTCTCTGTCTGTCTGTTTCTCTGTCTGTTTCAAATCTTGCAATCAATTTTTGAGTCACTTCCTGATGATAGATTTTTTTCAAATTTTGCATACATGCTCAAAATAGAAGACAATGCAATATTCAATTATTAGTTTTACAATAAGTCAATTAATTTAGTTAATTTTAATTAATTTCGATATTTCGATATAATTAAGATATTTCGACTTTAATATAAAATAAAAGAGTAATATAAGAAAAAATTGATTGCAAAATTTGTGTTTTAATTACATATAAGAGCATTGGTTTTAAAAATTCGTTTTTAATTTACTTGTTTCAATCACTAACATGATAACACAGTATGAAAAAGCATCAATGGTAATGACAAACAATCTGAAAAAAATAATAATCAGTAGGATAAAGCAATACTGAAAAATCAAATAAAAGTCAAATAAAAGCAAAATAAACCCTGATTAAAATACCAACCAAAAAATCAATCAGTGAAGAAATCTCCACACACTCACACACAATTTGAATAACACCTCAAACCAGCAACAATTTAAACAAAAGTATAGCAAAACAAATATTTAGTTTGGCTGCTAAAACATTTGTTTATTAATTTTTTCGATAATTATAAATTAGTCAGTAATATTAATTTATGCACATTTATTTATAGAAATATGACCCAGAACGTTTTACTCATGAAAATAGCAAAAAAATGGATCCATTTGCATTTGTGCCTTTTTCTGCAGGGCCTAGGTTATTTTTTCTTTTATATATTTTATAAATGTAGTTATGTTAAAATGTATATATTGTTCAAATAGGAACTGTATCGGACAGGCGTTTGCAATGGAAGAAATTAAGGTTGTTCTTGCTCGCGTACTGAAAAGGTATGGAACATAGATATATAACTATATATAACTTACAATATCTATGGCATGCAGGCTTTTATTAAGAATTTTTATCTAACTATAAACAATATATTTTTTTATATTTCAGGTTCTCTTTTATTCCGGACCGGAGTAGGAAACCAGAAAAAACAATGGCTGCCATAATGAAAGCTGTAAATGGAATTTACTTGAAAGTGACTGAAAGAGCACTTTAAACCAGATATTAACTAAAATGCAAAATGAATAAAATAAGTTAGTTACCGCGTGATATTCTCTTTAAAAGCGCAAATTACGTGTGAAGTAAAGTATATAAACAAATAAACCGTAAAAAAACTTTATTTTTTTGAAATCCTTTATAATGTGTCGTTTTTTAGCGTGATTATCTCAAAATTAAATTTTCTAATAATTGTTTTTGATTTCTTTAGCGTGAATATATCAAAATTAGTTTTGTTACTAACGAGTCTATGGATTAAGTCTTGACAATACAAAACCTCTTTCAAGAAGTTGCTTCTTTTTCTATAAATTTTTTCTATTATTTTATTTTCAACTTTTTGACACTCGTTTCAAAAAAGTTATGTTGAAAACAGAATGTTAGTGTTATATCTTTATTATAAGAAAACAACGCAGGTACCTACAACACTTTATTACCAATAACGAACAACTAATACGAGTCAGAGCTCGAACGGAAAATAATACAAGTATGGCCGCCAACTCGCAATGATGTCCGCGTCCATAGATATAACAATAGACATATAATTTAATAATTAATGTCCATGAATCTAACACCTCCCTTCAGTTAGGACTTAGATGATACTTCTTTACTCTTGTATCTATGATGAGCCTCTTTGGTCGTTTGCGAAGTCTGTTGGGTCTCATTGTCGGGAGCGTGTGATTGTTTCGATCTACCATTGTGCTTGGCCTATCTATTTTCTGGTTGTTAATCTGTTTCGTAAATGGCAGATCAAACGTGTCGAAAAGTGTGCTGTGATTTTCTATCCTGGGGCGTATCTGATTTATGTGTCGTTTGCAAACGATGTTTTCAACCAACACTTGGTACACGACCCGTCCCTCTCTCTTTAAAATTTTACCTGGCACCCAAGGTGGTCGATTTGGACGAAAATCCCTTACATACACGGTTTCATCTTTATGGAAACTCTTCCGAGGCTCAGCCTCTTTTTTTTTATTTGTTTGGGCGTGTAGTTGTTCTAAAATTGTTCTTGGTTTGAACCCCAAGAGATTTTCTGCTGGTGCTTTACCTTGTGGTGCTGCTGGACAGGGTGTTGTTCTATATGTAAACAGGACAGTTTGAAGAGCCTCTGCTGGTGGTTCTTCTCCTTTTAGTTTTTTCAGTGCCCTTTTGAAGGTGTCACCGAAACGTTCTGCTTGGCCATTAGATTGAGGGTGGTATGGTGGAGATCGAAGGTGTACAATGTTATATTTTCTGCAGAAATCTTCAAAATTTGTGGATGTAAATTGAGTGCCATTGTCGGAAACCAATGTTTTAGGGTAGCCGAATCTGGAAAAGATCTTTTGTAGTTCCAGTATTGTTGCTTGTGTTGATGCGCTCTGCATTTCGACTACCTCCGGCCATTTGCTGAAAGAATCTACTAGGATCATATACATCTTACCTTCTACTGGTCCTGCAAAGTCCACATGCAGTCTTTCCCATGGCTTGGTTGTTGGAGTCCAGTTGCAAGGAGTTTCATGGCTTAGACTTTTTGCTGCCATTTGACATTGGGTGCATCTTCTTACTAACATTTCGATGTCATTGTTTATGCCTTGCCAATACACGTGTTCTCTTGCGAGTGATTTCATTCGACAAATTCCTGGATGACCTTTGTGAAGCATCTGTAACACGCGTTCTTGTAAACTGTCAGGAACAACTATTCTTTCTCCGAACATGATGCATCCATTCTGTATGGATAATTCAGATTTCAATGTGTACAACTGGGAAATATGTTTTGAAGGTTTCTTTGGCCAGCTTCCTGTTTATAAGTTTTGGTGGATGAGTTGTAGCTTCTCGTCATTTGTTGTTGCTGTGCAAATCTCTGGGTGACTATCAGGAAGTGCGTTAATAGTTCTTATGAATGAAGCATCGACATCTTTGTTTATTTTGGCTATCACTTTGTCTACCTCTGTTGTGTTCTGATCCGCTATCAGTCGTGATAGTGAATCTGCATGACCAAAGGATGTCGTACTTCTGTATTAAATTTTAAAGTCATATGATCTCAATGTGAGGGCCCAGCGTTGGAGACGGTTTGCTCTGAACGTTGGAATTCCTGCCTTATTTCCGAAGACTGCAAAAAGAGGTTTATGGTCGGTCAACAATGTGAATGGTCTGCCATATATGTACCTGTGAAATTTTTGAGTTGCAAAAATGATGGCAAGCGCTTCTTTTTCTATTTGGCCATATTTCTTTTCAGCATCTGTGAGACTGCGACTTGCGCGTGTTATAGCTTTTTCTGGTCCGTCGGAATATCTGTGGTAGAGCACTACTCCTATTCCGTAGTCTGATGCGTCTGCAGCCAGGACGACACTTTGTTTCTCATCGTAGTGTGTTAGTAGGAGATCTGATGTCAAAATCTGTTTCGTTTTGTCAAATGCTTTCTGACATTCTGGTGACCAGTAGAACTTTGTGTTCTTTTTAAGTAGCTCATCAAGTGGTGCTCTAAGTGAACGCATTTCCAAAACAAATGGCTATCAGGATCTTTCTCTTGCTATCCAAGTCGTCATTTGTAACCGTTTGGATCATGAACTTCTTGGCAAACAGTTTGAACTCTGGAAGTTGTTCAATCCAAGGAAAACCGAGAAGATCGTTGGTGTTTGTGATATGGCAGATGCCATGTCCATGATAAACTCTATGTACATCATCTATGATGGCAAACGGTGTCGCAAACTGTCCGTCAATATGAAGTGGTTCACCATTAGCAACTTTATATTCGCCTTCGACTGGTGAGAGTTGTGGACATCCGAGGTTCTTCCATGTTTGCCGGGAGACCAAAGTGATGTCAGCACCAGTGTCTAGTTGCAAACGAGCATCGTAGTCTCCAATTTTGACACGGACAAACCTTTGTGTGTTTTCTTGTGTACTTGCTACTGCGGAGATCGTGTGCTGACGGTGCGATTTCTTCCAGTGTTTCTTATGCTGCTGTTGTTGTGTTGTTTGTCTTGGGCAATCACTCTTCCAGTGATTTCCGTTGTAAATGGGGCAAGGGCTGGGTGGACTTTTCTTGTGTGGTGATGGCTTAAAAGATGAGCGACTGTGTTGGTGATTGTGACTCCTGACGGCACTGATGTTTTGGTGCATGACTGTTGGCTGTTCCAGAAGTTTGGCATCTTCTTTTACTGTTTTTAACGCATGATAATCTTGAACCAGCTCTTTGAATGTTACTGATTCGTTGTCGTCCATTCGTCGGAGGAAACGCATTCGGTAGTCGGCTAGTTCAGGTGCTTGGAACGCAAAAACTAAAGCCAGACATTTGAATGTGTCGTCAGTGATTTTGTTTACCTCCGCCTCTTCGCAGTTTGCGTTCAATAGATTAGCAAAAGAATTGAAATCATCACTAGGGTTGAAAATTTGTCTACAACACTCAAACCTTTTTCTGAGAAGACTCTTCTGAGGAGAAAATATCTTTTTCATTGTAGTGACGGTTTCTTGCCAACTGAGGTCGTTTGGAGTTTGTGGGCTGATGTGCGTGTTGAATGTTTTGTAGGAGTCGTCATCCAGTAATGAGACCAGCACTTTGGTTTTTGTTCTTTCGTCTAGCTGTTGGTCGTCGATTAGGTCGTTGAAACGACGAAACAACAAATCGAAAGAATTTGTTTTCTCCGGGTTGTATGTGAATAGTCACAGTTGAACTCACGGCTTCAGAAGAAATAGAAGAAGTAAAGATAGCTGTCGAAAGAGCTGATGAAGAGACCGATCCACAACTACGGTTTTCTCACTTAGTGGACAATATTAACATCACTGAAAGACGAAGAAAAAAATAGACCTACAGATGATTGAATGTATGAATGAGCATTGGTTGTTTGATGTTTGTGGTCCTGTTTCGCTGACTTGTTTAGAGTTGATTGTAGATCATATTTCGTAATGTGTAAAACCAAGGTATTATGGTTAGAAACGGGTATGTATATAGTGGGAAGAATATTTTATGTGACTTTTAGTTTTGTGCATATTTTCTTTTCATTATATGACTTTAAGTTCTTTGCGGATTTTGTTTACAATGAGCCTTGAAAATGGAGTAAAGGTACTCCGAAACGCGTCGGCAAATTAAATAAAATGATGAATAGTGAACTGTTTTCGGTTGAAAGTATGCGAAAGAATTTTCGTAGTGTTGAAAGAAGTCTTCAAAAACTTGTATCGTGTAAGTATGCGGTGACTTTTAATAAAGAATGTTTAAAAAATGACTTGTTGCCAAAATACGTTATATATATATATATATATATATATATATATATATATATATATATATATATATATATATATATATATATATATATATATATATATATATATATATATATATATATATATATATATATATATATATATATATATATTACCAACAATAGAACCCGGAAAAAAGATGATATCCTACAGCAAACCAACTTGGTATACCAATTTAAATGTCCGTTGCCACACAGTAAGGTGGAACAATATATTGGTCATACCAGAACTAAACTGTCTCGTAGGTTAACAATGCATCTGCAATCCGGCAGTATTCGACAGCATTTTGAAACATTACATCATCGAAAACTCACACGTGAAGTTCTCGTTGCTAATTCGAATATTGTTGTTAAAGAATACGCTCCTCTTCGACTTAAAATAAAAGAAGCTCTTTATATTCAGAAACTCTGCCCTTCAATTAATAAACAATTTGAAAAGTTTTCTACAACTCTGAGATTATTTGGATTCACTGAGGACATTGCTTCACGACCGAATTTTGAAAAGAGTAACAATGTTTTGACTGCTTCTGACAATGTTGACACTTTGATTGACGGAAATAGCATGGGTCCTAGTGATCTTTCAAATGGTCATCTTCTCGATACCTTTTCTAACGCGACTCTTGATGTTTCCAATGTTAATAAATTCCACGACATCGGTAACTGCTGCTCTGTTGATCTGGTTCAATCACTTGATAATTTTCTTGAGACTGATTCACCTGATGAGTTTCAGCTTAATCATAAGTGTGATATGTATAAAACAAACAGTCCTGACGTTTTGGACGCATGCTCTTTTTTGCAATATTTCGATACCACGCAAGATCCGTCATCTAAAGATACTTTAGAAAATATCCTCACAGAAAGTCCTTGTTCTTTCACGACCGTTGTTGATGACTTGGATCAACCTGTTAGTCCTGATGATACCGCGCGCACCTGTGTCGAAGAAGAATGTCCGATTGATGACAATTGTTCGTACTCATCCAGTTCCTTCCTCCATTTACTTTCAAACGAGAACATCACTGTTCGACGAAAGCGGAGATATTCTTGATTTTATTTATTTAAATATCTTATGTAATTTCGACTTAATTTAATCATTTACTATCATAATACTTGCCTTTATTATTATTATTATTACTGCTACTATTATTTTATCCTTTAATTAAACGTTTTTAATTATACTTATTTTATCCTCATAACTCCAGTTTATTTTATGTACTTTAATTTAATTACAGTGTCTAAATTTGATTATTTTTATTAATATCCTTTTATTAAGATAATTCCTTGAGGATATTAGTTTATTTGTATATTTAGTTATTACATGTTTTCTTATCTTTTGCCTCCTTTTACGCGATTGTATTTACAGACTCTGAAGATGGCGAAAGCCGAAACGGCCCGTAAGTCTGAAATAAAAAAGGTTTTAAATGTTAATACTTTTCTTAATACGTGTTGCAGTAAACAAAAAACGTTGTTCCGAAATATTGAGAAAGTATCTATAAAACTCATAGCGGCTAAATGGAGACTTATTTTTAATCGAGCTTGTCTTAAAGAAAATCTTATGCCATCTTACATTATTAATATATATATATATATATATATATATATATATATATATATATATATATATATATATATATATATATATATATATATATATATATATATATATATATATATATATATATATATATATATATATATATATATATATATATATATATATATATATATATATATATATATATATATTCTTGTACGCAAACTCCATTGAATATAATTGCCCATTTTGTATTTGTTAATTTTTTTGCTAAAGACTCAAAACGTCGAAGGGAAGCCCGTTGCTGGGAAGATAGACTATTAACGAATTCCTTGTTTGCAGCCGTATTTACGTTTATTTGTAAAAAATTTAAAAAGACACTTATGTTATAAAATAAATAAAATAAACTAAAAGGAGTAACTTATAAGTTTAAAGTAATAAACAGGGCTAACGCGTTTCGACAGTTAGTTTGTCATCATCAGAGCCCGAAAAGAAAAACAAAACATGGATAGAATAATGAAAAGTGAAATTAGTTAAAACCGATAATGAAACAAAATAATAATATTTATTTTTCGAGAATGACATGTTAATTTATTTTACTACAGGGAGATATTAAAAATAAATTATATAATAAACTGTTATACATTTAAAAATACGGTCGAAAAGCAAAATCTATTAATTGTCAAACGACAGATCTACGTCAAATCTCGCGCAACCATGACATTGTTAAAACGGAAACCATCTCTGAAGAATTGCCAAAATCAAATTAATTAATTAAAATGCCACGTAATTTTACACAAAACGTTATCGTCGACGTCGCATAGTTATATTGTCACAATGCAGAACTGCCGCCATTCTTGCCAAAAGAACATTTTCATCATTAACTGCTTCATTTATCTCATCAGGCACAGCTGAAACAGCACGGTCGTCACACAATGTCGCATCTACCGAAACCCGATCGCACGTAGATGACGAGTTGTAGCGGACCGGCTGGCCAACGCTTTCGTGTCGAGAGCCGTCACTGCTCTCACCGCCGCCACTTTCAGGGTCCACGACATGATCCATAGCAGATATCGACATGGACGAGGGGCCGATATCTAAGTTATCTTCAACAGGATCACCACACCGCTCCTCGCACGGCTCGAAAGAAGAAAATGAAGTGTCCGCATCAAAAAAGATATCGGTGGCAGGACTTGGAACGGGACGACTGAAAACGGGCTCACCACTGTAGCCACTGTGTAATTCAAAATCAGTCGCACCACCTGTAACTCCACCGACAATCTCAGGACCCTGGGTACAGGTAGAAGTTAATTTTACCGAAGAATTGTTAAGTTTGGGCTTTATATTGTTGACCTAACAAGTTAGAGTTTTATAATCTCCAAATAGTTGTAATGTGAGATTAAAGGCATCTCGCTGAATGTTCATGATAGGTGCTTCTCTATGTATATATAAGGCCTCCTGTATTTTTAACCGCAATATATCATTAGAAGAAGATAGTATTGTAGTATTTTCATTCAATATTGATCTTGTAAAAGGAATGGCTTTGTGTTCACGCAGGAAATGAGCACGGATACCCCCGCCCTGAACGTGCATCGTCAATCTTCTAGCCAGAGTTGTTCGAGTCTGTCCAATGTAACTAGTTTTATTATCGTGTTGGAAAGGCATTGAAACTGATAAACTACGTTGGTTCTCTTGAGAAAATTAGAATTAACCAGATTATTTTTCATAACTAATTGATGAGTTTTTTTAGTTTTGTAGTAGATTATTATTTTTAACTGGTGGGTATCAGGAGAAGTGACAAAAACATTGTTTGAGATAATATCTTTAAGAACCTTTCCATCAGTCTCCAGTCCTCCATGCACTTGGGCTCCATAGTATAACGCTATGGGAAGTTTTTTTCCACAATCAGCAACAACTCCCATAGTATTTGCAAGCTTTTTGTCCAAAAACACCTGTATAGTTTTATCTATTTCAGTGTTTGTAAAATTATTGTTCACCAGTAAAGTTTTAATTTTTTGAGTCTCACGATCAAACTCAATCCAATTCTCTGCAACACGGTAGGCTCTGTGTAGGTAGTTATTGATAACATTAACCTTATGACGATCTGGGCAATATCCAAGAGCATTTAAAGTCTCTCCAGTCGAAGACGGCTTCGTATAAACACTAAGTTTCAGACCGGACTCAAACTGAGAGACTAGCGTATCCAGAAATGGTAACTGCCGGTTAATGTCACTCAATTCAAACGTGAAATGTAATACAGAATGTTCCTCAAAAGTATCACGCAAAACCATTAGTTCGGAAACGTCGCGGCAACAGACAAAAATATCGTCGACATATCGTCCATAAAGATGTGGTTGTTGAAGAATACCGTTGAACACTTTATTCTCCAAATGTCCCATATAAAATCCTGCAAATGTAGGACCCAACGGCGATCCCATAGCCACACCGTCGGCCTGTACATAGAGAACACCGTCGGGGCCAGTGAACGGAACTTCAGCGGTGCATAAGCGCAATAAATCGGACAAGACACTTTCTTGGAGAGAAGGAGGAGAAAGGTTGTTGTTATGGTAAACACAATTTAAAATTATCTTGATAGTTTCAAATACCGGTACATTTGTGAATAGACTTTCCACGTCCAAGGATGCAATAATGCCATTAGATGGTTGAGAACTTCTTATTAAATCGATAAACTGAAAGGTAGATTTTAAACTGTATGTTGATGGACAGTATGGAGAGATCAGGTTATTAATAGATTTTGAGAGAGAATATACAGCAGTAGGACACTGCGATATTATAGGTCTTAATGGAAATCCGTTTTTATGTATTTTTATGTTGCCGTACATATAAGCAGGGCCGTACTCGCCGATGATCTGGCAAAACCGAGTGTCTGGACGTAATTGTGAGTTAGCAATGGAAATCAATCTATTGGCATTTCTCTTGAGATCGTCCAAAGAACTAGAAGTGATTTTTTTAAACTTATTAGTATCCTGAAGAATAACATTGATTTTATTGATGTAATCAGAACGATTCATAAGAACGTACGTGTTGGTTTTATCAGCTTTTCTGATAATTATGTTTTTATTCTCTTTTAAGGATTTCGCAGCTTTTACGAGTTTATGAGGAAGATACTTTCTTTTGTCGTTTCGATGGACATGTCCCTCACGAGCCATGAGCACTTTGAGCCTCGGATTACATGTTAAAGAACCATTAGAAACGAAATGCATAATATTACGATACAACACTTCTAATTCAGTTTGCTTTACCAGAGGGTCGTATCTTTGCTGAACGTGGCAGTTATAACCCATCTCTAACATTTCCAGTTCATCAGGAGTAGGTGTATAGTCTGAGATATTCACAAAATGTTTAACTTTTTCTTTCTCTTTCAAACAAATATTACCTCCATACAGCCGAGAAAGCTTGCTCTGAATGACTGATCGTTTTTTAGAATCAAGATGGTTAACAAAAGAAGTAATATACAAGTTAAGATCTGTTTGCAATGAAGAATCAAAAAATGAATCAAGTAAGGCGGTGCGTTGAGATATATATATATATATATATATATATATATATATATATATATATATATATATATGTTTTATTCTATTTCCTACTTAGTCATTTCATAACAACAAAAGCTTATATAAATTATTAATAATTAACAAAGATCTAATAAGTGTTTAGCAACCACAATAGTTAGATTATAATTATTATCATTTAATTAGAATAATAAAGATATAACAATTGGCGACCAGGATGTCAAAGGACCAAGATTCAAATATAGCACAATTGCTTAAGTTTCTAATTGATAAAGAAGCTCGAGAAAAAGAAGAGAAACTTGAGAGGGAAGCTCGAGAAAAACAAGAACAACTTGAAAATAGTCTCGAGAAAAAGAAGAGAAACTTGAGAGGGAAGCTCGAGAAAAACAAGAAACACTTGAAAAAGAGGCTCGAAAAAAAGAAGAAAAGAGAATTGAAAAAGAAGAAACTGAAAAAAAGATTTCTTCAGTTAATCTCAATGATACAGGACAATAGATTCGTCGAAGTAAGACCAGACCTCTACAAACGAATTGAGCAATTTGTTTACGATCCAGATCAAGGCCTTACATTCACTGATTGGATTGGGCGATTTGAAGAAGTTGTTCAGTCAGTCGGAGGCGAATCAATGAGCGATTCAGAAAAAAGAGCAACTCTGACCGGGAAGCTTCAACAAAACGAATACACGCTACTTAAGGGTAGTAGTATATTGCCGAGAACATTCGAGAGTCTCAGCTATGAGGAAACAAAAGTTTGGCTAGAAAAACTGTTTGGTGATAAAAAAAAGTATTCATCAAAGACGTTTTGATTTTGAAAACGTCCAAATAAGGGACTCAGAGACTTTCAGGGCATTCGGCACAAGGGTGAACAGGCTGTGCAACGAAGCACAATGGGAAAATTTCACAAAAGAAGCCAGTATGTGCTTACATTTTATATGGGGATTAAAGGATCCGAAATATTTAAACATTAAGCACAAATTACTGCTCAGGATAGAACAAGAGTGCTCACTGGAAGAGCTTATTGAAGAATGTGAAAGGATAAAACTGTTACATACAGAACAAATGATGATTCCAGAAACCTTAGTTTCATTACGCTCATTACGCTATCAGGAAGTTGGTAAAATTAACGATAGTAGATTTTGTGAAATACATATAGACGGAAGCAAGCTAATAAGGAATTTGTTTCAAAAAGCATACCATCTTCTGTCCAACAGATTCCTATGTCAGTTATTTGGCTCTACGCAAAATTTAAATTTTAGGAACTGAAGTATTTGAATCTTTAATTAACGGCATAAGACAGGTGGATTTTTTGTCTATTGTTATTGATGAAACAGCAGACAACACAAATGTAGCTCAGTTGTATGTTAATGTTTCAATAAAAAATGTTTTTTGAAGAAATGCTGGCTTCAATACCGTTAGCAAATTAACCCACAGGAAAAGTTATTTTTTAAAGAAATTAAATCTTTTCCAAGAAAATGGGTTGGATTTAATTAAAATTTGTTTATTGCCAACATATGGTGTTCCATCAATGTTAGGCAAACACCAGGATGTGACTACACGATTGGCTACCGTAGCACCTCAAATGCAATCACTTCATTGTCTTATCCATCAAAACTTTCTTTGAAGCAAACTCAGCAATGTGCTAAAAGAAACAATTCCCATAATTATGAAAATAATATATTTAGTCAGATCCACAAATATTCCGCACAGATTATTTCGGTAATTACTGGAAAAACCATCAGCTGATTACAAAAATTTGCTTCTCAACAATGACGTTCGCTTGTTGAGTAAAAGTAAAGCATTTGATTGTTTTTGGTGTCTAAAAGATGAAATAATTGTTTTTCTGAAAAACTGTTTGCATAAAAAGGCAAAAAGTATAGAATAGTATTAGAGGACAACAATTTTTTGGCAAAAGTGTGCTTTTTAGTCAATATTTTCGAACATTTGAAGACAATTATAGATCTGATCGAGAAATTGAGCGCCTTTTGAAAATAATTATCTTTGTTTTTAACAGATCTACAATCAGCTAAACTTTTCACTTTACAAACCTGAAAAAATTTATTGCTTTAACATCAGACTCGACAACTATCACCAATGTGATGATAGAATTCTTGAATAATCTCCATACGAATTTCACGGATAGATTTGAAGTTTTTAATAATCCAAACAATGTAATGCTGTTCGTTCGAGATCATTTTAAAATTTCTCCTGCAAGTGATTTTTCTCAAATGCTAAGATGGTTCTGTCTTTAGTTGATGAAGGTTCACTGCAGCTGGAGCTTGTCGATATCCAATGTTCAAGTTCATTGAAGGGAAATTTTCAAGGAAGTGGTACTTGCAAGTTTTGATCAGAAAACAACCAAAAGGAACTGCTTCCAAATGCTAAAAAAGTTGCAGTACATCTACTCACCATGTTTGGTTCTACTTACACTTGTGAATCCAGTTTTTCTCATATGAACGTCATTAAGTCTAGCAATCAATGATAGGTTGCAGGATTAGATTGCATGAGAATTGCTCTGACTTCTTATCAGCCAAACTTTAATAATGTCGCTTAAAAAAGTAAATTTTATTTTTTCCACTGATTAAATTTTATAACTTACATTTCACAATTAACATATACAATTTTACATTTAACTTTTTTAAATTGAAGGGGAAAATTATTAAATTAATTTACAAAAAGTGTATGTATTTATTATTTCCAATGTCGGCATATTTCAAAATCAACATAATTCTAGGTTTTGGCAAATGCAATTTATTCTAAAATCTCATTATACATTTTTATTATTATTATTAATAATTGAATAAGGCGTAAGGCGCATTGCCTTCTTGCCTCTCAGTCACAATCAACCGCTGCACAATCACCACACATGTTTCCTCGTCAACCACGCCTCATCTAAATTGTTTTTAAAATCATTAATTGTTTCTGAGGAAACTACTTTATCCTTCAAATTGTTCCGTAAACTGGTCACTCTTGGGGGAAAACTGTATTTCCTTATGTCTTTATGTGCCTGTAGAACGACTAGTTTGAAGGAGTTTCCTCTCGTTCTCTTTGTTTCCATCAACTTTAAGGCTGGAGAACAATTTTTATCGTAAAAACCCTTGAGAATTTTAAGGGTCTCGATCATGTCACCCCGGTCTCTTCTGTACTAATGGCATACTCAAGCCTGCTTCTTACCAGCAACGTATACAGACTCGTAAATGACGTTTTATCCAACAGGTTAAAGTTTCTTCTAATCACTCCGAGTGTTGAATAGGCCTTGTTTATCACATCAGATATGTGTATCTTGAATTTCAAATCATGCTGAAAAGTCACACCCAGATCCTTAATCGATTCCACTTTATTTATGTTTCTTTCATTCATAGTATAAGTATGATCAAACCTCACTTTACCACCAAATTTAAGTACCATGCATTTTTCAACGTTAACTTTCGTCAACCATTTATTAAACCATGCCATGGCCCTGTTGATACAACTCTGCAGCTGGTGGCAGTCTTCTTCCTTCAGGATTGTTTTGTACATCTTTGTATCATCGGCAAACAGCAGCATTCCACTACCCCTTCCATCGCATCAACCAAATCGTTGACATAAATCACAAACAGAATCGGTCCCAACACACTGCCTTGTGGAACTCCGCTCTTGGCATTTAACCATTCTGAAAAAGAATCGTTCATTCGTACTCGGAAAGATCTATTGACCAGGAAACTACAAATCCATGACAATGTTTTCTTATCAACACCGTATATCTTCAGCTTATATAACAGCCTGTTATGTGGAACTCTATCGATTGCCTTTTCGATATCAGTGTAAACTACATGACATTCATTTCCCTCGTCATAACAATATACAATATTATGAATATTCAAAATTTGACTCCATCTAATCCAAAATGCTGTAAAAGATCAATCACTCTGAGCTATGTTATATATATATATATATATATATATATATATATATATATATATATATATATATATATATATGTGTTTGTATATATATATATATATATATGTGTTTGTATATATATATATATATATATATATATATATATATATATATATATATATATATATATATATATATATATATATATATATATATATATATATATATATATATATATATATATATATATATATATATATATGTGTATATATATATATATATATATATATATATATATATATATATATATTTATATTATTGAAAGAGAATTGAATCGTGCCATAAACGAACTAGAAGTTTTGAATGCAAAGTTGCTTAAGAGAAAGAGTTGTTGCTTTTTGAAGTTTCTGATGATCGTTCTAGACGTTTTTTGCTGCAACACATCAGCGATATCATTGACAGATACGACTCTCGGAAAAAAGTGATCATAATGAACAAACTCTCTAACCTATACGGATTTTCTTTTCTACTTAAGGAGAATGTCAGTCACTTTGTCAACTTGTCAAAATATGTTCCCACCGAAAACGAAGTTAAATTTTTAGAGTTGGGTTATAACTGCCATGTACCAGATAAATATGACCCTTTGAAGAAACAGGTCGAACTAGAGGTGTTATATCGTCAGATTGAATCATATGTGGTAAATGGCAAATTGAAAGTTACAGACAGATTAGGTACTTTACTGAAGGCAGAAGGCTGCAAACATCGAAATACACGTAAAAAGATGGCTACTGACTTGGTTCGTGCAGCTGCTTCATTGAGAAAGAACTCAGATATAGTAATTAAAAAATCTGATAAATTCAACTCGTACGTCATTC
Organism: Erpobdella octoculata; assembly: GCA_963978895.1. Lineage (NCBI taxonomy): Eukaryota > Metazoa > Annelida > Clitellata > Hirudinida > Erpobdellidae > Erpobdella > Erpobdella octoculata. The sequence continues at coordinate 8,264,633 of OZ022240.1, read as the reverse complement.
TCGACACACTGGATTATTTGCACAAGCTAGACGAAATCCTCGCAGACAATACAAGGTTTCAGAAAATCTCCAAGAATCCTACACAAGATATTAAAGTGAAAGCTAATCGTCTCATTGCAGAAGTTGTCGCTAATGACCCATATAGCGGCCTCAAGCAGATCATTGGTGATTTCTCCCCTGGGTACATTTATGGAAATATTAAAACGCATAAAGAAGGATGTCCCCTCAGGCCGATCATTTCACAATGTCCGACACCCACGTACAGTATAGCTAAATTTCTGGTGTCTATCTTATCTCCATATTGTCCAAATACATACACAGTCAAGTCGTCATTTGAATTTGTCAACCTCATTAAAGGACACCGGCAGTTGCAAGGCGTTCTTGCTTCTCTTGACGTTACCAGTCTGTTTACGTCTGTTCCAGTTGATGCCACAATTAATATAATTCTTCAACGGGTATACCATAACAATATTCCACATACACTTAAGATTCCAGAGGGAACTTAAGCACAGTTGCTTCGACTGTGTACAAAAAAATTACCTTTTCAAGATCCTAGAGGTCAACTATTTGTCCAGATTGATGGGGTTGCAATGGGTTCTCCTCTTGGTCCACTTTTCGCCAACTTTTATATGGGGCATCTGGAAGAAATAACTTTCGGTATAATAGAAAAGCCTCCATTATACGTTCGATACGTCGATGACATTTTTCTTGTCTGCCGTGATACGACTCAGTTGGATGAGGTAAAGGATACGCTCCATGAAAATTCTGTGTTGAACTTCACTGTTTAGCTGAGTGACTTTCAGCAACGCCTTGCGTTTCTAGACGTTCTTGTCACGCAAACTTCATCAGGTCTTACACATGAGGTCTTTGTCAAACCTTCCAAAGAAGACACATGTATGAATGGCGCTGGTTTCTGTCCTGACAGATACAAGAGGAGTGTCATCTTTAATTTCATATCTAGAGCTTATGAGATCTCAGCTACGTGGGAGATGTTTCATGCCGATATTAAACGCATTAAAGCTCTCCTCGTCAATAATAACTACACAAACACTATGTTTGACGACATTTTAAAGGCTTTCCTAGACAGGAAGGTTTCCAATGCACACCCTTCGGATGCTGGTGAGAATACTAAGGATATTTCCTTGTTGTATTGCGCCCAAATGCATGACCGCTATAAACTGGATGAAGACATCATTCGATCAATTATCACAGAAAATGTGAAAGTTGCGGATGCCATTAAAAACAAATTTACTTCAACGTTTATTACAAGAATAAAATATCCCATAACATGATCATTCGCAACAGCTGTCGATGTCCCGATTTCTTACATCTTACCAATGTTATCTATCAATTTACATGCCCATATCATCATAGTACACCAGAAGTTTACATTGGGCAGACACAAACGACATTATCTAGGCGTCTCACAATGCATATTCAAGGCGGAAATATTGCTTCTCACTTTCTAAAGGTTCATAAGATATGGTTGTCCAGAAAAACCTTACTTGACAATACAATTGTCATTGATCGTGAAAATGATGCTAGTCGTCTAAAGATTCGCGAAGCCCTCCATATTATCTCCAAACGACCTACACTTAATATACAAGATGACTGTTTTGGACGTACTTTACATTTGTTTGGAAGTGGCTTGATGAGAAAAACACCAGTCTGTTTACAACACATTCGTGCCCCTTCCAAAGTTGATATGCATCCCGCTATCTTAGGGCATGTGTCGCGTTTACCAGCCAATGATGATTATCCTGAAACGGGTGATTGTGATCTACCAAACTCTGACGGTACAACAGATGCGGGGCCCTCTTCGGTGGTGGCATCTAATCCTTGTGTTAAAAGTTTGAAACTCAAAGTCTCATCGGATAAAAATAAACGTAGTCAAAGCCTGTGCATAGCAAGAAAATCCAGTACAGCAAATGAGAGATCCTCTCCAGTAACAACATCTGTTCTCTGTGTTAAGAGTTCTAAACCTGAGGTCTCTGCAGAAATGCGTACGCGTTGTCAAAGCACGTGCATGGCGGCCAGGTCTTGTATCCTTCCACAGTTTGTCCTAATAGATAAAGACATACCAAGAGCAGGTGGTACCGCTGTCTTCTCTACCAAAGATCTCACAGAAGTGGTTATCTCAACGGAAGAAAATCTGATGTCGCCAGTGGGAGGTTCAGTTCTTCCGATTCGAAGTTCGGCGGAGGAAAATCTGGCGTCGTCGGTGGAAGTTTCAGTTCTTTCGATTCAGAATTCAACCGTTGAATTTCCGCAGAGCTCAGAAAATCTTGATAATGATCGTCATCAGCAGGCTAACAAACTTATGCCTTCGCATATCACTGTTGATTCTGATGATTTTGGTGATAATGATAGCGTTAATTGTGCTTATGTTGATTGTCTTGATGGTCGTGAGTGTGGTGATGAGGAGGGGGGAGATGGAGATGCAGGCTGTGGTATTGTTGTAGACAATGCTTCTTATGATTGTTGCGTTACTGAGGCTGATGATGTCTTTGAAGGGGTTGCGAGACTTGAGGTCGATGTTGGTGATATTTGTATTAACCGCCATGATGAGGTTTCTGTGGATGCTGGTGGGGTGGCGGATGATGATTGTTCTTTACCTAAGAAATCCCATGTTTCTTCTCGTGATGATAAAGAAGTGGCTGTCACACATTTGTTTTATGAATCTAGACCTGAGATATTGCCAATCTCCGGTCGTGATGGGGTTTTGCCGTTTGCACATTTGGTAGATCATGGTAATATAACGTTGCGGCGTGTCCGACGCTAGTTCTAACGACCTTTTCGCTATTATATTTTGATTTTATTTTTTGTTTATTTTAATTTTGGTTTATTCATTTCTTTTTATTTTATTTTTTTATTTTTTATTTTGTATTTCTTAATTTATTTTAATTTTATTTCTGGTTTATTTCATTTCTGTTTTAATTTAATTCTGGTTTACTTTATTTCCTCGTTTTATGGTCATGGGATGAAACTTTATTTTACTACTTTGATTTGCTGTCGAAATTACCCTATTGTCTTTTTAGTAAGTTTAAATATAAATAATGTACCTATAAATTCAGTGCACCTGTTCCCAGGTGAGTTATACGTAAACAGTTTCGTTAGCTGTTGTAGTGTCGTAGCGTTGGTCGTTTTAATTAAAGTTGTATAGCTGGTATGTTTTTGAAATTCTATGTTTTTAGTTTTATATTTGAATGGTTTTATTAGTGTTTCTCTATCTTTATATATTTGGCTTTCGTCTAATATTCTATACATTGATTTTCCTTACTTTATTATAGGGGTTCTGATGATGGATAAAGCCGAAACCGGCCGGTCAACCCCTTGTGACAATAAAGTTTTGTGTACTGTTGACTGTGTAGTTAATTCGGGAAGAAAATTTAGACGGTTTGAAGCAGTAGTAAAGAAATGGTGTTGTAGAAAATGGGCCGTAGCATTTAATAGAGCGTGTTTATGCGAGAATTTGATACCCAAATACTGTCAGAATATATATATATATATATATATATATATATATATATATATATATATATATATATATATATATATATATATATATATATATATATATATATATATATATATATATATATATATATATATATATATATATATATATATATATATATATATATATATATATATATGCACATATATACATATATATATACTAGCGGGGTTACCCGGCGTTGCCCGGGATTTTTAGAGATTTTTCTAATGTTTGTCTCTCTCGCTCCCGTTTCCTTCTCCACTTTCCCGTTTTCGCCGCGTTCCCGGTCGCTTTTCCGCTCTCGGTCGTTTTCCAGCTCCCGGTCGCTTTCCCGCTCAGACGTTTTGTTATCGATTTTCTCTCTTGCTCGCGTTTCCTTCCATGCTTGCTCTCCCGATTCCAGTCGCTTTCCGCGTTCCCGGTCGCTTTCCGCGTTCCCGGTCGCTTTCCCGTTCCCGGTCGCTTTCCCGTTCCCGGTCGCTTTCCCGTTCCCGGTCGCTTTCCCGTTCCCGGTCGCTTTCCCGTTCCCGCTCACGCTTGCTCTCCCGTTCCCGGTCATGCTTGCTCTCCCATTCCCGGTCACGGTTGCTCTCCCGTTCCCGTTCACGCTCATTTTCCCTTTTACATTCTTTCATAACTTCTGTTAGCCTATAAAACGTAAAATAGATTTGCTAAGACTATATATATATATGAATGTTTGTAGGTTAGTTTGTCTATTATAGAAACGGGAAAGCGACCCGGAACGGACAGCGAGCGGGAACGGAAAAGCAAGCGTGAGCGGGAATGGGAGAGCAAACGTGAGCGGGAACGGGACAGCGACCGGGAACGAGAAAACGACCGGGAGCGGGAAAGCGACCGGGAGTGGGAAAGTGACCGGCAGCGGGAAAACGACCGAAAACGGGAAAGCGAACAGGAGTGGGAAAGCAGGTGGGAAAAGAAACGGGAGAGAAAGAGACAAACATTAGAAAAACCTCTAAAAAACCCGGCAACGCCGGGTATCTCCGCTAGTACATACATAAACACACACACAGACACACATACATGCAACTCCGCCTCGCTTATTGCGAGCCAGTCCCAAGCCTGGAGAAAGGAGGAGGGAAAAGTAAAAAGGATCAAATTCTGATCCACGACAGGAAGTACTTAAGTGCTTCCTACATACAGCCATTAGAGTCTTAAAACACCTGGTGTAAAGGACTATAAACTATTATAAAAAAAAAAAAACACATACATGCACATACACATACATACATACACACATACATACGCACGAACATATATATATAGTTCCCGTTCGCTCACCCGCTCCGCTCCGCTCATTTTGTGACGGATTTCAAAAATTTTTTCTCTTTATTTGATTCCCCTTGACTCTCAAGGTTGTGTGAAAATTTCATTACGATCGGATGAATGGTGTAGCAATGCATAAAGGACATGAACATATACAAACATTCATTTTTATATATATAGATATATATATAACAGATTAATAAACCCGCGAAAGACGTCTCACAAGTGTTTTTGAATATTGTGAATAGTTATCAAAGTTGGACATATCTCTAACGATTGTAAAATACTTTGCTGTAAACAGTTGTGAGGTAATCAACATTGCATCAATACCACTAGTAGGATAACGTTTTGCGAGTTTGCTGATTGTAATTTGGTAAGATGTAGGCAAGAGCTGTCATAACGTTTTTTTATATTAATTTGAAATCACCTCACTTAGAATGAATTTAGTTCTTAAAAAAAATTATTTAAGCTGTACAAAATAAATAAATACAGATCTTAAGTTTACTGATGTTTTGCTGTAAAATTTTATGATTCACTTAATAATATATTCGATATAACTAAGTTTAGAAGTATTACTCATTTTCCATAGTTTCTGGCTTTACACAGATACGTTTTCTTGCAGTGGATCTGATAATGTTTTTATGTTGTTCTAACATGCGTTGTGAAAAAATTTAACTCCGAAACAGGTTAATAAACTCAACTAACTTTGTTATTCTGGTAAAAACTGCTACAGAAATTCACTTTTTGTATGACTAAATATTGAACAAATCTTTATGTCGAAACCTGTAAACACAATAATAAAAAATATTTTCTACCCACTCCGTTTTGGACTCCCTTCTTTTACTAATCATTTATCCGCCCCTGTATTAAACAAGTAAGTAATAACGTTTTAACGTTTTAAGTGAATAAGGCGAGAAGTCCAACACAATTATATTTACTGATTGCAATAATTAAAGTGTTAGACCAGAAACATATGACTTGAAAAAAAATATTATAATAAAAATTTTTGTTTAGATTGCTTATATGAAATTGTACAAACAAAAATATTTGTAATTTACTTTAAGCTACAGTAATTTTTTAAGTATATAATTATTAAATTTTTTAAATTCTTATCGGTAACAATTATGTTATAATAGCTCCTATTCTTCTGCTTTGTAGTTCAGACCAGAGCTAAATTCGTGACCCAGATTATATTGTTTAAATACCTCAAACTACTGTTCGAAAAACATGACACTAGACAATCGGTTAAAGGTCACAAAGCAGCTACAGCCTTAATAGATTAATCAACTAGAGAATATGTTTTTATAAAAACAAATTAACAAAAAGTTAACTAAATTTTTGTAGTTTAAATTGAATAAACATTTAAAAATTGTTTATATGGTGAAATTATTTATTAAAGTTTTTATCGTCTAAATCGTTTAAAAGAAATATCACAGAAGAATATTATTGTACTATTTAAAATGTTTTGGATATCAATTATCAAATATTTCACCGTTCTGGTAACTTTGTGGATTGCATACGCAATCTACAAATTTATTTTTTTTATTTTAAAAATGAGAAAAATTGGACAAATAGTAGACAAATTTCCGATGGATCCAAAACATTGGTTGTGGGGTCATATGGATAAGGTCTGACTTGTAATATTTATAATTTGAGTGTTAAATAGTTTACTTAATTTTATTGTTTTTAAACAGTTTCCTGGTCCTGGCGAAGACGGCTTGGCATATTTTAGAGAAATGGTTCTAAAATATCCTCGAGTGTCTGGTTTTTGGATAGGAAACTTTATAAGACCATACGTTCTTGTCTATCATCCTGAAACTGTTAAAACCGTTTTGAAAACATCAGGTAAGAAATATCTGCTCGTTCATATTTTTTGTTTTTTTTTTTGTTAATTTGTTTGACAATTTTTTAAAGCACCAAAGTCAATTAATACCGGGGTTTATAAATTTGGAAAACTGTGGCCTGGGGACGGTTTGTTGTTTAGTTCAGGAAGCAAATGGCATCGAAATAGAAGATTGTTAACTAACGTTTTTCACTTTGATGCTCTGAAGCACTACATTTCCTGTGATAATCAAGCTACAGAAGTTTTTATGGTGGGTTATATTTAATATTTACCAGTTCATATCAATGCTTCAAATCAGAGTTGTACATGGACCGGATCAGGTCGGGTTGTAGAATTTTGACAAGCGAGTGGGTCGGATCAAGCTAAACAAAAATGTACAAAAATACAAAGTTTTTTTTAAAACACACTTTTATATTTTTTAAATTATGTAAGTCGATTTCGAAATGCAATAATAATTTTACCATTGTTTATCGTAATACTTTAGTCAAAATTTAAATAAATCTTTGTTATAATTATGATTACCTACCTAAAAGTTGATTTAATTGAACCAAGCGCCATCTAGTGAATAATTTTAAATGCATTATAAAATAAATATTGAAATTACTTGAAATAATGATTAAATTGCTTCGGAAACTATTGAATATTGTTTCAACGGGTGACTAAAGTCTATGCTGAAAGTTTCAATGTTTTTTTTGTTTAAAAATCAATTTAAAAAATTTGACCACAGACAGAGAGACAGGAAAAGGTTTACCACAGACAGAGAAGTTAATTTAATAAAAATGGGTAAAAATACATGTAACTATCTTTAATGAACAGGCGCGTAGCCAGAGGGACCCATGGATGAATGTACTCCTACTCCCCCCCTCCGTCAGGAATTTCGACATTTTTTTCAGCTGATTAAGAAGGTATCTAGATCAGAACGGGGGGCTATGGACATTTTTTTAACGCTTTTTGTATATGTTACGCATTACGCACCTCCACAGACACCTAGTTTTAGCTTTTTCAAGAGAGAGTGAAACCTTTTCGTCTAGTTATATAATCTACATCAAGTGTCTCCAAAGTACGGCTCGCGGAGCTCTTCTGGTAAAAAGTAAAAATATACGGAAAAAATTAAAACAATCAAAACATAACTTTACACATTTGTGATCTCTTCTGGCAAAATGTAAAAATATACTTTTAACATTGACAAGTATAGTCAGGAAGCTACGATTCCATTTCCAAGTTTGATTGTTCAAGATATCATTTCTAATTTGAAAAAACAGTTTCTGGAACGGTTTTCTGATTTCGGTGCATGTTCTTTGAAAATAAGAACCTTTGATGCATGTTCTTTGAAAATAAGAACCTTCGAAAATGTTTTTGACTCTGTCATTTAAGACTTGCCTCATGACTAACAAATGAAAATTATTGATTTGCAATTCAATGAAATTCTGAAAAACAAATTGATTGAAGAAAATTTGATCCAATTTTACAAATGTTTTCCATCTCGCCAATATGTTCACTTAAAAAAAAAAAGATCCTGAATTAATTTCAGCTTTTGGCACTACATATTTGGGCGAGGCATTTTCAAAGATGAAATACACGTTAATGCTAAAAATAAATTAAGTAATAATGTTTCAAGGGATATTTGTTTCTGAAAATAAAAGTTTTCAAATATTTCTTGAATGTTGCAAACGACATAGATTGGTCATAAAAGACTAATTAGAGGGCATTCCATGCCGAAGGACCGATAGGCCCCGTTTGTCAACTGTTTTGGTTTTGTGTGTACGTAAGTATGGGTGTGGAAGCCTACTTGTTGATTATTGGGTAGATTCGAGGAAACAACGAGGGTGTTATTTAATTATTTTATAATTATGTGGCCTAGATGTTCAAAAAAGACAGGCAATACGCCGACCAAAAACTTGTGGTTTACATAGTTATCTAGTTAAATTTGTAACAAAATCTGTTTATTCAATTTATTACCATAAAATATGCATAAAGTTTTTTAATTCATTTTCTTATACAGGAGAAGTTGTCTTCTTTTTCTAAAAGTCAAGAATATTTTGATGCATTTCAAATAGCAACTCTCTTAAGTTTTGATGTATTTCTCAGATGTGCTTTTTCCTTTGAAAGTGGTGTACAAAATAGTGCGTTAGTAACATTAATTACTTTTTATTTTTTCTTACAATTTCAACAACGCTTGACCGATGACTTCAGTTTTCTTTGAGATTTAGTAAAGCTTTAAATACATCTATTACTTCAGCTCGGTTTGGCCGCACGTACTGCTTGGATGAATTGGATTGAGCTTAGTTAACGCCGTTCTTGAAAACTAAAATTACCTGATGTGAACAAATTAAATTTTGTAGTAGCTACGATTTCCAAAGTTGTAACTTTTTAACAACGCGCTTAAGGTGTTCTATGACTGATAGGGTAACCGGTACTATTTGATACGGATTAAAAGTTTTCTAACTTTTTACAGCCACCCAATCTGGTTTGGTGACATTTAGGCGCGCGATGTATAGGCAGCGATTTATGGGCAGATGGACATATGGGCGGAATAACATTTCGGCTTGGCGACAGTTAGGCACGCAAATTTTAAGCAACGACAAATTGGCTGTTAATATACTGATTTTTGATGCACTTAAAATTTAATTTAGTTTAAAATTGTACAGTATTGATTTTATGGGTCTACGTTACTGAAACTTCATACTAATTGATCTTTTGTCTGTGAACATTAAATCTTGCAAAAAACAAATCAAACAATTAAACATAATCGAAAATGACCTCAAATTTAAAAAACACATCGACAGTATTGTACATGCATCTGTTGGATTACGGCTGATCAATTTATGTTTCACTACTAAAGATCCAGATCTCTTGACGAGAGCATTTTCCGTGTACGTACGACCACTACTTGAATATTGTTCTTCGGTGTGGAATACACACCACAGGCATTTGATCAACAGGCTTGAGAGAGTCCAAAAACGATTTCACAAGAACAATTCCTTCTGTCAGTCGTCTCCATTATTTAACTCGCCTCAACATCCTTGGTCTCAAATTTTTGGAACATCGCAGACTTATTGCTGACCTATGTCTATGCTACAAAAATCTAAATGGTCTTATTGACTCAACTTCAGTCACCAGCTTTGAATCGTCTGGTTACCAGGCCACAAGAGGCCATTGGTATAAGCTGGGTCTGGCCTACACAAGATCGATGCTGCCAAGTTCTTCTTTTCCAACCGCGTAATAAAATCCTGGAATGCCCTGCCTCACGACGTGGTCAACTCAACTACCTACAGCCGTTTCAGATGTCTGATCCACGAAACCGACCTTTCAAAATTTCTAACACTTAATGGTCAGATAGCCGATTTAAATACCCGATGACTTATATGTTTATTTTGCGTATTTGTTTGAGTTACTATTCTTCTGATATGTTTGCTTTGAATTCTGTTCGAACGTACGCTTTATGTTATTCGAAAGGTGTTAGTGGCCTACGGGTCCTTCTGTTGGAGAAATAAATAAATAAATAATGTTTGATGTCTGTTAAATATTTTAATTTTTCTGTCTTAAAATAAACTTAAATAAACAACAACAAAAAAAGCAAACGATTTTTATTTAACTGTTACAGTCAGCACATACATAGAATCAACAACTAGGTATGTGATAAATGAACAATAGCACGCAGATATGTGAAAATATTTGCACGTCAGTATGCAGCTACGGCACGCCAAACACGGTCGTCTAGTGTGTGATACTTTTGAGGATGTCAATTCCGCTCGCGCCTTGGAAGAACATTGTCTTATGCTGTTGCATGTCACGTTTGATACTATCGATGAATGACCACACAGTTGGATGGTGACACAGGAACAGTAATTAAAGGCCATAATGCCACCCCTTAACCGAGTTCGTTGTTTGAGAAATGCCATCAACTCCGGCAGCATGCTGGTTTCAGACTTACGCTGAGCATCGCTGGTCCGTAATTCTCCAAACGTCCGTGTTTTTTTTGTCCACGGATGTAAGTGTGCTTGAAGAAAAATTTCAGTTAATCAAGATGATCGTCGTCTTGAGGAATTGAATCAGCAAGCAATTCAAACGTCGCACTTTGTTGTTACTTTCGTAAACAACCTTCAATCCGATCTCATTGAATTTGCGAATAATACTTGAGCTGCATGCTTTAAATTTTTCTTTACGATTAATTAAGGACAAATTTGTTAACAAACAACCTACCGTAAAAATGTATTTCAAAACTTATAAAACTTTAATAAATCGGTTAATTAATTCAGTACTATACAAAACTTTAAATTTACAGACAAAATTTGGCTTATGTACAAACTGTTGCAGATATGACTAAATTGGTATTTAAAAGAAATTTGTAAGTTTATTTAAATTTTATATTTGTCGGTAAACCATGTTTTATGAATAGCAGATTTATTATCTTCAACAATTTCAGTCAACCACTTCAGCACTTCGATTTCATTTACAAACTTACAAAAGATGGCAAGCTGTTTAAAAAGAAGGCAGATTATGCTAAACAATTTTCAAATCGATTTATATTTGAAAGAAAACAAGCTATTCAGGTAAATTTAATCTTTCCATAAATTAATTCAGTTTTTGGTTATGGAAAATATGAGGAAAATCGAAATATTATTCTAATCTATGCTATTGGCTTTAGTTTTTTTGTCTGTTAATAACTCTAGACGTATTTCTAAATATTGACACACACAAAAATACAAATCAAAGCTAATTTAATTTTCAATAAACTACAAAACCGTTTTAAAAGAACTCGCATACGATTTAGCGATATTATAACAAAAGATCTCTGAAGTGGAGTAAAAGAATGGTTTTGAAAGCATTGGAGGAGCTCTTGATTTCTGAATTGAGAAATAAACCAAAGAAACGAAACCTAGGTTACAGGTAAAAAGGACAAACTTAGGGAACGCCTCCTATCAGCGTTAGTGAATGAAGGCCATGGGCCTAAAGATGACGAGTATGAGTTTGATATTGACATAGAAGCTCTGGTTAACAGTGCTGGGGAGTAACGCGTTACTTGTAACGCGTTACAGTAACTTCTTTACACTTTTTGGTAACTAGTAACGTAACGCTTTACTTTTGGAGTAAGTAACGAATTAACGTAACTTAGTTACTTTTTGTGTAACTGTAACGTTTTTTCCGTTACATTTTTTAAAATTATTTTCTAAAATATATTTTTCACCGTTTTAAGTTAAATTTTAAATTAATGTAAAACTTTTGTTTCTATGATTTAGCAACCCATGCTCTTTGATAATTTGGTCTCGTTTTTCATTTTTTGTTTTCAAACGCTTGCGACATGTAGCTACTGAAAAAATGAACAAAAAAGTCAATGATGAAGTTTATTTAAAAGATAATTGGTATATGAATAAATTTTTTAACTCGAATCTGAAACTGAGAAAAATATTGTGGTAAAATGCAAACTATGTTTGCCGAAAATTAAACAGTTCAGCACGGCAAAAAATAGTCTAACTCCAATCTGAAGAAGAATATCTAAAAAGTTCATCTTCCATCTTTACTTTGTAGACTAAAGCATCTAATGGATTAAAAAATGAAAACAATCTGATGACTCCAAAATGGTAAGTTGTAAAAATTGTTTATACTGGCTAATGTAGCTTTTCCAAGATTTACGTTACGATGGATTAATGAGGAAAATAAAAAAACATGCCAATTTGTTAATGGAAAAAGATATGGAAAAACATGTTCAAGCTTCAAATACAGAGGACAATGTTTTAGAAGAACCAATGGAGTTTGATGAGTTTTTCAACTTTACTGAACCAGTTGTATCAGTTTGAAAATCATAAAATCAGAACTCGTCAGTTTTTGAATGACAATAAAAATTGATAGAAAATCTCCACATGTATCCCAGAAATAAAAAAAACTGTTCTAGAAATAAAATTCTGGCCTACCGTCAAGTGCACCGGTTGAAAGACATTTTAGCATGGATGATCAGATTTTCATTCCACGACGAAACCCCCTTAGTGATGACAAATTTTAAGAACAGCTTCTTTTAAGAGCCAATAAGGCAATTTGAATTTCACTTTTTAGTAATATTTTCAATAAATTGCATTTACATTCATTGATTTTGAGTGCCACTTATTACACGAAAGAACAGGCCAGCGCCACTTTTACAATGTTAGCAGCTCGCATATAAGACTAGCAAATGCGGTGTTAATGGCGATGATGGCAGTACTGGACCAACACGTGTCACAATTAAAGTAACTGCTATGTAACTAATTACATTTTCAGAAAGTAACTAGTAACTGTAACTAGTTAAATTTTCAAAGTAACTTATCAAACACTGCTGGTTAACCGGAGAAAGCTAAAAAAGAATTTGTTAGAGCAAAAAGACAACAAGCGAGAACAACAAGAGAGCACAGGGGAGGACAGGAGAACAATTAATTCTTGGCGGTCAGAACGAACCTAAAAACAGAGTAGCAATAGCCGGTGCGGCGTTGCTGTCAGAAAACAACAATAACAAAGATGAAAATAGAAGTTTTTCTGGCAGTGGTTTGCCTGAGTGTGGTCTGAATGGTACGACTGTTGAGAATCTGGTCGCAGAGACGGCTGAAGCACTCTGGACCAGCGCATTGCAGGTGAAGAAAATGATGTGGGTTGCTGCGGTGAAACCCAGTTTGAACTGGAGTCCACCAGCTGTGTTTCAGAACATGTGACAGATGAAGTCCGTACAGACTGCACAGATCAGGTGGGTCATGAAAAAAACAATGAGTAGAGAAATGATCCAGTTTTGAGGCGGGGCGCCGTCAGAGTTGGACATCCAGGAAGATAAAAAAAATCTTATTTTCAACCGTTCATTATAACCAAACCCAACTTAGGATATTTGGTTTAAAAACACTGAAATGCTGAAAACGTATGATAGGCCTTTGTTCGTGTGTTGAAACACGTATTACATTTTTATGTCAATAGGTACCATATTGACATTGCATTTTAAATTCCACTAGCTGAACGGCGCGTTGCTAGTTTAAGTAGCTGAGTGTTGCTAAATTCTGACGAATTTTGAGGAGGTCGTCGGATCCGTCGGAGAGGTTTCGTAGGATTGCTAGATCGAGGTTGCCAGAGATATTCCTGTTGCAAAATTTTTTTTCGACCGTTTCGTGTTTGATCGCGGTGGCTTGAGCGAGGTGGGTGGTGATGACGCCTGTGACGCGGCCTCTGGACAGGGTGTTTTTGCATGGCGGACCGGATTTGTTGGGTAGTCGTCTGTTCCGGGACATTTGGGATGGGTTGGTCTTGGAGAAACGTAGTTTTGGAAAAGAGGGAACAGAGCTCCTTGTGATGTCTGGTAATCGGAGCACCCCTGTAAATAATGCTGCCACGGATGAGTCGGCTAAGGAGTTAGATAACCCCTGATGTTGCGGAACAGGTAGAAAATGTTTGTTGGAATGCTGCTGACAAATGTGGAAAGGTAGGTGTTGAAACGAATGTTTTGTTTGAAGAATTTGAAAATGCTTCTGCAGGTGCCAATAAAGCTGAGGCACAGAGCGGTTTGGCCGAATATTTTGTGTTTTGGTGGTGGCTCGCAAAAGTGGAGCTGACACTTGGGAAGGTTGGACAGTTCTGCGTTGACGATAGTCCTGTGTTTTAAAGCTTGACAGGTGGTAGAACGTCGGAGGTTGACTGTGCCTTACAGTTGCGGCTTTGGTTGCGTGGAGCAGTCGGTAGCCTGGTGTGGGCCCGCTGTGATCGACAGTCGTGAGTGAAGACATTGGAATGTAGCGATTTGGCGTGGTGTTCAGGCCAACAGCGCCAAATCGAAAAATCACACAAGCTCCAGTGAGATTGGAAGAGACTGCGTCAAACAGTCAAAAGAATTGACCATGTCGTTTGTAAATTGCTAACAAGGCCCCGAGTGAAAATGAAAATATTCTGTGTTCGTGGTCTTGCCGGATGTTTCATAAGCGAGTATGTTGTTTGGACAAACAGAATTAAGAAAGGGTATTATTATAATTTATGCTATTAGCTTAAGCTTTTCTTGTCTGTTAATAACCCTAGACGTATTTCTAAATATTGACATAGAAAAAAATACAGAACACGGCTCATTTTTTTATCTTTCAATAAATTACAAAACTTTTCAAGACAGCTTTGTATACTATTTAGCAATATTATAACAATATATTTAAATTTTTCTATTGAAAAAACGAGATTTTTGACTTGTCCAAAAACAGGAGTTAAAGTTTAAAAATATTTCTGAAAGCATTTTTAATTTTATTGCACAATGTTATAGTTGAAAGTGTTTGACTTAAGGAGGAACAGCTTAAAAATTCAAAAGCAACTGGTTTTATAACACCTTTGCATTATTCATAAAAAAGTACCTTGACAAATCTGAAATTCGTTGTATCATGGTAAGCATGAACACGTTTTGTTCAACACAGTAATCTGTTAATGTTAAAAAAGCAGGAAAACTACCTACACCACCCTATATCCATGAGGATAAAAAATTTGCTTGTTTTCAACGGTTCATTATAACCAAAACCAGTTTAGGATATTTGGTTTACAAACATTCGATTGCTGAAAACTTATAATAGGCCTTTGTTCGTATTTTGAAACACATATTACAATTCTATGTCAATAGGTACCATATTGACATAGCATTTTAAACTCCACTAGTTGAGCGGCGAGTTGTTTTTTTTAAATAGTAAAATAGTAGTTCAAAACTATTGACTTCTATGCCAGAGTTATTTATAAAACTTAATAACAAATTCCAGAGTGGTAATGAGACCAACAAGTATTTGGATTTTCTTGACATTTTGCTGAGAGCAAAAGACGAAAACGGTAATGGATTGACAGATGAGGAAGTAAGAGAAGAATGTGACAACTTTTTGTTTGCAGGTTATTTTAACGTTACAGCAATATCGATTCTTGTTTTCAAGTCGACAAAGATTTCTAACGTTAACAAATTTGTTTTAATAACAGCTCACGACACTACATCAGCAACCATAGCTTGGACGTTATACTCGCTAGCTTGTCATCCTCAATATCAAAAACTATGTCAGGATGAAATTGATGCTCTTTTACAGGGTCGTGACGTTGAAACCTTAGAATGGTATTTATCTTAATGTATAATTAACCCTACCATTTGTAGCGCAAATAAAATAAGAATAACGCTGTAATTTTTAAAAATACTTCTGCAATATTTTTTACTTGTTTGCTTAAATTTATCACCTCTGGGATAATTATGCAACAACTACTCGGTTAAAGTTTGTTTCTACAAGCGAGATCTGGTGACCACGGCAAGATTTGAACCGCTAACCTTCAAGTCTATATCTCACCACTATCCGATAGCTTGCTTGCATTATTTTGTAAAATTGTCTAAGATTATTTATTTTTTGAAAGGAACGACCTTCAAAATCTGCCTTATCTTACAATGTGCATTAAAGAAGCTCTAAGATTCCATGGAGTTGTTCCTATAATCGAGAGAGAAATAGATCAGCCTTTGATCATTGATGGTATTGAACTTCCTACTGGGACATCAATTTCAATTAATTTGTACAATCTTCATAACAATCCTCTTATTTGGAAAGAACCAACGGTAATTTGCTTATTATTTAAATACAAAATAAAGCTTTGCAAACTAATCAATCAAATAAATTCACTAAATAAATATTTCTAAAAAACCATGAACCACAAAAAATTACAACATACACACCTAATTAGAAGACGGAAGACTACCAGCATAATTTATTAGCAAATGCCAGAAAACAAACACTCAAAAAGAGGATGGACAACTGAAGAAAAGAAACAATTATTTTATGAAAAGTATTTCAAAATGGCCTTCATGAAACAGCACTAACAATGATCCTAAAACTAACAACTATACAAAAATCCTTTTTTCAATCACTAAAATGGTAAGACACTAAAACTAAATACTATAGAAAAAAACAGTTATGTCAATGGTTATGACAAACATTCTGGAAAAAAATCAATAGGATAAAGATATACTAAAAGATTTAACATTCAAATAAAAACACAACAGAGCCCTGATTAAAAATACCAATTAACAAACCAATCAGTGAAGAAATCTCCACACACACAATTTGAATAACACCTCAAACCAGCAAAAAATCGAAAAAAGTATAGCAAAACTATAAAAAAAACAATTGACCAAAAAGAACCACCCAGTCACAAACAAAATCAAAAATAAAAACAGAAGTCCCTGGTTGGCCTGTTGATCCTGGCAAGAGCCGCAAACCGCAACTTGGTTCAACCAGATGAGAAAGACACCGACAGGCAAGGGCCTTTAACTATCAGATACGAGTGCTAAAACGAATTGCGATGGAGTATGAAACCACGGCAGACAGAAAACACAATGCTGATGTTTAACAGCCATCCAAATTTGATAGACGCCGGAGAGCCAAAATCGCAGAAGATATTTATGTCGTCAAAACAACATAAAACAATTACATTCATACAAGTTATTAATTATTTTTAAAAATATTAACTATTTTATTAAACAGAACATTCACATCAGGAATTTTTTTCGAGTAGCTTAAACAGCAACCATTATGGTGGTTACTATCATAACTAAATAATTGTTTCATTTATTTTTTTTTGATAATTATACATTAATCAGCAGCATTAATGTATGAACATTTATTTTTTAGAGATATGACCCAGAACGTTTTTCTCATGAAAATAGCAAAAAAATGGATCCATTTGCTTTTGTGCCTTTTTCTGCAGGGCCTAGGTTATTTTTCTTTTATATATTTTTAAATTTAGTTATGTTAAAATGTATATATTGTTCAAATAGGAACTGTATAGGACAGGCGTTTGCAATGGAAGAAATTAAAGTTGTTCTTGCTCGCGTACTGAAAAGGTATGGAACATAGATATATAACTATATATAACTTACAATAGCTATGGCATGCAGGCTTTTATTAAGAATTTTTATCTAACTATAAACAATATAATTTTTTATATTTCAGGTTCTCTTTTATTCCGGACCGGAGTAGGAAACCTGAGAAAACAATGGCTGCCATAATGAAAGCTGTCAATGGAATTTATTTGAAAGTGACTGAAAGAGCACTTTAAACCAGATATTAACTAAAATGCAAAATGAATAAAATAAGTTAGTTACCGCGTGATAGTCTCTTTAAAATCGAATCTGTTATTGGTCTGATTCGTACCATATGTTTTATTGATACGCGCTATATATGATTAGTTTTATTGAAGTCCAAAGAAATCGGATAATTTTCTAACAGCCAAAAAATTTTCTAAAGTTGACGTCAAACTGATTTTGGTCTGAAATCATTTTTTGGCAATGTGAAGTTCAAACTAATGATTTTCCAACAATGTTAACCAAATATTATTTTGCTTGTTTTAATTCGACCACGGTGTTTGCATGTTTATTTTTGTTATTGTTAGCAGTTAACTTGTTTATAAAAATGTGGAAATCAAATTCCTAAAAGTTTCAATGAGTCGTCATTTTAAATCTATCGTTTTATTAAATTAGTTTAAATTTTAAATAAATCGTTTTTTTAAATAAGTAGCTAGAGAACTGTTATAAAAAATGAAACACTTTGATTCATTTATTTGAAAAATGGTTTGAAAACAAAAATAAGCCTTTCATTTGAAGCTTTCCGTTATATTCAGTGCACCTACACTATGTAGTATGTAGGCTTCACTTTTACATTGCAAAGCTTAATGCTATAGTAAAGAACAGCTTTCGTTTTTTTACTAAAAAGCGAAGCATGGACAAGTTTTCTTTATATCAATGGAACTCGTGATTTAATAAAATATAAACACATCACAAGCTACAAGTTTTAGATTGGGTTTTTAGATTATTCTGAATTACTGATTATCAAAATAAATTTAACTGCTTTATTAATACACTTAACAGTGGATTTAGTATTTTCCATGTTTTTGTTAACTTTTTCTTGTCAGAATTCCGGGAACGGAAATGATTATTTAGTCGCCGCCAACCCAGCTAGTCGTTACCAGAGTTGCCCACGGGTTGGGTTGAGCAAGGTTAGGTAATATCGGGTCGGTTCAGGTCATGTCGGGTCAAGCTAAAAACATATATCAAAATTATTTTTAATGAGCAATAATGAATGTACAAGTTATATACATACAAGCACACACATTTTGTTACTTGCTAATTAATGATAAAAAATTGTGATGCCAATCTGTCAGCTTTGAAGGCTGAAACTGTTCAATCAATCGACAGTTTTAAGCACGTTATTATCATCAGTCACACACTACAATGCTAATAAAACTTTGGGACTAGATAGACTGTCAGACTAAAGATACTGTGAGACTAAATAGAACGTGGGATTAGAGAGACTGTTAAGCTATAAAGGCTGTTAGACTGGAGCGACTTTAACATTGTGAATGGAGTTTTATGTCTCACCTTCATTAAATAAGCAGTCTGAATTTTAAAACAATAATTTTCCACATAAAATTGCAGATTTTGTGAACATTGAATGACACACATAGGAGACTTATGAAAAAACGAACTTTGAAAATATTTCTGCGCTGTCCGGAAGGAACAGCTGCTGTACGTCATATGTGCATGGACAAGCAGAAAGTTCAAAAGTATTTTAAAAAAAAAGAAAATAAAAAAACTCTAAAGAAAGAAAGTTATCTAACACCATTACAGGTACAACATTCATCAAACCCATTGGATTCTGATTTTGACATTTTATCTTATCCTGCTCCTCAAATTCGCAAAAAAGGAAAATAATAGAAAGACAAACATACAACATTTTTTCCTCATTTCAGATGAAACTGACAACTCCAAAATTTAGGAGAAAGCTGCCAAAGTTGAAAAATAAAAATAGAAGCTAGAACAAGTAAAGATAAAAAATAAATTTTTTCAAAATATGCTTTCATTTGCCTCTTTATCTGTGTCAACGAACTAAAATTTTTGAATCTAAAACAACCGTTACGCTCAATCGTGTTAATTATTTTGGACCTCTGGCGACTTATAAATAAACATCCGTACTGTTAATTTATTACAGTCGCTAGATGCCAGGAATTATTTTGATTTGATTAATTTTAATTGATTTAAGGCCTAATTCTTGTCGGAAACATTAAATTCATGTATTGTCATCCAGAATAAAGTTTTCCTAAAAATTTTAGGGCTTTAGGTGCTCGAAAAGGGGGTGAATGTTTGTTTCTAAGATTTGATCACCACAGACAAACAAACAAACAAACAAACAAACAGAGAGACGAATGAAGTTAAATAAAAACATTTAAAAATATTAACGTTCACAATTTTATTTTTAAAATGCGTATTTATATGTTTTCTTAGTTTTCGAGTGAAGTTAAATAAAAGCATTTAAAAACAAAGGATTGCAGAAGGAAAAAAGAAGCTGCTTCAAAAAGGTGGTAGTAAGCAATCAGTTAAAAACTGAATTATCAAAAAAACAAATACTACAAAACCAAATAGACGGAAAAACATGATTGTTTTTTTATGCTGAAAACTCCAAGTTTTGATGATTGGGTCCAATGCGTTAAACGTGCCAAAAATTCGTTGCCACATCATGATTGTGGAATATTTGATAACGTTGATTTAAATCGAGATTTTACCTGTTCATCATGTTCAAAGTAGTTTTTTACCAATGCTTTTATTAACTCGTCGTCTCTGTTTCTCTGTCTGTCTGTTTCTCTGTCTGTTTCAAATCTTGCAATCAATTTTTGAGTCACTTCCTGATGATAGATTTTTTTCAAATTTTGCATACATGCTCAAAATAGAAGACAATTCAATATTCAATTATTAGTTTTACAATAAGTCAATTAATTTAGTTAATTTTAATTAATTTCGATATTTCGATATAATTAAGATATTTCGACTTTAATATGAAATAAAAGAGTAATATAAGAAAAAATTGATTGCAAAATTTGTGTTTTAATTACATATAAGAGCATTGGTTTTAAAAATTCGTTTTTAATTTACTTGTTTATATACTGGTCAGTGAAAGTAGATGTACATTGGTTGGACCTATTACTGGCCGGGTGGCCAGTAAATGGTAGTCCATGGCCATTAATTGGTACAAATCTAGCTTTCTCTAAAAAATGGCTCCAAAAATTTATTTTAATTTGTTGCATGCAAAAACCATGATTTGTATTTGATAGAGATTTTGAAACTGCGCAATGTTTATATAAATAAACGTGTGTGGTCCAATGGGCTGAAAACCTACGTGACTTGCAAAAAACGTGTAGCCAGTAATTGGTCAGTTTACCATAGTAAAAATCAAACAAATTCTCAGTTTAGAGTCCACGTGGTTTTTTTCAAAAAAAAAAATGTCCATATGTCGGACTATTTGATTAGCAATATATCTCATTGGATCATGGGTTTAAAGTAATCAGTTCTATTATGTGTTGAAAATAAACCATAACATACTAATTATCATCTTCAGAGTTATGAATATGCAAACTCTGGGGATACACAGAACGACTATTTATAGAGTGACTCTGTCTTATGATAGTAATAAATACTGATAAGTAATGTTTCTGCTCTGGCGACTAAACGTGCACCGTCTTATGATAGGCAGCAAGTGGAGACGAGAAAGACATAAAAAGAAGAACATAGCGGGAAAACAAGACAAAAAGAGAGACAAAATTAGAGACAAATAAAACATATTGTTTGGCCGAATGGAAATAAAATATTTTTAAATTATTTCATGCAAACTGAAGATCATTAGACAATTTTACTTGGTTCAATAATACAGTTTTTAAACTATTTGGTGTTTATTTTATTTAGTTTTTGATAATAAATGTTTGCATCTACGTAATAATAATGTCTGACAATTTTTTAAGTGGCGTGAATCCTAATGGACTTCAAGGCCACTGAACAAGTGCGTCTTTAGTTTCTTTCTAAAAGTCTCAATTGTCTCTGTGAAGGTGACCTCTGGAGGAAGACGGTTCCATAGTCGTGGACCAGCTACCGCCAACGATCTGTCTACGGCGCTCTTGAGTTTACCTGACGTATATCTCTATTTCCATATTTTGCATTGCAGAATGCAATAGAGTGGCTAGAAAAACAAGAACTGCATGTATACAATTTGTAAAAACGTCTGAAATTTTTATTTTAATTTTTATTAAAATCTAATCTTTGATAGATTTTTTGGGGGCTTATAAAATAACATTCTATTTTGAAAATTCACATTGAAGCCATTCTGACTAAATGTTATTATATTTAATATATTTTAATTCTACTTGTTTTCCAATTTTCTCATTTCTAAGAAAATGATTTTGAAATAATAAATAATCACCCTCTAAGTAATGCGAGCTTTTATGACATTCATTTTATTATTGTCAATTCAAACCTAAGTGCTACTTGCAACTAGGAACTGAAGGTGTTTTCCAATACAACACGAAAAATTCCCAACGAGTGAAATGTAACTGAATATTTCTAATTTAATCGTATTGTTGGAACACTTTTTCAAGCAAGAAAAACATGTATTCAAATAAAAAATCACAATCAACGTTTTAATTTTATTGCTCTAAAAAATTAAAACAGAAAATAAAGAGGCTAATTGATCAATGCTATGTTGTGCTTTTATTGAATTTTTTTCAGATTCAAGCAAATTATTGTTTTCTTTTTTATACCTGTCGTCCAACAGTATTAGTATTCAAATAAAAATATTTGTCAACCTAATGACTAAACAAATATCTATACTATTATACTATGAAGTAGTGATGTCACGGGTACAACGTTTTGGCTTTTTCGGATTTGGGTTCGGGTTCTTGAATGTTGAATTTTCGGGTTCGGGTTTTAATTTCTTTTAAAAACAGGTTTAGGATTAAATTGTCATGTTTTTAAACATCGGGTTTGGGTTTAGGTTCGGGTTTTCAATTTTTAAAATTTCAGGTTCGGGCTTGAAAATTGGAAATTTTCGGGTTTGGGTTGGGTTCGAGTTTGGGCAAAACAATTTTAAGAATTTTGGAAATACGTTTGAGTGATCTTATATAATTTATAATTGGCTAAACTGAATTAGTGAAATATATAGAAAGTTTTGTATTACAATAAAAACAACATAAATACTACAGTAAATACTTCTGTTGTTCAATCTTGTCTCAAATTTTATTTTATTTTTATTGAATTCTATTGAAAAATGGAACGTTTTTTGAAAATGGTCTAGCATTACATATGAGTGCCACGTTTTTATAACAAATTCTGTAGCATAAATAAACGGCTCTCAAATTATGTATTTAAAATTTAAAACAATAGACAAAACTAAACTGGAAAAAGTTTTTTCAAAAAATAGATTCAGACATTAAAACATATAAAAAATTATCAAAATATTGTTGTAAAAAACAAGTAAAGATAAAAAATAAATTTGAAAAATGTTTTTATTTGCCTCTTTATCTGAGTCAACGAACTAAAAATTTTTAATCTAAAACAACCGTTAATTATTTTGGACCTCTGGCGACTTATACATAAACAACTTGATTAATTTGATTTGATTAATTGTAATTGATTTAAGGCTTATTCATGTCGGAAACATTAAATTCATGTATTGTCATCCAGAATAAAGTTTTTCTGAAAGTTTTAGAGCTCTAGGTGGTCGAAAAGGGGGTGAATTTTTGTTCATAAGATTTGATCACCACAGACAAACAACCAAACAAACAAACAGAGACGAGTGAAGTTGAATAAAAACATTTAATAATACTTAAAATATGAAACTCAAAATGTAATGTGTTTGAAATAAAAAAGTTTGTCCATTATTTTTTGATTCAAATTCACCTTACCTGATAAAAGTTAAGCGTCCTAAAATTACAAAATCACATACAAAATAAAGGTGAATAATTCAACATGCGACAATATAAAATATGTTAAGCATTTTTTCTTTAATTAAAAGCAACATTATATTAATTTGTCGAGCTAAGATAATATTTGTGGCTTTTAAAAATATCTAAATATTTCAATAACGAAACATTTTCTTTTATTTACGTGTATTAAATAATATTTTTATGATTCCTTTTTACGCTAGAAAAAATCTGAAAACAGAAAAACATCTAAAACAACATTTCTGTATAACTCAATAAAAAACAGCTTAGTTCGGATATAAATGTTACTCAAAATGAATAAAATTAATGAACTACATGCAGCGCCAGAAAAACAAAATAAAACAGGCTTAGCAACAAAAGTATAAAGCTGAAACTCCATGATAAACAGGATAGTCGTGAAAAGAGCAAAGTCGAAGCTGATATGAGAAACTCAAAGGAATCGAGCAGTACTGCAAGCTTAATATAATTCAGATATGTTGGTGACTTCTGAATAAAATAAAACGTTTAACCAAGTTGTTGTTGCAGTCTCTAGGCATAAAAGGAAATCTAACTGCCAGCTTACAGTGGCAACATCTCAAATACTTATGATCCGCTGGACGCCGATGGTTGGAGGTGTTTCTCGGAATTATAATAAGTAGTTTCTGCTGATACCAAAACACAAAAAATGAGTGATAAGAGCATACATTTTTAACATGTTTTCCAGCAAAATTATGATCAGATGTCATTTATATTTTATTAAGCAATTTTTTTTAGAAATTTGTTATTTTAAATTTCTATCGATTTAAACAAATTTTATTTTATAAAAAAGAAAACTTGTCATTATTTCAGAGAAACAAAAATGCAGAAAAAAAAGTTAGTTTAATATGTCACTATGAAATTATTTTATAACAGCTACTGAAGTTTTACTTTGTTATGGGAAGATTAGTTTAATTTAATTTCTAAAATAAATCTTATGTTTTAACATTGTCAAACTAATTTATGTTTTACATTCAGCACTAACTAAATTTTTTTTCTAAAGTTTCGTTATCACTCACTAAACTAGGAAAAAAACACCATACCTCTAAAACAAATGATAATTCTAAGCTAAAAAGATTTATCTACCCTTACATATTTGTAAAATGATGTGTTTCAATTAAGTATTGTATGAAACGTACAATACACCTAAGATTCATTGTTGCATGCATTTTTACGACAAGTAAGAACCTTAAAAAATTGCGGTATTTAAACCTCACTGCTTCACAGACACTGCTACTACTACTATTAGTTAACTACATTGATCTTAGAGTAATGCAGGTGCAGTGATTGATTACCAATTAGTGTTGCTGTTTAATGACTATTTAGTGTAACAGCTATGTTGCGCAAAATGTTGGACATTCTGTAATAAAATAGTGTTTCAGAAACACTGTGTTTGAGACAACATAGACGATGTATATGTTTGAATGTTTTTGATGTGTTTATGTGACGCAAAAGAAAGTCCGTGTATTTTTTTTTGGTTTGGGCCAGGAAGGCCGTCAAAAACCGATGGCTTTTTTGGACACAGAGCTCAATTTACCTAAGCCCGCAATGCAATAGTTATACGGAGCCACAATATCAATTTTCCTTCAGCTAGATATCTAGCCCGCTTCGGATGAACCTCATGAGCGCTTTGCATCTTTATTTTTTCTCCTAACAAGGTCATTTTATGGTTAAAAAACTGGTGTCAAAACATTCAGACAAATTTTTATATCCGTTATACGTGTTTTATGAGTTAAAGATTCAGCATGGAGTCCTCAGAAGTTTAGTAAGTTTTTTTTATTTGGTTGCTAGTTTGTGTAATTTAATAAACAGTAGTATGTTTTGTGCCATTGTTTAGTACATTTTTATTTCATGTGGATTACCTACAACAAATTTTAAATTTGAAAAAAAAACGTGGAAAGAATTTTATCTAGGATTGAGTAGAATAGTTTTTGCTACAGTTAAACTAAAAATTAAATTATATTTTGTGTTATTAGAAATAGAAAATATTATGCGTTGGTATTTAATTTGCAATCTGATACAACATTTTAGAGAATAAAGTATGAAAAAAAACTGCACGAAACACTCAATCACAATTTCAACATTAAAGATAAAAGATTAATATTCCGATGTATTGTGGTGTTATACCGACGACTCGATTTCAAGACCACTACGATGCAGGCAGCCGTATTCAACGCCTCAATCGATTTATTTATCCCCAGTGAAACCACCGGTACTCATCATTTGATTACCAAAGAAGAATGAAATGCTAAGTTGACCTGAGCATTCAGATTAACTGAATTCAGAGTGAACTCTTTGCTCAAGGATGTGGGATTTTGCTTACCTGGGAGTTGAACCCAGGACCCCAAGCTCAAAAGTCAAAAGCCTTTACCGCTGTCCCATCACGCCTCTTAAGTGGAGTGTGTATGTTTACATTCAGTAAGGTCAAATCTACTTAGTCTGTTTTCGTCTTTCCTGTTTTCAGCCATGTATTACACTGAAACTCATGGTTTTGCAAACTCAATTGCTAATAATGACAATGACGTTTTGGATCAGATAACATTTGCAAGCTACTTAAAAATTGCAATAATGTGTCGCTGTCAATTAAATATTATTTTAAGTCGAGAAGAAACCCTTAACCCAAACCGTCTTAGCTCTGGTATTGTTTATTTAAGTCATTGTCACTTTTTAGCGGTTAGGACCAGCTGCACTCAACACTGTTTTTAACTCGCTAAAAACCGACTGCCTAAGGTGTCAAAAGACAAAATATTTAGTTACAAAATTTTCTTGAACTAAAAATTATATTGCAACAATCCCGGTAATCAGTTTATCAACTGAGCGATTTTTTTAGTTGTAAAACACAAATCTGCCTTCAATTTTAGTTATTTTTCATTTATTCGGTTCAGGGCCGGACTGACTACAACTTGGCCTAGCTGACGTAGAAAAATATTAACTTACGAAAACAAGGCGGGAATAAAATATTTCGAGTTAACAAAAATAATGGAAGGTGGGAGAGATTGTTTCTACGGGAAATTTGATAACTGGAAAAATACAAAACAATGAAAGATGTATATATTTTTTTAGGCATTCAGGCAACACAAATTAACAAATTCTAAAACTCAATACTGGCAATGATGACGTCGTTTAAAAAACAATCAAATAAAAATAACTGAATGGCATAATAAGGATGGAGTGCCGTTGATCTATTTTTCAAATTTGTTTAGTGTCGTTCTATCAAATATTGCCAAACAACTTTATATATATACCTAAATAAAATTTTAAATCACAATTTTAAAAATCATTTGATTAAAGTATCCAACAAGTTTTAGTCAAGTTAGAACAACAAAGACCATCCAGTCGCCTATCGAACAAATTTACCGCACGCTCTCAATTACACCATACTAGAAAAATAGTTTTATGCCAGTAGACGCCAAAAACCAGAGGTGTTTGTTTATCTGAAAGTAATTTCTGATTAAGCTGCAACGTAGATTGAACGTGAATTATAATCAAAGTTGTTTGCAGTTTCACTGAATTGATTCAACTGGATGTGACGTAAATTAAATTGTCTTCATAATTATGTTATTTTGTAAAATTCGTTTTATTTTAATTCAAATTTGAACTCTAGGAAAACAAGATTGGTTTATCTCTAACAAAAAATCACAAAGAATTGAATGAAATATTGAAAGTTACTTTTTAGTGACAATCAATTCTTGTTTTAAGAATCCATTTGGTTCTGAAAACAATTTATAACATAAACAGACACGTGACGATCAACTGTTACGTAACTGATAGTTTATATATATATATATATATATATATATATATATATATATATATATATATATATATATATATATATATATATATATATATATATATATATATATATATATATATATATATATATATATATATATATATATATATATTAGAATTAGTCATCTCTGACTTAATATATTAAAATGCTATTTTTTTTATCTTGTAGTTGAATTTAAATCGTTTACTGTTTCACATGCTCTTTGCAAACATTGGTGGTATATGAATTGAACAACGTTGGTACAATAATCTCTGTCATTCCATCAAATTTAAAACAAAAACAAGAAAGTCAAACTTTTCTCCATTCAACTTGAAAAATAATTTTCTGAGAAATGTCTTTTTAGCCAAGAAAAATATGCAGACAAGAAAACATTGCAGTATGACAAGTGTGTGTGGTTTAATTAACGTTTGTATCTGTCTGAGAAAATTTAGACGGTATTCATTGTACACTTACAAAAGAAGTGAATCAAAAAACAAAGTTTAAAACAAACACTTTTATATAATCGATTGTGTAAGCCACATTCTGTTACATAAACAACGAGCAACAGAGCTTTGCAGGATTTGCTTGACTATCGTCAATTTTTCCTCTCCAGTAAGAATTTTGTTTCTGCCTAAAAAGGCCGTGAGACGCCCGTACCTGGCTCATCTACAGAGTGCGATCATCCGGGTCTCGAGTCCGCTTGTAGCGCCGCTCCATCAGTCTTGATTTCCGTTTTGAGGCTGAGCAATCACAATCAAACCACTGCGTAAGAGGCTGAAGGTACCGTCTAGCAGCACGGGAGGGAGCATTTTGATCAAGGAGCGACGATAAGGTAGTGTCATATAGCTCCTGGGCTTGATCAATAGACATATCCTCATAGACCACCGGATTGCACAGGAGGCTGCTACGTAAATCGCTCAGAGTCGAAACACCACGAAGCACGAGTATTAATCTCGACAAACCGAGCTGGAGGAGGTCGGATCGGAACCCAGAAACGCGGCAGATCAACGACAATCAATCAATCAATCAATCAATCAAACCAGATTTTTATAGCGCTATTTCCGTAGTTTTCAATAGCGCTCGGTCGTGAACTTATTAAATAGATATGTTTTAAGTCCACGACGGAAAGCTGTGAGAGAAGTAGAGTTAGTAAGAGAAGAAGGAAGAGAGTTCCAGAGATAGGGACCAGAGTAGGAGTAAGAGCGTTTAGCAAAAGAATGCTTAATTGTGAAGACGCGAAAGTGACTAAGAGAAGAAGAACGAAGACCAGACTTAGGAGGGATATGTATTAAATTAGTTAAGTAGAGAGGAGAAAGACAATTTTTTATTTTATACATTATTAAACAGATTTTAAAAATCACCCTATATCTGAGAGGAAGCCAATGGAAAAGAACAAAAGATTGAGAGATGTGAGAGGAGTAGGAGGTGCGAGAAACTAAGCGCGCAGCCGAGTTGAAGGCTTTAGAAAGAGGATAGAGGGTAGTGTCAGGAAGACCATAATATAGTGAATTGCAGTAGTCAATTCGAGACAGGACAAGAGAAGAGACTAGAAGTTGCAGCGAAGGGTCATCCAGAAGTGGACGAAGCCGCTTAATACGGCGAATATGGAAGTAACAAGATTTAGTAACAGATGCGATTTGGGAGGTTAGAGACAAGTTGGAGTCAAAGAGAAAACCTAAGCTACGAATCAAAGGAGAAGGAGAAATGGAAAGAAAAGATGGTGGTGGCAAAACCAAAGGAAGAGGATTTAGAGATTTAGAGAACTTATTGAAATAGATTAGTTCAAACTTGTCGGGATTAAGTTTAAGACACATAGAAGAACTCCAGGATATAATAGATTGAAGGCAGGCAGCTATTTGATTAAGAACAGACTCAAGAGAAGAGTTAGAGAAAGTAAAGTAGACATAAGAGTCATCAGCTTACATTTGACTATTGAGAGAGTAAGAAGATATAATATGAGGAAGTTCAGAAGTATAGAGAATAAACAGTAAAGGACCAAGAATAGACCCTTGAGGCACACCACAGCTCGAAGATACAGGAGTAGATTTAGAAGATTCAATAGAAACATAGGAATATCTACGAGATAGATAATATTTAACCCACCGGAGAGCATCATTAGTTATATTAAAAGATTTATCAAGTACATCCAACAACAGTGAGTGATCAACTGTATCAAATGCAGATGAAAAATCAAGAGAAAGAAGAAGGGTAGAGAGGCCGGTGCCGTACCGAGTTGCCGACCTCCGAGTTGCCGACCATCGATTTTCGCCAATAACGTCGAATTTGCCGACCAGCGTTTTATCAAAGCGTATGAAGTTGCCGACCACCAAGAAAAGAAAAACAACTCTTTGTTGTTTTGTATTTAAACAATAATAATAATAATACAATTCATTTATACTACAACAATAATATTTTTGTTAAAAGAATGAGTTAATGTAAAAAAACTAAACTTGAGGCTCTTTGACATTGGCTGGCAAGTTCGGTAAGCTCCGCCTCCATGTCAATTAAGTTAATAAACTAAATAAGAATGAACAATTTGTTATATATATATATATATGTTTATATATATATATATATATATATATATATATATATATATATATATATATATATATATTATTCTATTTCCTAAGATACATATATATATATATATATATATATATATATATATATATATATATATATATATATATATATATATATATATATATATATATATATATATATATATATATATATATATATATATATTATTCTATTTCCTAATATATACATATATATGAATATATAAATATATATATATATATATATATTAGGAAATAGAATAAAATATATATTGAAAAAATGGAAACTGCATTAAAAGCTGGAAACGAGGACATCCTGCGGTGTTTCATTGCCTACCTCCGTTCCACGTGGTTGGATGGATTATTTTCAATCACCATGTGGAATAAGTATGACATGGATCATCGACACCGAACCAACAATGCCATGGAGGGTTGGCACTCTGGACTGAATAAATGTTTGCCTGTCCATCCCAATATATTTATTTACATTCACGCAATCAAGATTTGTCAAGCCTCTGCGGAGAAAGACATAAGCAAATCTGAAGCTGGTGCATCTCCTCCGAGAAGAAAGCCGAAATATATCCGATTGGAGGAAAGAATTTCAAAGGCACACTCCCAGCATGTGGCTGGTAAAATTGAGACGTACAGACTGTTGCGTACTGTTCAGTACAGTGTCAATTTAAATAAAAAATAATATTTTTATTCTTCATTAAATTTTTTTTAACAATAATTATTTTTAATATTAATTAAAAATGTTTTTCTTAACAATAAAAATGATTCTTACTGGTTCGCTGCGCAATAGTTAAGTTTATTTATTTATCCATTATTTGCATATTTAACTCTATTATGCTAGTAGAATAAAGTAGAGCTGCTTTTTAATTTACGTTTACTTTGCGCTTAACCTCGTGAGAAACTGACCGTGTGATTGTAATAAACCAAAGTTGAGGCTCTTTGACATTGGCTGGCAAGTTCTTTGAGCTCCGCCTCCACGCTAATTATGTAAATGAACCAAATAAGATTGAACGATTCTTTTTAGTCTCAGTTGGATTATTTAAATGATTCGTTATTTTTGAACGATTCTATTAGCTAAAAATAAAAAATAAAATAGAGAATTTTTTGACGAGGTCGGCAACTTAGTACGATCTTGAAAAACATCGGTCGGCAAGTTGATACGTCATTGCGGTCGGCAACTCGGAGGTCGGCAACTCAGGTGGACACCGAGAGGCCAGAGTCAGAAGAAACAATGAGGTCATTATAAAGCTTAAGTAGAGCAGTTTCAGTAGAGTGGCCAGGTCTGAAGCCAGATTGAGAAGAGGGAAGAAGTGAGAAATCAGTTAAATAAGCACTTATTTGCTCTTACACAACCCTTTCCATGATTTTAGAGATAAAGGATAGGTTAGAGACAGGCCTATAGCTAGATAGAGAAGAAGGATCAAGATAGGCGTTTTTATTAGTAGGGATAATAAAAGAGGACTTAAAAACAGAGGGAAACACAGATGTAGATAAAGAGAAATTAATTAAATCAAGTAAAATTGGATAAAGAATGGAAGAAAGCTCTTTAAAGATAGTAGTAGGAATGAGATCCAAAGAGCAAGTAGAAGAAGACATAGAGTTAATAAGTTTAGTAAGATAGTCGAGTGTAATAGGGGAGAAAAAAGTAAAAGTTTCAGTAGAGAATTTAGAAAAAATAGGGGTTTGACTATTGTTAGAAGATTTCGTAGTAAGAAAATTGTGATAGTCATGAGGAGAAAAAGAGGGAGGAGGAGATTTTTTATTAAGGAGTTTAGAAAGAGAAGACCACCTATTCTTTGAGCTAGAAGCAAGAACAATAGATTTTCTCAAAATGCAAGAATGCTTAGTGAAGATGAGGTTATGGTATTGTTTGAGATGGTATTGCCACTCGTACCAAGAACCTTTAGATAATTTAGAACGATAAGCCCGCTCAGCTCTACGTGCAGATTGCTTCAAGAGAACACAATCACGATCAAATCAAGGAGCTTTTTTTAGAAAAGAGTCGAAACTTAAACGTCTCAAAAGGAACAAAGTATCCAGTATAGATGAAATCGTCAGATTGAGATTGTCCATAAAAGAATCAACGTCAGTGAAAGAAGAAGAAGAAAACCCAGAGTCGAGAAACAAATTTGAAAATTGAATTTTATCAAATCTAGACCAACAGCTTTTAGTGACTGAAGTAAGATTAATTAAAGGTTGTGATAGAGGTAAGGTGAAAGAAGTAAAGTAGTGATCTGTAAAGTGAAGATTAACAGGTGAAAGATTGCTTATATTAGAGAAAAGAGGAGAGTCGGAAAGTCACAATGCTAAAAGAAGTTAAAAGTAGATAAGATTTCAAGAAATTGAGAAACAAAAGGGTCCTTAGTTTTATTAATAGGAATATTAAAATCTCCAATGATAAAAGAAGGAGTAGATAGAAAGAAAAGAGATTCAGAAAGGTTGTAAAAATCCTCCAAAAATTTTGGTTTAGAGCATTTAGGAGGCCTATACATACCTATTAAATTGAACTTAAAAGAATTAATTTTAACAGAAGTAAAAGTCAATCAAAAGATGAAAATTTAGTAGAAGAATTGAGAGAGACAGAGTAAGAAGACTTGAAGAGAAGGCATATGCCACCATAGGAAGAATGTTGAGCAGAAAAAGGATTAGTAGGAGGCCTAGCCTGCTCAACAAAAGAGAAGCCAATAGGAACAGAAGCAAGGAGAGAAGGAGAAGAAGCAGATTCATGCCAGGTCTCAGTCAGGAAAAAGAGATCAAGATAGTTAGACAGGGCTAGCTCCGAGATAAAGAGTGATTTATTATTTAGAGAACGAATACGAACGAGAACGAACGAGTGGCTATACTAAGGCTAGAACTAGGAGTATTATTATTATTATTATTATTATTTTTATTATTATTATTATTATTATTATTATTATTATTATTATTATTATTATTATTATTATTATTATTATTATTATTATTATTATTATTATTATTATTATTATTATTATTATTATTATTATTATTATTATTATTATTATTATTATTATTATTATTATTATTATTATTATTATTATTATTATTATTATTATTATTATTATCATTATCATTATCATTATCATTATCATTATCATTATCATTATTATTATTATTATTATTATTATTATTATTATTATTATCATTATCATTATCATTATCATTATCATTATTATTATTATTATTATTATTATTATTATTATTATTATTATTATTATTATTATTATTATTATTATTATTATTATTATTATTATTATTATTATTATTATTATTATTATTATTATTATTATTATTATTATTATTATTATTATTATTATTATTTTTACTGCTACTATTATTTTATCCTTTAACTAGCAGTGCCCGTAGCGGCTTCGCTCGCATGAAATTAGAGAGTTTGAACCGTGCATCCATAGTAGAGATCATTTTTTTAGGTCTCGGCTCGGCCCGTCGACAAATTAGCCCAGCCCGTTTTAAAAACCCAAACTCCTGGCCCGGCACAGCCCGTTTGAATTAGGCCCGGCCCATTTTTACAGACCTAGAAGTTCTATATACTTGATGAAAAACTTCGGCCCGTCCCACCTTGACCTCAGGTTTGGCCCGGCCAAACTGAAGACCCTAAAATCACTAAAATATCTATATACTTAGTGAAAAGCCTTGGCCCGTCCCACTTTGATTTAAGGTTTGGCCTGGCCCGTGTGAAGACTCTAAAATAACGGCTTGGCCCGGCCGATGATAAACTGGACTTAGCTACTTTTAACCGGCACAAAACTTCAAAATACTAATTTTTACATTTGTAGCACTTACAGTTTGTGAGTAGCAGTTATTTTGAAATCAAATAACCCTTATTTCCACCCCACATTTGAGGTCCTGGAAACCAAATTTTCAAAAAATGCTAAAACACGTATTTCAATTTTTGGAGTAGAAACTAAATACTAATTTTTACTTCTGTAGCATTAACAGTTTTTGAGTAGCAGCTACTTTAAAAACCAAATAACCCAAAAAATGATGAAACACGTATATCTTTTTTTTTTGAGTAGATACTAAGTATTAATTTTTACATCTGTGGCAATTACAGTTGTTGAGTAGCAGTTACTTTAAAAACCAAATAACCCTATTTTCCACCCCACATTTGAAGTCCTGGAAACCAAATTTTCAATAAATTGTGAAACCCGTATATCATTATTTTTAGAGTAGAAACTAAATACTAATTTTTACTTTTGTAACATTAACAGGTTTTGAGTAGAACCTACTTTAAAAACCAAATAACCCAATTTTCCAACCCACATTTGAGGTCCGGGAAACCAAATTTGTAAAAAATGGTGAAGCACGTATATCTTTATTTTTAGAAAAGAAACTAAATAATAATTTTTACATCTGTGGTATTTACTGTTTTTGAGTAGCAGTTACTATAAAAGACAATTAGCCCTATTTTCCACACCACATTTGAAGTCCTGGAAACCAAATTTTCAAAAAATGCTAAAACACGTGTTTCATTATTTTTGGAGTAGAAACTAAATACTAATTTTTACCCCTGTAGCAGTAACAGTTTTTGAGTAGAAGCTACTTTAAAAACCAAATAACCCAATTTTCCAACCCACATTTGAGGTCCGGGAAACCGAATTTTCAAAAAATGGTGAAACACGTATCTTTTTATTTTTCAAAAAGAATCTATATACCAAATTTCAAAATCTCCTCATTTTTGGTTTTCGAGATATACATTGTTTTAGAAAAAAGTTTGTTTTCCAGTTTTTTCCCCTCAGGAGCAAAATTTTCAAAAATCCTTTCTCAGCGGATGTTTACGCTATAAAAGTAATATAAGTTCCAAATTTCACGTTCCTACGATGAGGCGTTTGAGCTCGGCGTTGATTATCAGTCAGTCATCTGTCAGTCAGTCAGTCAGTCAGTCAGTCAGGACATGTTCTTTTATATATATAGATTAAACGTTTTTAATTATACTTATTTTATCCTCATAACTCCAGTTTATTTTATGTACGTTATTTAATTACATTGTCTAAATTTGATTATTTTTATTAATATCCTTCTATTGAGATAATTCCTTGAGGATATTAATTTATTTGTATATTTAGTTATTACATGTTTTCTTATCTTTTGCCTCCTTTTACGCGCGATCGTATTTACCGACTCTGAAGATGGCGAAAGCCGAAACGGCCCGTAAGTCTGAAATAAAGAAAGTTTTAAATGTTAATACTTTTCTTAATACGTGTTGGAGTAAACAAAAAACGTTGTTCCGAAATATTGAGAAAGTATCTATAAAACTCATAGCGGCTAAATGGAGACTTATTTTTAATCGAGCTTGTCTTAAAGAATATATATATATATATATATATATATATATATATATATATATATATATATATATATATATATATATATATATATATATATATATATATATATATATATATATATATATATATATATATATATATATATATATATATATATATATATATACAAAAAGACACAACAATGTAGCAAATTACATCCACTGGAAGTTGTGTAAACACTTTGGAGCTAAGGCAGCCAAAAATACTATGAACATCAAGCAGAAAAAGTTATCAATGTAGATGATGATGTTACAATCACATGGGATCTGCCGGTCATCACAGACCGAGCAATTCCAGCTAACAGACCTGATATAGTAATTTACAACAAAAGAAAAAAAGAATGCTTGTTGGTTGAGGTGTCTGTTTCAGATGATGCAAATATTATATTGAAAGAATCAGAAAAGATATGCAAGTATAACGCCTAGAAATAGAAATAAACCGAATGGGGAATTTAAAAACAAGAGTGATATCAGTGGTGATTGGTGCGCTAGGAACAATCGGGAAAAAAGCTCAAGACAAACTGAAGATGCTTCCTGGAAAACCAAACATCTCGGAAATACAAAAATAGCATTAATGGGGACGGCTCACATCCTCCGAAGAGCGTTGAGATGAACAACTATGATTTCTTGTTGAAATCTGGAAAACTGAGAAGACAAACATTTTGTAACAACAATAATAATAATAATAATAATAATAATAATAATAATAATAATAATAATAATAATAATAATAATAATAATAATAATAATAATAATAATAATAATAATAATAATAATAATAATAATAATAATAATAATAATAATAATAATAATAATAATAATAATAATAATAATAATAATAATAATAATAATAATAATAATAATAATAATAATAATAATAATAATAATAATAATAATAATAATAATAATAATAATAACAAAAAAGCTTTTGACAGTGTTCCACATAGCTGGATAGTGAATGCTTTAAGAATCTACAAAACAGACCCAATAATCATAACATTCTTAGAGACTGTCATGCAACAATGGAAAACCGAGATGAAGCTCTACCACGCCGAAGGATATATATGCACCGAAGTAATCAACATCAAACGAGGAATTTTTCAAGGAGATTCTTTGTCACCGTTACTGTTTTGTATTTCTCTGATACCACTAACCAATATGTTGAACAGCGAAGACCTTGGCTATGGTATGAACAAAGATCAGCGAATAAGTCATCTGTTATACATGGACGATTTAAAACTATTTGCAAAAGATGATTGCCAATTAACAACAGCAATTAAAGTTGTTAAGGTCTTCAGCAATGATATCAAGATGGACTTTGGACTTGATAAGTGTGCCAAAGTAACAATGAAGAAAGGAAAGCAAGTTGCAACAAAGCACAATGAAGAAAGTGAACACGGCATTTGAAACCTCGAAAACATTGAAATTTACAAGTATCTTGGAATAGCAGAGAAAAGTGAAATCCAGCATGAAGACATGAAGATTGAAATACGTAAAGAGTATCAGCGAAGAATCAGACTAATTCTCAGCACAGAACTGAACGCTAAAAACAAGATACATGCCATAAATAGCCTTGCGGTTCCTGTGATGCAATACAGCTTTGGGATAGTCAATTGGAGAAAAACCGAATTACAAACAATAGATAGAAAGACAAAAAAGCTTTTAACAAAATATGGCTGCCTACACCCTAAAGCAGACGTAGACCGGCTGTATATATCACGTAGGAAAGGTGGAAGAGTACTTATTGAGTTGGAGAGTTCATTCAAGTGTACAGTGATTGGTTTATATGAATACCTTCTTTTAAAAGCAGACAGATTTATTGAAATCATTCTTAATCATGAAAAAAGAAAGAAAAAGTATTCGTTAGTCAAAACTGGAAAAGAAATCAAAAACCGATATTTACAAACTCAAGAGAGGGCTGAAAATCTAACAAAAAGGAAGATAATGAAAACTATGCTAGAAGAAGAAAAAATTTCTAAGTTGATGGATAAAAATCTTCACGGTCAATTTTTCAAAAACACTTGCATGCCATTTGTTGACACAGAACTTACTTTCAGCTGGCTGCGAAGTTCTGGACTTAAAGGCGAAACTGAAAGTCTTCTCATAGCAGCACAAGATCAAGCGCTAAGCACTAGGTACCATCAAAGCAAAATACTAAAAATGAACGTGGAAAGCAAATGCAGGCTATGCCACCAACAAGAAGAACACATAAGCCACATCATCTCAGGATGTTCAGTTTTAGCCCCGAAAGAATACACGCACAGACATAATCGGATCGCCAACTATCTGCACTGGACTGCTCTACAGGATCTTGGTGTCCAAGTAGCTAAACGATGGTACGACCACCAGCCCCAAAAAAATTGTAGAAGGGAAAGACTTTACTGTAATGTATGATGTGCCCGTGAACACCGATCGAACTGTAGGAGCTAACCGACCTGACATCATTATTCAAGACAGAACCAAGAAAAAGTGTCTCCTAATAGATGTTGCCGTTCCAAATGACAACAAAATTTCCATTAAAGATGTAGAAAAACTCAGCAAATACAAAGATCTTGAGATTGAAGTATCAAGAATGTGGAAAACCAAGACTTCTGTAATCCCGGTTGTGGTTGGAGCCTTAGGGACAATCAAAGTTGGCTTCGAAAAATACCTCGAGAGAATTCCAGGAAAACCAACTGCAATTCAAGTCCAGAAAATTGCCTTGCTAGGAACTGCAAGTATCCTCCGAAAAGTGCTTTAATTTAAAGAAAAACAAAGAAAAAAAAGAAGACCTTAGAAATCCGGTGGATTTCCGGTCAAGAAAACCAGCAGAGAAAGCTGTGACTTTGAACAATAATAATAATAATAATAATAATTATAATAATAATAATAATAATAATAATAATAATAATAATAATAATAATAATAATAATAATAATAATAATAATAATAATAATAATAATAATAATAATAATAATAATAATAATAATAATAATAATAATAATAATAATAATAATAATAATAATAATAATAATAAAAGCAAGTATTATGATAATAAATGATTAAATTAAGTCGAAATTACATAAGATATTTAAATAAATAAAATCAAGAATATCTCCGCTTTCGTCGAACAGTGATGTTCTCGTTTGAAAGTAAATGGAGGAAGGAACTGGATGAGTACGAACAATTGTCATCAATTGGACATTCTTCTTCGACACAGGTGCGCGCGGTATCATCAGGACTAACAGGTTGATCCAAGTCATCAACAACGGTCGTGAAAGAACAAGGACTTTCAGTGAGGATATTTTCTAAAGTATCTTTAGATGACGGATCTTGAGTGGTATCGAAATATTGCAAAGAAGAGCATGCGTCCAAAACGTCAGGACTGTTTGTTTTATATATATCACACTTATGATAAAGCTGAAACTCATCAGGTGAATCAGTCTCATGAAAATTATCAAGTGATTGAACGAGATCAACAGAGCAGCAGTTACCGATGTCGTGGAATTCATTAACATTGGAAACATCAAGAGTCGCGTTAGAAAAGGTATCGAGAAGATGACCATTTGAAAGATCAATAGGACCCATGCTATTTCCGTTAATCGAAGTGTCAACATTGTCAGAGGCAATCAAAACATTGTTACTCTTTTCAAAATTCGGTCGTGAAGTAATGTCCTCAGTGAATCCAAATAATCTAAGAGTTGTAGAAAACTTTTCAAATTGTTTATTAATTGAAGGGCAGAGTTTCTCAATATAAAGAGTTTCTTTTATTTTAAGTCGAAGAGGATCGTATTCTTTAACAACAATATTCGAATTAGCAACAAGAACTTCACATGTGAGTTTTCGATGATGTATTGTTTCAAAATGCTGTCGAATACTGCCGGATTGCAGATGCATTGTTAACCTACGAGACAGTTTAGTCCTGGTATGACCAATATATTGTTCCACCTTACTGTGTGGCAACGGACATTTAAATTGGTATACCATGTTGGTTTGCTGTAGGATATCATCTTTTTTCCGGGTTCTATTGTTGGCAATTACAAGGTTAAAAAGTTTGAGGTTCTTATAGTAAATATATAACTTCAACACGTTATTATTAGGATGTATAACTGAAACTTCTTTACTGATAATTCTACGTAAAACAGATTCGTCCAATTTATAATCGGAATGCATCTGATTTCTATAGAACAAGGTTATTAGTTTGATGTTGTCCTCTTTTACCTTCTGTGTAGAGGATTCTTTGGTAACCATCTTGGTAACAAAACTATTGATGGCGTTGTCGACACTAAACAAAAAACGTTGTTCCGAAATATTGAGAAAGTATCTATAAAACTCATAGCGGCTAAATGGAGACTTATTTTTAATCGAGCTTGTCTTAAAGAAAATCTAATGCCATCTTACATTATTAATATATATATATATATATATATATATATATATATATACATATATATATATATATATATATATATATATATATATATATATATATATATATATATATATATATATATATATATATATATATATATATATATATATATATATATATATATATATATATATATGTAAGACTCTACTAGGAATCGAACCCACGTGTCTACGGCAACACCGCCTTGCCTAAATGCAAGCGCTCTTACCAACTGAGCCACCGACCATCCCCAGAAAAGGATGGCTAGAAGTCCCAGTCTTTTGGAGCTACTTAACATTAGACTACGACTATGATAGGCTCAGAACTTCATAAATTACCTATCTGGCAGCAGTCTAGTTGTCGAACCGAAATAAGGAGTTCTGAGCCTATCTTAGTCGTAGTCTAATGTTAAGTAGCTCCGAAAGACTGGGACTTCTAGCCATCCTTTTTTGGGGATGGTCGGTGGCTCAGTTGGTAAGAGCGCTTGCATTTAGGCAAGGCGGTGTTGCCGTAGACACGTGGGTTCGATTCCTAGTAGAGTCTTACAAATATTTGCGTTACTTGTGGTGACAGTTAGTCATCCTATTTGTGGCCTCTCGAAACATTTCAACTTCAACGCAATGTTTCACTTCATAAATTACCTATCTGGCAGCAGTCTAGTTGTCGAACCGAAATAAGGAGTTCTGAGCCTATCATAGTCGTAGTCTAATGTTAAGTAGCTCCGAAAGACTGGGACTTCTAGCCATCCTTTTTTGGGGATGGTCGGTGGCTCAGTTGGTAAGAGCGCTTGCATTTAGGCAAGGCGGTGTTGCCGTAGACACGTGGGTTCGATTCCTAGTAGAGTCTTACAAATATTTGCGTTACTTGTGGTGACAGTTAGTCCTCCTCTTTGTGGCCTCTCGAAACATTTCAACGCAATGTTTCACTTCATAAAATATATATATATATATATATATATATATATATATATATATATTAATATATATATATATATATATATATATATATATATATATATATATATATATATATATATATATATATCTTTGTGTTATGTTTCTATTTCCTACTTTCAAACCTTAAAAACACTTTTAACGAGATTTCTTGCATCTTTAAATTTAAAATTTCTGCTATATTGGATAAAAATGAATTGCTTTAGCAAGTGCTCAGAATATTTGTGTACTTTTTTGTGGGACAAAAAAGTAAAAAATTGGCAGTTGTCTTATGAATGTCCAGTTTGTTTCGAAATACCACATACTTACTGTTTCTTAGACAATTGCCAGCACGTTTTTTGTTTAGATTGCATGAGGTCGTGGAGAGACCAAGCAGCGACTTGTCCTTGCTGTAGAACAAAATTTAGTAATTATGTTATTGCAACAGTCATGTGCTCACTAGAACAAAGACAGCTGTTGGTAAATCGTCATCGTCTCTGTGCTTCAAGAGATAACAAAGAAGAACTTATAAAAAGAATCAAGAGCAGCCTTGAATATTTTGATCAAATGCCTACTAAAACTGCTATGTCCGAGGAATTTATAAGCCGGCTTAACTCAGAACTCGAAAATCTAACTGAAATAAATAAGAAATAAGGACACGACTTTAAAAATGTCAGAAATATTTGCTATGACTATATTATTTTAATTTTTAAAAATAAATCATAAAATAATTTGCGTTTTCTTGAGCATGGAATCCTGGGACTGGATTTACTAAAACTATCTTATATTATCTCTCTGCGATCACTAAATAAGATGAGCCAAAATGTCTTTCAATGATGTATTTACCTCAAACATTGTTAGTATCTTTAAAATTCTATCGTCCAACCTCTTGTTTGCTTATATATTTCTTTTAACTTCAGCGAAACTTCCTAAGAACTATTCTTTTTTCTTTATTTAAAAATTTTATAAAACGTGATATATTATAAGCATAGAATTATACTGTATATAACTAAACACTCAATGCAGGCAAAGTAGGCAATGCAAATTGCAAGGCGTTTTTTAAGGGCAGATGTAAACCTAAGAGCCGCACAAACTTTCGGTAGTCATTTATATTGATTTTTAAATGCTTTTATTCAACTTCACTCGTTTCTCTGTTTGTTTGTTTATCTGTTTTTTTTGTGGTGATCAAATCTTAGAAACAAAAATTCATCCATTTTTCGACCACCTAGGGCTCTAAAACTTTCAGGAAAGGTTTATTCTGGACTAGCTGGGTTACCCGGCGTTGCCCGGGGATTTTAAAGGCTTTTTATCGTTTTCTCTCTGGCTCCCGTTTCCTTAACTGCTTGCTTTCCCGTTCCATGTCGCTTTCTCACTCCTGGTCGCATTTCTGCTCACGGTCGCTTTTCCGGCCCCGGTCTCTTTTACTTTTCCCGATCCCGGTTGCTTTTACGCTTTACCGCTCCAGCTTGCTCTTCTTTTCGCTCTTCTGTTCCTCCATTAAATTTTAGAGCCTTCCCAACGTGACTTAGATGGGCTGTAGCGGAATGCTGTGCACAGTCATCAAAATTGATCTGTTCTCTCGTTAACACTTTGTTGTTTGGTTTGCTCGTTTAGTTACGTCTGAACTTCCTCAATTTTAATTAGTGTTCTTTAATGTATTGGTTCCACTCTGCAAGTGTGATCTTCTGCAAAGGCTTATTATGATTGACTGAAGCTGAAAAAAAAGAATTTATTAGTTAACGGCTGCAATAATGTTAAAATCCGCTCGTATATCTCAACAGGTTATATTTATTTTAAATACTTGTAAGATTATAAATGCTTACAATAGATTTATCACACACTGTTCAACAGCTGCTTTTCGAAAAATCGCTAGTCTTAGTTTTTGAGTTGTTCTTAGTTTTTAAGTGTCATGTCTACAGAAAGCATATAACGCTACATGTGGCATGTTAATAAATGTTGACCCGTGGCTTTGAAAAATGTGATATAAAACACAGATTGAAATAAAACATGAAGTAATAATA
This sequence comes from Erpobdella octoculata, assembly GCA_963978895.1. Taxonomy (NCBI): domain Eukaryota; kingdom Metazoa; phylum Annelida; class Clitellata; order Hirudinida; family Erpobdellidae; genus Erpobdella; species Erpobdella octoculata. Next base: position 8,222,178 of record OZ022240.1, on the reverse strand, counting down.
ATATTAAAAACCTTCAAAGCATTAACTTAATGAATTTTCCGAGAGTTTTCTGAGATCATCAATTTGGAACAATCGAAGAGTACCACTTTTATTTAGCAAATGATGCAATTATAAATTGAACAAAACAGCAGCAGATTGATAGGCTGGCTTGAGAACTTTGTTCATGATTTTGTTGAAACACAAAAATACTGCACTTGCTTTCATTTCTTTCAAATTTCATGCACCTCATATATCAGTGAAACTTTTACAATAAATTGGTGTTGCATGTAAGATTTTCTTTAAAATGTAATTTTCTAATTTCCTCTGAAAAGTAAAAAATAAAATAAGACCGATAAATTAATTCATAATCTTATAGTCATAACTACTCGTGAATAATAATGGTTGTAATGCCATCACATAAAAAAAAAACTTACCTGCCCAAAAAAAATTCTCATTTACCGATAGGCTGATAGCAAGCTCATCGCTCAACAATATTAGATAAGGAACAATTGAAGTCAGAAGCCTTGAACGATAAATATGAACAATGAATTTAAATTTATTTTTCCAATCTGCAGCTCCTTTTTGTAAAACACAAAATGTTAGAGCATAATGATAATCTTATAATAATTAATAATAATATAACATAATTAAACACGTGCAATGCAACAAACGAAACAAATTGAAAGATACACAGTAAATCATGATTTTAAAAACTAAAAACAAATTACCAAAGCTTTGCCACTTACTTTTGAATGGGAGATATGAACAATGAATTTCTAATTTGATTTAATTTTAATTTGTTAAGTCTGGAACTCTTTTTGTGAAGCACAAAATATCTCTAAATAGAAGAAATTCCACCTGCAATTTATTGATTAGTCCTGAAATCCAAAGTTATCTAGATTTAAAAAATAAGTTGCTAAAATCAAATATAAAGTTTACCGATAGCAGAGCTGTCGTATCGGAGGTTCGGAAGAGAATGAGCCTCAATGAGCTCTATGAAATCAAAACAAAGGTATCCGGCGGCACCATAGATATCTATGGGCGGCACTAAACAACACACATATTTATTTAATTTAATATTTATATTTAAAACCTTTAAAACTTAAGAAAAAAAATTAAAAATGTTTTGTATAATTTAACTATAAATTAATTTATTTTTATTTTGTAGAAAAAAAATTTACTCCAACTTACTACCGCTGACCAAAACGTTTTTTGTCCATAAAACATCAACGGAGGAACCAATTTATTTAAAATTTTACAGGAACCACCGCTTGAATAAGATACATAAGTGTGCCAAATTTCAATTAAATCTGTTCGGCCGTTTACATTTTATGTCCGAACAAACAAACAAACAAACAAACAAACAAACAAACATTTCATTTTTATATATAAGATGACAATACATGAATTGAATGTTAATTTTGGGTTTTATTTGTTTGTTTGTTTGCTGTTTATTATTTTTAGCTTATACTAGCGGGGTACCCGGCGCTGCCCGAGATTTTAAGAGGTTTTTCGACCGTTTTTCTCTCTCGCTCCCGTTTCATCCCCCGCTTGCTCTCCCGCTCCCACTTGCTCTCCCGTTTCCGGTAATTTTCAATATGGGTCGCTTTTTCGTTCTTGCTTGTTTTCCTGTTCCCGCTCATTTTCCAGTTCTCGGTTCTCGTTTCCGCTCGCTCTCCCGCACCCGCTCAGCTCATTTTGTGACCGATTTTAATTTTTTTTTACAAAAGCATTTTCCCCATTTACTCTTAAGGTTGTGTGAAAATGTCAGTACGATCCGATGAATTGTGTAGTAATGCATATAGGACATACATCTATACATACATACATACATAGTCTCGTGTTTATATATATACTAGCTGGGTTACCCGGCGTTATCCGGGGAATTTAGAGGGTTTTTATAGTTTTCCTCTCTGGCTCTCGTTTCCTTCACTGCTTGCTTACCCGTTCCAGGTCACATTACCGCTCCCGGTCGCATTCTTGCTCACGGTCGCTTTCCCGCCCCGGTGTCTTTTACTCTTTCCCGCTCCCGCTTGCTTTTACGCTTTCCCGCTCCAGCTTACAGTAGCAAATATATATATACAAAAAGACACAACAATGTAGCAAATTACATCCACTGGAAGTTGTGTAAACACTTTGGAGCTAAGGCAGCCAAAAAATACTATGAACATCAAGCAGAAAAAGTTATCAATGTAGATGATGATGTTACAATCACATGGGATCTGCCGGTCATCACAGACCGAGCAATTCCAGCTAACAGACCTGATATAGTAATTTACAACAAAAGAAAAAAAGAATGCTTGTTGGTTGAGGTGTCTGTTTCAGATGATGCAAATATTATATTGAAAGAATCAGAAAAGATATGCAAGTATAACGCCTAGAAATAGAAATAAACCGAATGGGGAATTTAAAAACAAGAGTGATATCAGTGGTGATTGGTGCGCTAGGAACAATCGGGAAAAAAGCTCAAGACAAACTGAAGATGCTTCCTGGAAAACCAAACATCTCGGAAATACAAAAATAGCATTAATGGGAACGGCTCACATCCTCCGAAGAGTGTTGAGATGAACAACTATGATTTCTTGTTCAAATCTGGAAAACTGAGAAGACAAACATTTTGTAACAATAATAATAATAATAATAATAATAATAATAATAATAATAATAATAATAATAATAATAATAATAATAATAATAATAATAATAATAATAATAATAATAATAATAATAATAATAATAATAATAATAATAATAATAATAATAATAATAATAATAATAATAATAATAATAATAATAATAATAATAATAATAATAATAATAATAATAATAACAAAAAAGCTTTTGACAGTGTTCCACATAGCTGGATAGTGAATGCTTTAAGAATCTACAAAACAGACCCAATAATCATAACATTCTTAGAGACTGTCATGCAACAATGGAAAACCGAGATGAAGCTCTACCACGCCGAAAAGAACAAAAGATTGAGAGATGTGAGAGGAGTAGGAGGTGCGAGAAACTAAGCGCGCAGCCGAGTTGAAGGCTTTAGAAAGAGGATAGAGGGTAGTGTCAGGAAGACCATAATATAGTGAATTGCAGTAGTCAATTCGAGACAGGACAAGAGAAGAGACTAGAAGTTGCAGCGAAGGGTCATCCAGAAGTGGACGAAGCCGCTTAATACGGCGAATATGGAAGTAACAAGATTTAGTAACAGATGCGATTTGGGAGGTTAGAGACAAGTTGGAGTCAAAGAGAAAACCTAAGCTACGAATCAAAGGAGAAGGAGAAATGGAAAGAAAAGATGGTGGTGGCAAAACCAAAGGAAGAGGATTTAGAGATTTAGAGAACTTATTGAAATAGATTAGTTCAAACTTGTCGGGATTAAGTTTAAGACACATAGAAGAACTCCAGGATATAATAGATTGAAGGCAGGCAGCTATTTGATTAAGAACAGACTCAAGAGAAGAGTTAGAGAAAGTAAAGTAGACATAAGAGTCATCAGCTTACATTTGACTATTGAGAGAGTAAGAAGATATAATATGAGGAAGTTCAGAAGTATAGAGAATAAACAGTAAAGGACCAAGAATAGACCCTTGAGGCACACCACAGCTCGAAGATACAGGAGTAGATTTAGAAGATTCAATAGAAACATAGGAATATCTACGAGATAGATAAGATTTAACCCACCGGAGAGCATCATTAGTTATATTAAAAGATTTATCAAGTACATCCAACAACAGTGAGTGATCAACTGTATCAAATGCAGATGAAAAATCAAGAGAAAGAAGAAGGGTAGAGAGGCCGGTGCCGTACCGAGTTGCCGACCTCCGAGTTGCCGACCATCGATTTTCGCCAATAACGTCGAATTTGCCGACCAGCGTTTTATCAAAGCGTATGAAGTTGCCGACCACCAAGAAAAGAAAAACAACTCTTTGTTATTTTGTATTTAAACAATAATAATAATAATACAATTCATTTATACTACAACAATAATATTTTTGTTAAAAGAATGAGTTAATGTAAAAAAACTAAACTTGAGGCTCTTTGACATTGGCTGGCAAGTTCGGTAAGCTCCGCCTCCATGTCAATTAAGTTAATAAACTAAATAAGAATGAACAATTTGTTATATATATATATATGTTTATATATATATATATATATATATATTATTCTATTTCCTAATATACATATATATATATATATATATATATATTTTATTCTATTTCCTAATATATACATATATATGAATATATAAATATATATATATATATATATATATTAGGAAATAGAATAAAATATATATTGAAAAAATGGAAACTGCATTAAAAGCTGGAAACGAGGACATCCTGCGGTGTTTCATTGCCTACTTCCGTTCCACGTGGTTGGATGGATTATTTTCAATCACCATGTGGAATAAGTATGACATGGATCATCGACACCGAACCAACAATGCCATGGAGGGTTGGCACTCTGGACTGAATAAATGTTTGCCTGTCCATTCCAATATATTTATTTACATTCACGCAATCAAGATTTGTCAAGCCTCTGCGGAGAAAGACATAAGCAAATCTGAAGCTGGTGCATCTCCTCCGAGAAGAAAGCCGAAATATATCCGATTGGAGGAAAGAATTTCAAAGGCACACTCCCAGCATGTGGCTGGTAAAATTGAGACGTACAGACTGTTGCGTACTGTTCAGTACAGTGTCAATTTAAATAAAAAATAATATTTTTATTCTTCATTAAATTTTTTTTAACAATAATTATTTTTAATATTAATTAAAAATGTTTTTCTTAACAATAAAAATGATTCTTACTGGTTCGCTGCGCAATAGTTAAGTTTATTTATTTATCCATTATTTGCATATTTAACTCTATTATGCTAGTAGAATAAAGTAGAGCTGCTTTTTAATTTACGTTTACTTTGCGCTTAACCTCGTGAGAAACTGACCGTGTGATTGTAATAAACCAAAGTTGAGGCTCTTTGACATTGGCTGGCAAGTTCTTTGAGCTCCGCCTCCACGCTAATTATGTAAATGAACCAAATAAGATTGAACGATTCTTTTTAGTCTCAGTTGGATTATTTAAATGATTCGTTATTTTTGAACGATTCTATTAGCTAAAAATAAAAAATAAAATAGAGAATTTTTTGACGAGGTCGGCAACTTAGTACGATCTTGAAAAACATCGGTCGGCAAGTTGATACGTCATTGCGGTCGGCAACTCGGAGGTCGGCAACTCAGGTGGACACCGAGAGGCCAGAGTCAGAAGAAACAATGAGGTCATTATGAAGCTTAAGTAGAGCAGTTTCAGTAGAGTGGCCAGGTCTGAAGCCAGATTGAGAAGAGGGAAGAAGTGAGAAATCAGTTAAATAAGCACTTATTTGCTCTTACACAACCCTTTCCATGATTTTAGAGATAAAGGATAGGTTAGAGACAGGCCTATAGCTAGATAGAGAAGAAGGATCAAGATAGGCGTTTTTATTAGTAGGGATAATAAAAGAGGACTTAAAAACAGAGGGAAACACAGATGCAGATAAAGAGAAATTAATTAAATCAAGTAAAATTGGATAAAGAATGGAAGAAAGCTCTTTAAAGATAGTAGTAGGAATGAGATCCAAAGAGCAAGTAGAAGAAGACATAGAGTTAATAAGTTTAGTAAGATAGTCGAGTGTAATAGGGAAGAAAAAAGTAAAAGTTTCAGTAGAGAATTTAGAAAAAATAGGGGTTTGACTATTGTTAGAAGATTTCGTAGTAAGAAAATTGTGATAGTCATGAGGAGAAAAAGAGGGAGGAGGAGATTTTTTATTAAGGAGTTTAGAAAGAGAAGACCACCTATTCTTTGAGCTAGAAGCAAGAACAATAGATTTTCTCAAAATGCAAGAATGCTTAGTGAAGATGAGGTTATGGTATTGTTTGAGATGGTATTGCCACTCGTACCAAGAACCCTTAGATAATTTAGAACGATAAGCCCGCTCAGCTCTACGTGCAGATTGCTTCAAAAGAACACAATCACGATCAAATCAAGGAGCTTTTTTTAGAAAAGAGTCGAAACTTAAACGTCTCAAAAGGAACAAAGTATCCAGTATAGATGAAATCGTCAGATTGAGATTGTCCATAAAAGAATCAACGTCAGTGAAAGAAGAAGAAGAAAACCCAGAGTCGAGAAACAAATTTGAAAATTGAATTTTATCAAATCTAGACCAACAGCTTTTAGTGACTGAAGTAAGATTAATTAAAGGTTGTGATAGAGGTAAGGTGAAAGAAATAAAGTAGTGATCTGTAAAGTGAAGATTAACAGGTGAAAGATTGCTTATATTAGAGAAAAGAGGAGAGTCGGAAAGTCACAATGCTAAAAGAAGTTAAAAGTAGATAAGATTTCAAGAAATTGAGAAACAAAAGGGTCCTTAGTTTTATTAATAGGAATATTAAAATCTCCAATGATAAAAGAAGGAGTAGATAGAAAGAAAAGAGATTCAGAAAGGTTGTAAAAATCCTCCAAAAATTTTGGTTTAGAGCATTTAGGAGGCCTATACATACCTATTAAATTGAACTTAAAAGAATTAATTTTAACAGAAGTAAAAGTCAATCAAAAGATGAAAATTTAGTAGAAGAATTGAGAGAGACAGAGTAAGAAGACTTGAAGAGAAGGCATATGCCACCATAGGAAGAATGTTGAGCAGAAAAAGGATTAGTAGGAGGCCTAGCCTGCTCAACAAAAGAGAAGCCAATAGGAACAGAAGCAAGGAGAGAAGGAGAAGAAGCAGATTCATGCCAGGTCTCAGTCAGGAAAAAGAGATCAAGATAGTTAGACAGGGCTAGCTCCGAGATAAAGAGTGATTTATTATTTAGAGAACGAATACGAACGAGAACGAACGAGTGGCTATACTAAGGCTAGAACTAGGAGTATTATTATTATTATTATTATTATTATTATTATTATTATTATTATTATTATTATTATTATTATTATTATTATTATTATTATTATTATTATTATTATTATTATTATTATTATTATTATTATTATTATTATTATTATTATTATTATTATTATTATTATTATTATTATTATTATTATTATTATTATCATTATCATTATCATTATCATTATCATTATCATTATCATTATCATTATTATTATTATTATTATTATTATTATTATTATTATTATTATTATTATTATTATTATTATTATTATTATTATTATTATTATTATTATTATTATTATTATTATTATTATTATTATTATTATTATTATTATTATTATTATTATTATTTTTACTGCTACTATTATTTTATCCTTTAACTAGCAGTGCCCGTAGCGGCTTCGCTCGCATGAAATTAGAGAGTTTGAACCGTGCATCCATAGTAGAGATCATTTTTTTAGGTCTCGGCTCGGCCCGTCGACAAATTAGCCCAGCCCGTTTTAAAAACCCAAACTCCTGGCCCGGCACAGCCCGTTTGAATTAGGCCCGGCCCATTTTTACAGACCTAGAAGTTCTATATACTTGATGAAAAACTTCGGCCCGTCCCACCTTGACCTCAGGTTTGGCCCGGCCAAACTGAAGACCCTAAAATCACTAAAATATCTATATACTTAGTGAAAAGCCTTGGCCCGTCCCACTTTGATTTAAGGTTTGGCCTGGCCCGTGTGAAGACTCTAAAATAACGGCTTGGCCCGGCCGATGATAAACTGGACTTAGCTACTTTTAACCGGCACAAAACTTCAAAATACTAATTTTTACATTTGTAGCACTTACAGTTTGTGAGTAGCAGTTATTTTGAAATCAAATAACCCTTATTTCCACCCCACATTTGAGGTCCTGGAAACCAAATTTTCAAAAAATGCTAAAACACGTATTTCAATTTTTGGAGTAGAAACTAAATACTAATTTTTACTTCTGTAGCATTAACAGTTTTTGAGTAGCAGCTACTTTAAAAACCAAATAACCCAAAAAATGATGAAACACGTATATCTTTTTTTTTTGAGTAGATACTAAGTATTAATTTTTACATCTGTGGCAATTACAGTTGTTGAGTAGCAGTTACTTTAAAAACCAAATAACCCTATTTTCCACCCCACATTTGAAGTCCTGGAAACCAAATTTTCAATAAATTGTGAAACCCGTATATCATTATTTTTAGAGTAGAAACTAAATACTAATTTTTACTTTTGTAACATTAACAGGTTTTGAGTAGAACCTACTTTAAAAACCAAATAACCCAATTTTCCAACCCACATTTGAGGTCCGGGAAACCAAATTTGTAAAAAATGGTGAAGCACGTATATCTTTATTTTTAGAAAAGAAACTAAATAATAATTTTTACATCTATGGTATTTACTGTTTTTGAGTAGCAGTTACTATAAAAGACAATTAGCCCTATTTTCCACACCACATTTGAAGTCCTGGAAACCAAATTTTCAAAAAATGCTAAAACACGTGTTTCATTATTTTTGGAGTAGAAACTAAATACTAATTTTTACCCCTGTAGCAGTAACAGTTTTTGAGTAGAAGCTACTTTAAAAACCAAATAACCCAATTTTCCAACCCACATTTGAGGTCCGGGAAACCGAATTTTCAAAAAATGGTGAAACACGTATCTTTTTATTTTTCAAAAAGAATCTATATACCAAATTTCAAAATCTCCTCATTTTTGGTTTTCGAGATATACATTGTTTTAGAAAAAAGTTTGTTTTCCAGTTTTTTCCCCTCAGGAGCAAAATTTTCAAAAATCCTTTCTTAGCGGATGTTTACGCTATAAAAGTAATATAAGTTCCAAATTTCACGTTCCTACGATGAGGCGTTTGAGCTCGGCGTTGATTATCAGTCAGTCATCTGTCAGTCAGTCAGTCAGTCAGTCAGTCAGGACATGTTCTTTTATATATATAGATTAAACGTTTTTAATTATACTTATTTTATCCTCATAACTCCAGTTTATTTTATGTACGTTATTTAAGTACATTGTCTAAATTTGATTATTTTTATTAATATCCTTCTATTGAGATAATTCCTTGAGGATATTAATTTATTTGTATATTTAGTTATTACATGTTTTCTTATCTTTTGCCTCCTTTTACGCGCGATCGTATTTACCGACTCTGAAGATGGCGAAAGCCGAAACGGCCCGTAAGTCTGAAATAAAGAAAGTTTTAAATGTTAATACTTTTCTTAATACGTGTTGGAGTAAACGAAAAACGTTGTTCCGAAATATTGAGAAAGTATCTATAAAACTCATAGCGGCTAAATGGAGACTTATTTTTAATCGAGCTTGTCTTAAAGAAAATATATATATATATATATATATATATATATATATATATATATATATATATATATATATATATATATATATATATATATATATATATATATATATATATATATATATATATATATATATATATATATATATATATATATATATACACAAAAAGACACAACAATGTAGCAAATTACATCCACTGGAAGTTGTGTAAACACTTTGGAGCTAAGGCAGCCAAAAATACTATGAACATCAAGCAGAAAAAGTTATCAATGTAGATGATGATGTTACAATCACATGGGATCTGCCGGTCATCACAGACCGAGCAATTCCAGCTAACAGACCTGATATAGTAATTTACAACAAAAGAAAAAAAGAATGCTTGTTGGTTGAGGTGTCTGTTTCAGATGATGCAAATATTATATTGAAAGAATCAGAAAAGATATGCAAGTATAACGCCTAGAAATAGAAATAAACCGAATGGGGAATTTAAAAACAAGAGTGATATCAGTGGTGATTGGTGCGCTAGGAACAATCGGGAAAAAAGCTCAAGACAAACTGAAGATGCTTCCTGGAAAACCAAACATCTCGGAAATACAAAAATAGCATTAATGGGGACGGCTCACATCCTCCGAAGAGCGTTGAGATGAACAACTATGATTTCTTGTTGAAATCTGGAAAACTGAGAAGACAAACATTTTGTAACAACAATAATAATAATAATAATAATAATAATAATAATAATAATAATAATAATAATAATAATAATAATAATAATAATAATAATAATAATAATAATAATAATAATAATAATAATAATAATAATAATAATAATAATAATGATAATAATAATAATAATAATAATAATAATAATAATAATAATAATAATAATAATAATAATAATAATAATAATAATAATAATAATAATAATAATAATAATAATAATAACAAAAAAGCTTTTGACAGTGTTCCACATAGCTGGATAGTGAATGCTTTAAGAATCTACAAAACAGACCCAATAATCATAACATTCTTAGAGACTGTCATGCAACAATGGAAAACCGAGATGAAGCTCTACCACGCCGAAGGATATATATGCACCGAAGTAATCAACATCAAACGAGGAATTTTTCAAGGAGATTCTTTGTCACCGTTACTGTTTTGTATTTCTCTGATACCACTAACCAATATGTTGAACAGCGAAGACCTTGGCTATGGTATGAACAAAGATCAGCGAATAAGTCATCTGTTATACATGGACGATTTAAAACTATTTGCAAAAGATGATTGCCAATTAACAACAGCAATTAAAGTTGTTAAGGTCTTCAGCAATGATATCAAGATGGACTTTGGACTTGATAAGTGTGCCAAAGTAACAATGAAGAAAGGAAAGCAAGTTGCAACAAAGCACAATGAAGAAAGTGAACACGGCATTTGAAACCTCGAAAACATTGAAATTTACAAGTATCTTGGAATAGCAGAGAAAAGTGAAATCCAGCATGAAGACATGAAGATTGAAATACGTAAAGAGTATCAGCGAAGAATCAGACTAATTCTCAGCACAGAACTGAACGCTAAAAACAAGATACATGCCATAAATAGCCTTGCGGTTCCTGTGATGCAATACAGCTTTGGGATAGTCAATTGGAGAAAAACCGAATTACAAACAATAGATAGAAAGACAAAAAAGCTTTTAACAAAATATGGCTGCCTACACCCTAAAGCAGACGTAGACCGGCTGTATATATCACGTAGGAAAGGTGGAAGAGTACTTATTGAGTTGGAGAGTTCATTCAAGTGTACAGTGATTGGTTTATATGAATACCTTCTTTTAAAAGCAGACAGATTTATTGAAATCATTCTTAATCATGAAAAAAGAAAGAAAAAGTATTCGTTAGTCAAAACTGGAAAAGAAATCAAAAACCGATATTTACAAACTCAAGAGAGGGCTGAAAATCTAACAAAAAGGAAGATAATGAAAACTATGCTAGAAGAAGAAAAAATTTCTAAGTTGATGGATAAAAATCTTCACGGTCAATTTTTCAAAAACACTTGCATGCCATTTGTTGACACAGAACTTACTTTCAGCTGGCTGCGAAGTTCTGGACTTAAAGGCGAAACTGAAAGTCTTCTCATAGCAGCACAAGATCAAGCGCTAAGCACTAGGTACCATCAAAGCAAAATACTAAAAATGAACGTGGAAAGCAAATGCAGGCTATGCCACCAACAAGAAGAACACATAAGCCACATCATCTCAGGATGTTCAGTTTTAGCCCCGAAAGAATACACGCACAGACATAATCGGATCGCCAACTATCTGCACTGGACTGCTCTACAGGATCTTGGTGTCCAAGTAGCTAAACGATGGTACGACCACCAGCCCCAAAAAAATTGTAGAAGGGAAAGACTTTACTGTAATGTATGATGTGCCCGTGAACACCGATCGAACTGTAGGAGCTAACCGACCTGACATCATTATTCAAGACAGAACCAAGAAAAAGTGTCTCCTAATAGATGTTGCCGTTCCAAATGAGAACAAAATTTCCATTAAAGATGTAGAAAAACTCAGCAAATACAAAGATCTTGAGATTGAAGTATCAAGAATGTGGAAAACCAAGACTTCTGTAATCCCGGTTGTGGTTGGAGCCTTAGGGACAATCAAAGTTGGCTTCGAAAAATACCTCGAGAGAATTCCAGGAAAACCAACTGCAATTCAAGTCCAGAAAATTGCCTTGCTAGGAACTGCAAGTATCCTCCGAAAAGTGCTTTAATTTAAAGAAAAACAAAGAAAAAAAAGAAGACCTTAGAAATCCGGTGGATTTCCGGTCAAGAAAACCAGCAGAGAAAGCTGTGACTTTGAACAATAATAATAATAATAATAATAATTATAATAATAATAATAATAATAATAATAATAATAATAATAATAATAATAATAATAATAATAATAATAATAATAATAATAATAATAATAATAATAATAATAATAATAATAATAATAATAATAATAATAATAATAATAATAATAATAAATGCAAGTATTATGATAATAAATGATTAAATTAAGTCGAAATTACATAAGATATTTAAATAAATAAAATCAAGAATATCTCCGCTTTCGTCGAACAGTGATGTTCTCGTTTGAAAGTAAATGGAGGAAGGAACTGGATGAGTACGAACAATTGTCATCAATCGGACATTCTTCTTCGACACAGGTGCGCGCGGTATCATCAGGACTAACAGGTTGATCCAAGTCATCAACAACGGTCGTGAAAGAACAAGGACTTTCAGTGAGGATATTTTCTAAAGTATCTTTAGAATAATAATAATAATAATAATAATAAAAGCAAGTATTATGATAATAAATGATTAAATTAAGTCGAAATTACATAAGATAGTTAAATAAATAAAATCAAGAATATCTCCGCTTTCGTCGAACAGTGATGTTCTCGTTTGAAAGTAAATGGAGGAAGGAACTGGATGAGTACGAACAATTGTCATCAATCGGACATTCTTCTTCGACACAGGTGCGCGCGGTATCATCAGGACTAACAGGTTGATCCAAGTCATCAACAACGGTCGTGAAAGAACAAGGACTCTCAGTGAGGATATTTTCTAAAGTATCTTTAGATGACGGATCTTGAGTGGTATCGAAATATTGCAAAGAAGAGCATGCGTCCAAAACGTCAGGACTGTTTGTTTTATATATATCACACTTATGATAAAGCTGAAACTCATCAGGTGAATCAGTCTCATGAAAATTATCAAGTGATTGAACGAGATCAACAGAGCAGCAGTTACCGATGTCGTGGAATTCATTAACATTGGAGACATCAAGAGTCGCGTTAGAAAAGGTATCGAGAAGATGACCATTTGAAAGATCAATAGGACCCATGCTATTTCCGTTAATCGAAGTGTCAACATTGTCAGAGGCAATCAAAACATTGTTACTCTTTTCAAAATTCGGTCGTGAAGCAATGTCCTCAGTGAATCCAAATAATCTAAGAGTTGTAGAAAACTTTTCAAATTGTTTATTAATTGAAGGGCAGAGTTTCTGAATATAAAGAGTTTCTTTTATTTTAAGTCGAAGAGGATCGTATTCTTTAACAACAATATTCGAATTAGCAACAAGAACTTCACGTGTGAGTTTTCGATGATGTATTGTTTCAAAATGCTGTCGAATACTGCCGGATTGCAGATGCATTGTTAACCTACGAGACAGTTTAGTTCTGGTATGACCAATATATTGTTCCACCTTACTGTGTGGCAACGGACATTTAAATTGGTATACCATGTTGGTTTGCTGTAGGATATCATCTTTTTTCCGGGTTCTATTGTTGGCAATTACAAGGTTAAAAAGTTTGAGGTTCTTATAGTAAATATATAACTTCAACACGTTATTATTAGGATGTATAACTGAAACTTCTTTTCTGATAATTCTACGTAAAACAGATTCGTCCAATTTATAATCGGAATGCATCTGATTTCTATAGAACAAGGTTATTAGTTTGATGTTGTCCTCTTTTACCTTCTGTGTAGAGGATTCTTTGGTAACCATCTTGGTAACAAAACTATTGATGGCGTTGTCGACACTAAACAAAAAACGTTGTTCCGAAATATTGAGAAAGTATCTATAAAACTCATAGCGGCTAAATGGAGACTTATTTTTAATCGAGCTTGTCTTAAAGAAAATCTTATGCCATCTTACATTATTAATATATATATATATATATATATATATATATATATATATATATATATATATATATATATATATATATATATATATATATATATATATATATATATATATATATATATATATATATATATGTAAGACTCTACTAGGAATCGAACCCATGTGTCTACGGCAACACCGCTTTGCCTAAATGCAAGCGCTCTTACCAACTGAGCCACCGACCATCCCCAAAAAAGGATGGCTAGAAGTCCCAGTCTTTCGGAGCTACTTAACATTAGACTACGACAATGATAGGCTCAGAACTTCATAAATTACCTATCTGGCAGCAGTCTAGTTGTCGAACCGAAATAAGGAGTTCTGAGCCTATCATAGTCGTAGTCTAATGTTAAGTAGATCCGAAAGACTGGGACTTCTAGCCATCCTTTTTTGGGGATGGTCGGTGGCTCAGTTGGTAAGAGCGCTTGCATTTAGGCAAGGCGGTGTTGCCGTAGACACGTGGGTTCGATTCCTAGTAGAGTCTTACAAATATTTGCGTTACTTGTGGTGACAGTTAGTCATCCTATTTGTGGCCTCTCGAAACATTTCAACGCAATGTTTCACTTCATAAATTACCTATCTGGCAGCAGTCTAGTTGTCGAACCGAAATAAGGAGTTCTGAGCCTATCATAGTCGTAGTCTAATGTTAAGTAGCTCCGAAAGACTGGGACTTCTAGCCATCCTTTTTTGGGGATGGTCGGTGGCTCAGTTGGTAAGAGCGCTTGCATTTAGGCAAGGCGGTGTTGCCGTAGACACGTGGGTTCGATTCCTAGTAGAGTCTTACAAATATTTGCGTTACTTGTGGTGACAGTTAGTCATCCCATTTGTGGCCTCTCGAAACATTTCAACACAATGTTTCACTTCATAAAATATATATATATATATATATATATATATATATATATATATATATATATATATATATATATATATATATATATCTTTGTGTTATGTTTCTATTTCCTACTTTCAAACCTTAAAAACACTTTTAACGAGATTTCTTGCATCTTTAAATTTAAAATTTCTGCTATATTGGATAAAAATGAATTGCTTTAGCAAGTGCTCAGAATATTTGTGTACTTTTTTGTGGGACAAAAAAGTAAAAAATTGGCAGTTGTCTTATGAATGTCCAGTTTGTTTCGAAATACCACATACTTACTGTTTCTTAGACAATTGCCAGCACGTTTTTTGTTTAGATTGCATGAGGTCGTGGAGAGACCAAGCAGCGACTTGTCCTTGCTGTAGAACAAAATTTAGTAATTATGTTATTGCAACAGTCATGTGCTCACTAGAACAAAGACAGCTGTTGGTAAATCGTCATCGTCTCTGTGCTTCAAGAGATAACAATGAAGAACTTATAAAAAGAATCAAGAGCAGCCTTGAATATTTTGATCAAATGCCTACTAAAACTGCTATGTCCGAGGAATTTATAAGCCGGCTTAACTCAGAACTCGAAAATCTAACTGAAATAAATAAGAAATAAGGACACGACTTTAAAAATTACAGAAATTTTTGCTATGACTATATTATTTTAATTTTTAAAAATAAATCATAAAATAATTCGCGTTTTCTTGAGCATGGAATCCTGGGACTGGATTTACTAAAACTATCTTATATTATCTCTCTGCGATCACTAAATAAGATGAGCCAAAATGTCTTTCAATGATGTATTTACCTCAAACATTGTTAGTATCTTTAAAATTCTATCGTCCAACCTCTTGTTTGCTTATATATTTCTTTTAACTTCAGCGAAACTTCCTAAGAACTATTCTTTTTTCTTTATTTAAAAATCTTATAAAACGTGATATATTATAAGCATAGACTTATACTGTATATAACTAAACACTCAATGCAGGCAAAGTAGGCAATGCAAATTGCAAGGCGTTTTTTAAGGGCAGATGTAAACCTAAGAGCCGCACAAACTTTCGGTAGTCATTTATATTGATTTTTAAATGCTTTTATTCAACTTCACTCGTTTCTCTGTTTGTTTGTTTATCTGTTTTTTTTTTGTGGTGATCAAATCTTAGAAACAAAAATTCATCCATTTTTCGACCACCTAGGGCTCTAAAACTTTCAGGAAAGGTTTATTCTGGATAACAATACATGAATTGAATGTTAATTTTGGGTTTTATTTGTTTGTTTGTTTGCTGTTTATTATTTTTAGCTGATACTAGCGGGGTACCCGGCGCTGCCCGAGATTTTAAGAGGTTTTTCGACCGTTTTTCTCTCTCGCTCCCGTTTCTTCCCCCGCTTGCTCTCCCGCTCCCACTTGCTCTCCCGATTCCGGTAATTTTCAATATGGGTCGCTTTTTCGTTCCTGCTTGTTTTCCTGTTCCCGCTTATTTTCCAGTTCTCGTTTCTCGTTTCCGCTCGCTCTCCCGCACCCGCTCAGCTCATTTTGTGACCGATTTTAATTTTTTTTTCACAAAAGCCTTTTCCCATTTACTCTTAAGGTTGTGTGAAAATGTCAGTACGATCCGATGAATTGTGTAGTAATGCATATAGGACATACATCTATACATACATACATACATACATAATCTCGTGTTTATATATATACTAGCTAGGTTACCCGGCGTTATCCGGGGATTTTAGAGGTTTTTTATAGTTTTTCTCTCTGGCTCTCGTTTCCTTCACTGCTTGCTTACCCGTTCCAGGTCACATTACCGCTCCCGGTCGCATTCTTGCTCACGGTCGCTTTCCCGCCCCGGTGTCTTTTACTCTTTCCCGCTCCCGCTTGCTTTTACGCTTTCCCGCTCCAGCTTACAGTTAATCGACCCTTAAATATCATACTGTTATAAATATATGTTTGTATAAATATATCTATATATATAAAAATGAATGTTTGTATGTATGTTAATGGCCTTTATGCATTGCTACACCATTCATCCGATCGTAATGAAATTTTCACACAACCTTGAGAGTCAAGAGGAATCAAATATAAAAAAAAAATTTGAAATTCGTCACAAAATGAGCGGAGCGGAGCGGGTGAGCGAGCGGGAACTATATATATATATATATATGTATGTGCGTATGTATGTGTGTATGTATGTATGTGTATGTGCATGTATGTGTGTCTGTGTGTGTGTTTATATATGTACTAGCGGAAGTTTTTAGAGGTTTTTCTGCTTGCTTACCCGTTCCCGTTCCCGCTCACGTTTGCTCTCCCATTCCCGCTCACGCCTGCTTTTCCGTTCCTGCTCGCTGTCCGTTCTGGGTCGCTTTCCCGTTTCTATAATAGACAAACTAACCCACAAACATTCATATATATATATATATATATATATAGTCTTAGCAAATCTATTTTACGTTTTATAGGCTAACAGAAGTTAGGAAAGAATGTAAAAGAGAAAATGAGCGTAAACGGGAACGGGAGAGCAACCGTGACCGGGAATGGGAGAGCAAGCATGACCGGGAACGGGAGAGCAAGCGTGAGCGGGAACGGGAAAGCGACCGGGAACGGGAAAGCGACCGGGAACGGGAAAGCGACCGGGAACGGGAAATCGACCGGGAACGGGAAAGTGACCGGGAACGGGAAAGCGACCGGGAACGGGAAAACGACCGGGAACGCGGAAAGCGACCGGGAACGCGGAAAGCGACCGGGAACGCGGAAAGCGACTGGAATCGGGAGAGCAAGCTTGGAAGGAAACGCGAGCAAGAGAGAAAATCGATAACTAAACTTCTGAGCGGGAAAGCGACCGGGAGCTGGAAAACGACCGAGAACGGAAAAGCGACCGGGAACGCGACGAAAACGGGAAAGTGGAGAAGGAAACGGGAGCGAGAGAGACAAACATTAGAAAAACCTCTAAAAACCCCGGGCAACGCCGGGTAACCCCGCTAGTATATATATAAACGTATGTATATATATGTGTGTATATATGTGTGTATATATATATGTGTATGTATATGTATAGGTATGTATATATATATATATATATACATATATATATATATATATATATATATATATATATATATATATATATATATATATATATATATATGTATATATATATGTATGTATATATATATATATATGTGTATATATATATATATATATATATATATATATATATATATATATATATATATATATATATATATGTATAGGTTTTTATTCTATTTCCTTCTTAATCATATCATGAACAAACAAATTTATATTAAGAGATTATAACCAGAAAATATCTAGTAAGTGTTTAGCAACCACTTAGGTAGATTATAATTATTACCATTTAATTAGAATAATAAAGATATAACATTGGCGACCAGGATGTCAAAGGACCAAGATTTAAACATAGCACAATTACTTAAGTTTCTAATTGATAAAGAAGCTCGAGAAAAAGAAGAGAAACTTGAGAGGGAAGCTCGAGAAAAACAAGAAAAACTTGAAAAAGAGGCTCGAGAAAAGGAAGAGAAACTTGAGAGGGAAGCTCGAGAAAAAGAAGAAAAGAGAATTTAAAAAGAAGAACTGAAAAAATATTTCTTCAGCTAATCCCAATGATACAGGACAATAATTCCGTCAAAGTAAGACCAGACCTCTACAAACGAATTGAGCAATTTGTTTACGATCCAGATCAAGGCCTTACATTCACTGATTGGATTGGGCGATTTGAAGAAGCTGTTCAGTCAGTCGGAGGCGAATCAATGAGCGATTCAGAAAAAAGAGCAACTCTGACCGGGAAGCTTCAACAAAACGAATACACACTACTTAAGGGAAGTATATTGCCGAGAACAATCGAGAATCTAAACTATGAAGAGACAAAAGGTTGGTTAGAAAAACTGTTTGGCATTAAAAAAAGCATTCATCAAAGACCGTTTGATTTTGAAAACGTCCAAATAAGGGACTCAGAGACTTTCAGGGCATTCGGCACAAGGGTGAACAGGCTGTGCAACGAAGCACAATGGGAAAATTTTACAAAAGAAGCCAGTATGTGCTTACATTTTATATGGGGATTGAAGGATCCGAAATATTTAAACATTAAGCACAAATTACTGCTCAGGGTAGAACAAGAGTGCTCACTGGAAGAACTTATTGAAGAAAGTGAAAAGATAAAACTGTTACATACAGAACAAATGATGATTTCAGAAACCTTAGTTAATAAGGTTAATCACTATTCAGAGAAATCACCTAAAAAATCTTCCAGCCAAGAAATCAGGGGTTCATCCTTAAACAAAAATGTTTGTTTTCGCTGTGGAAAACCGGGACATTTATACATATTTAAAAAAAGTGTAGACTACTAAAAAGTTAGTTTCGGTCAAATGGCGTGCGTATTTCAATAGATCATGTTTATTTGAAAATATCGGGCCAATTTACTGTATAATATATATATATATATATATATATATATATATATATATATATATATATATATATATATATATATATATATATATATATATATATATATATATATATATATATATATATATATATATATATATATATATATATATATATATATATATTGCCCTCCTCTTCTTCTGTGACATGCGGCGTTCCTCAGGGATCGGTCATCGGCCCAACTCTTTTTTACAAACTTTTTACAAACTTTTATTTAGGTTACAATCTCTGTTTGTGTGTGTTTGTGTTTGGCTTTCTTTGTACACAAATCTTGCAAGTAAAATTTAACCAGCTTTTTGACTAGCTAGGAAGCTGAAACGTTAGCATAGCTTTATATTGGATGACAATACATGATTCAGTTAAAAAAAGTTTAATTTGAACATCTTTTGTATTTCTAAATCGAGTGTATTTGAATTGAAGTTTGTGGTAAAACCTCGTTTTTTCATTTACTTGTTCATTTTACACTTCTGACCTCTATGACATCATAACCGGTCATGGTTTGCAGGCGCATTTCTATGCAGACGACACCCAAATTCCAAATTTACGGTCATTGTGAACTCGATCAGGCCGCTGGGCTCTCTTCTCTGTTTTCGATCTGTATTGACGACATCTACCAATGGAAGAAATCAAGTCGCCTACAATTAAACCCAAAAAAATCAGAGGTTATCTGGTTCACCAGTCGACGGCGTAACTCTCGGCGTCCAACAGCTCCCGTCCGATTCGGAAACGAATGGATCTCGCCGAAGTCTTCAGTCAAAAACCTTGGCGTTTTTCTGGACTCCGACTTGACTATGCACACCCACATTGGTTATATCTCTCGTTTGTGTTTCACAGATTAAAGCCGTTGCACCATCACTTCCAGTGTATGCTCTCAAGAAACTTGCAGCCTCTCTTGTTCTCTCTAGGCTCAATTATTGCAACTCTGCTTTAGTCGGCCTACCCACGTCTCTCATTGACGCCTTCAATCTTTCGTCAACGCAGCTGCTAATGTTATTCTGTGACAATCTCAGACAGACTGGCACTGTGATTTTCGTGTCCGAGTTAATTTAGTAGAGTGCAATGTTTTGCATTCTGAGATTGTTTCTCTTCACAAATTTATTGCAGATTTCTTTAAAGTTTATAGCTTTGAAAAATATTCAAATTACCGATTCGTTTACGACATTGGAGTTAAATAAATTTGATTTGATTTGATTGACATAAATAAATAAAGAAAGAAACATAAATAAATAAATTGTGACGTCATGAATGTTACGCGATCTTCAGATGAATAACGTGGTCACTTTTTACTACTTTTATCTTAACCAGCTTTTTGTATATCTGGTTATCCACGGATATATAATAATAATAATAATAATAATAATAATAATAATAATAATAATAATAATAATAATAATAATAATAATAATAATAATAATAATAATAATAATAATAATAATAATAATAATAATAACAATAATAATAATAATATTAATAATAATAATAATAATAATAATAATAATAATAATAATAATAATAATAATAATAATAATAATAATAATAATAATAATAATAATAACAATAATAATAATAATATTAATAATAATAATAATAATAATAATAATAATAATAATAATAATAATAATAATAATAATAATAATAATAATAATAATAATAATAATAATAATAATTTGGACAATGTTTAATAATATATTATATTGTTATTATATAGGTTTTTTAAATAGCGCTTTTTACAAAATAAATGTCGCAAAACCGCACTGCACAATTAAACGGAAGAGAACAAACCTGTATTGAGCCGTTCACGAAAGACACTAAAAGGCATCGTTGGATCCTTCAGAGCGGTGTGAAAGCTATTCCAGGCCACATAACCAGCCACAGGAAAACCACGCCTGCCAATCGTCACATCTCCGTCTGAGGGACAAGTAGATCGCCGGCCGCCGCCGATCGAAGATGAGACCGCCAAAGAGTTGAGAGACCGGAACACATAACTCCTGAAAATAGACAGGAGCCATGCCATGGAGGCACTTATAAACCATAGAGCAAAGTTTGAAACGGATTCTCTGCGGAAAGGGAAGCCAATGAAGCCGCGGCCGCATCAGACCCAAAACGCTGGCCCAGCCAGGCAATCGCAGCACGAGACGGGCAGCTGCCCGAAGAACATATTGAAGCTTGTTGATCTGGAACAGCGGTAGACCGGCCAGGACCCCGTTGTAATAGTCAACCCGGCTGTGCACCAGTGCTCTTACAAGGGAGTGAGCAGAGTCTGTAGTGAGGCTCTTGCGGATGACACGTAGCTGAGGAAGATGGTAGAAACAAGTACGGGTGAGATTGGAAATGTGTGTCTCCATGGACAGATTACGGTCAACCAGCACCCCAAAATCCCGAACAGACGCAGAAGGCCTGACCGAAACCCCATCAGACAATGCTTCAGCCGCCGAGATAAACCCAGCCATATCAGCTCAGTCTTTGATGAATTGAGTTTCAAGCGATTACTGGCCATCCATGAGCTGATTTCGCCAATACAGGCAGACATTCTTGGCACAAGATCAGAGAATAACATCTGAGAAGAAAAATTTGCATTTTGCAGATTGTCAGCATAGGAGTGAGCCGAGAACCCATGTCTGGTGGCGACACCAATAACATTAACAGTGTAAAGAAGAAACTTCACAGGACCAAAGACGGACCCCTGCGTTACACCGTAGAGGAGAGAAGCCGACTCAGATGTGACATTGTTGCAGCGGATGCAGTGGGACCGGTCCGTGAGGTAGGAGCCAAACCATTTCAGGACCGCACCCCCAAAACCAAACGAGTTATGAAGCCTATCACACATGATCTGATGATCGACGGTGTCAAACGCAGCACTAAGGTCCAGAAGACCCAGATGTCTGATCCGTCCCAGGTCGGCTGCTAAGTAGACATCCGAGAGCACCCTCAAAACAGCAGTCTCAGTAGAATGATGCTTTCTATAGGCTGACTGGCATCGTGGCAGGAGGTTATTTTCATTGAGATATATGTTCATCTGGTCGCCGACACATCGCTCCAACAGCTTTGACAAATACGACATATTGGAGATCGGACGATAGTTTGCAGGGTTGTGCGGATCCATGTTTGGATTCTTGAGGACTGGCGTGATAATGGCATTTTTCTGAGTAAAGGGAAAAAACCTTGTTTTAGCGAAGAGTTGGCCATAAATGCCACAAATGGTGCCAGTTCATTGAAATATTGTTTTATTATCCATGTTGGCAATGGGTCCAAGGAACAGTTTTTGTTAGGTAAAGCCCTGATAAGACGGATGATGCAGTTAGCATCCACAGGCATGAATTCCAGCAGCGAGCTGGAACAGCCTCCAGCACAATAGAGCGGACAAGAAGCAGACGAAGTAGACTGGCAAACACTCTCGGTCTTCTCTAAAAACGCCTTTAAGAAATCACTCGCCGCAAGTTCATTGGGTGGGACTGAATAGCCACAGTCCTCGCCAAGAACTCCAGATAATGTTCTCCAGAGCTTTGCAGGATTACCTTGACTATCATCATTTTACCTCTTCAGTAAGAATGTTGTTTTGCCTAAAAAGGCTGTG
The DNA here is from genome assembly GCA_963978895.1 of Erpobdella octoculata. Taxonomy (NCBI): domain Eukaryota; kingdom Metazoa; phylum Annelida; class Clitellata; order Hirudinida; family Erpobdellidae; genus Erpobdella; species Erpobdella octoculata. Next base: position 8,199,289 of record OZ022240.1, on the reverse strand, counting down.
AGACTCCCGTACCTGGCTCATCCACAGAGTGCGATCATCCGGGTCTCGAGTCTACTTGTAGCGCCGCTGCAACAGTCTTGATTTCCGTTTCGAGGCTGTGCAATCACAATCAAACCACGGCGTAAGAGGATGAAGGCGCCGTCTAGCAGCACACCGCGGTAGCTAATCAATGACGCCTGATCTCGATCCTAACTCCGGCGACCCCCCCAGGCCACCGGCGCCACCAGACCAAGATCTGCCTGTATTGCTGGTCTTGTTTCTTTTGACTTCCATCTTTTCACTATTTTTCCGTTGACAATAATCAGATCTGTTTCTCCCTTGGAGATTCAAAGCCTCAGCTCCTCCACTAACTGGTGCCTCTTCTCTCGTTCCTATGGAGTTAGATCTTGATGAATAAAGACTTTCTCGAGGCCGTTGCTTGCTCCTTTCAGGTTTTTTGCCGTGCGGAGTAATTTTTTTTTGTCCTTCTGATGAGAGTGTAAGTCTCATCGGCCTTGGCTTCAGACCGACGTTGTCAGTTCGTCTGCCAAGCCTAACCTTGTCAATAACCTAAGACAAGTCACAGTTCAATTCAAGAAACAAATTTTTCAGCCTGTCATTGTCCTCATCAATCTGACCTCCAGCACCTCCATCAGCAGATTCAGGCAGTCCATGGATGACGACATTACATCTTTGCCTACCAATCTCCTCTTGCTCCCTCTGATCTTCCACAATAACCTTGAATTGCAACTGTAGTGCTGTCTGTGCCGATATGATATCTTTTTTTACCTGGGTCATTCCGGACTTTACCTCGCCGGAAACTGGTCAGATCTTGTAAGTATTTGAGCTACGTGGACAGGTTGAGGAAATTGAAGCTTCCATCGTGGGCTTATCGTAGAATTAGAGCTGACATGATCATGACGTACAAGATCACGAGAGGATACTTTTTGAACTTCAATTGTCCTGCACTAATGCCATGTCCAGACCAACGAACAAGAGGTCATTCCTGAAAACTTGTTACAGGCATAAATCACAAGGATTGTCGAAAACATTTCTTTTCCAATAGAGTGGTAAGATATTGGAACAATCTTCCAGAAGAGGGGTTGAAGCTCCCAATTTAGCTACTTTCAAGGCTCTGATGGATGATTTTTTTGATCAAAAGAAATATGCGTTTTAGTGGATTTTGTATTTTTTGTTTATTTATTTTTTTTCTTTTTTTCTATACGGATTTTTCATTTTAGTTTTGAAATTGTGGTTGTCAGTTGCTGGCGAGGGGCTCATTGCCCGTGCCAAGAATTTAATAATAATATATATACTAGCGGAGTTACCCGGCGTTGCTCGGGGTTTTCAGAGATTTTTTTATCATTTTTCTCTCTTGCTCCCGTTTCCTTCCCCGCTTGCTCTTCCGTTTCCGTTCCCGCTTGCTCTCCCGTCTCCGTTCCCGCTCGCGCTCATTTTTTCTTTTCCACTCTTTCATAACTTATTTTAGCTCATAAAACGTAAAATAGATTTGCTAAAAGTTGCTTGAAGCCTTCAAACGTTGTTACGTAAACAAAATTTGAATTTTATTACGCAATTACCTTCGATGGTCGTACATAGGAACTTTTGGCCTGGAAAGTTTAGAAGGCGAAAAAGTTAAGAAGGTTTGGACTGCTTCTTCAATCCCCCGGCTCAGGGGGCCAAAAAACCTTCCGGGCCAAAAGTGCCCATACATGATCATTGCATAAGTTTTTGAAGCGCTGTTTACAATTGCGTAACAGGCATTACTTGCTAATGGACTTTTAATATTAAGAAGTCCATGACTTGCTTCCCAGTCTTGCATAATGTGACCGATTGATGGGACGGGAAAGTGACCGGAATCGGGATAGTGACCGGGAGCGGGAAAGCAACCGGGAGTGGGAGAGCAAGCGGTAACGGGAAAGCGACCGGGAGCGGGAGAGAAAACGGGGAATTAAACGGGAGCTAGAAAACAACGATAAAAAACTCTAAAAACTCCCGAGCAACGCCGGGTAACCCCGCTCCGCTCATTTTGTGACGGATTTTAAATTTTTTTCTCTATATTTGATTCCCCTTGACTCTCAAGGTTGTGTGAAAATTTCATTACGATCGGATGAATGGTGTAGCAATGCATAAAGTACATACATACAAACATTCATTTATATATATATATATATATATATATATATATATATATATATATATATATATATATATATATATATAAGAATTAGCAGGTATATATATATATATACACTAGCGGACCCGGCGAACTTCGTTTCACCTTAAAGAGTGTATTTTTTAAGCAATAAAGAACAATAATAACAAATATCCTATATATAAGTTTAAAAGAAAACAAAAATAAAAAAACGTTCACTTTAATAGTTTATTAGAAAAACATTGGTTGAACTCGGGTCGATTCTCTTTAATCCAGCACTTTATGATACACTATGTTTTTGTTTTATTATCGGGCGAAAAAACAAATACATCTGATGGTCTGCCAACACGTGAACACGCCACATACAATTGACCATGAGAAAAACATGCATAATCCAAGTTCGGACCACAAACACTCAAAGATTGGCCTTGTGATTTGTTAATCGTCATAGCAAATGCTAGGCAAATCGGAAATTGAATTCTTTTAAACTCAAAGGGCAAATCGGATTGGATCATAGGAATCCTCGGAATGAGTATTTCCTCGCCTTTGAATTTTCCTTTGAGGATCGTCGCGTGAAGCACATTTACCATTAGTTTCTTTAAAACCAAATGCTTTCCATTGCATAGTTTTGGTTGATTTAGATTTCTAAGTATAATAACTACTGATCCAACCTTCAGTTGTAAATTGTGCAGTGGTAAGCCAGGCACATCCAAGGAGTTCAAAAATTCAGTTGGATAGTTAGTGGCTTCATCTTCATTTGTTACACAGTCAATAGAATTGAATGAATGCAGAGTACCAAAAATTTGATTCTGAATTAGAATATTTAAGTCATCCACATCTTTATTCTTAGCCACCAAAATTGCTCTCTCACTCAACCATTTGTTTTTTTTATGATTAGCAATGATGTCTGGGAACACTTTATTGATAAGCTCGTCTTTCGATGAAACAAAAGTGCAAAAATTGGGAGGAAAAAAAATCAATCCGGTCGATTTGTCGACAGGAACACGCCATTACCGATGTTGAGCAATTGCATGGAGAAATCTTCAGCATATGGATCGTTCAGCAATGCAACTCTCATGTTAGAAGACAGCTGAAGTTTCATCACATAGCGCCACAGATATGATGATTTGAGGGAAGCATTAATTTTATCGGCAGCAGTCGATCTTGGAATGACTGGCAGTGTTTGGCGGAAATTGCCAAGCCTCGTTTTTGCCATTCGATTGAATACATCCAGCATCGAGTATCACCAAAAACGTGTTGCTTTACAATGCAGTTCATCAGCGACCGAATTTTTTGTTTGAAGACACGTGCGGTGATGTCGTGCCGATCACTTGATGTTTGTCCGGGAAGCAGCATTTGAACAATTTCAATCCACTTTGGATTACAGGTGAAGGTAATGAATAGATCTGGCCGACCGTAATGACGAACATATGTCATTGCATCCTGCACATATTCATGCATATGACGCGGACTACCTATGTAAGTAGCCGGTAGAATAGTTAATCGACCAATGTTAGCTGATTGCGTCGCGTAAATGGATATACTCCTCTGAACGCAGTTTGGCTTGATTCAGTCGAATGAAAGTTAGGCGTTCCGTTTATATTTTGACATACATGTCGACGTAATATTGCTGAAACAACTGACGAAATCGAAGCAAATGGTTGTCAGCGTTTTGACGAATCATCAAACGATATGCATAAAAATTCATCGAGCTAACTTTCTTGCTAGTTTCGTCACCTGAAATAAAAATATTAAAATTAGTATTCCGAAGTTTGAGCCCATTTATATTCAACTGAGTGATTGAAAATTAAAAAAAACAAACGGTGTAAAAATTATATCATGTTGAAATATAAATTGATATTGATACTCACTATTCAATGGGTTTAACATCTTGATATTCAAGTGATATCCATCCTCTCCTTGCCAAAACATCAGTGGATATTGCAAAGTGTCATAAGAATGGTGCGTTTCACATATTTGTTGTATTTGCCCAGTATCACGACGTGCAAGCGCAATATCACGTCTTTCCAAGTTTTCACCAACGATCGGTATTGTTACTTCATCTATTGTTGGAGCGTTAAATGTGCGTTCGTGTGTTCCAGTTGGTCGTTTATCTGCTCTGATCACGACTTTGTAGTCATCATTTGGCATGCGCTCTAACGCAGTCATGAACAGCCTGACCAATGCATGATGTTCATGAAGTAGATGCTGAAGATCATGAAGAGTTGCTCTTTTCACTGCTGTGTTGATCTCTTCACGCCGATCAAGTTGTTCCTCCATATTGCCCATGAAGTATATTTGTAAAAATTTATGACGTGCATCTTCAATAGGTAACAATGATCCAATTCGATGGTGAATCTGGCCTTGAATCTGTAAATTTGAAAACAAAGTAAGTATTACTGGTTTGTAATTGATTAGAAATTTCATTAAATGATTTACAAAAATATAACAAAACTTTTCCAAAGTAATATTGAAGTTAAATTTAATTAAATTTTTTAAAGAAAATGAACGTTTACTTCATTCAACATAAATAACCTTGAAAGTGGGATTAAATCCGTATTCTTCAACAATGTCTGCTCCGAATGAAGTCATTTAAAAACACTTATTGTATTTTTGAGTGTTTGCCAGAAAATGACGTGATTCTGGTGTATCGCCACGAAGCAATGAATGCAGTGGCTCTGGCGGTGGCGTCAATAATGGCAATTTTACTTTACCATTAAGGCAGCACAATCCAGGCATTTCTCCAGAAAACTTCAATGCGGCACAATGTTCGCAAACAATGTCCATTGGACCAATGCACACGAAAGGATGAGAGCCGTAATCAATTGTGCAATCGTAAAAAATGCTGCTCGACTCAAATTTGCAATTGTGTGTCGAAAATTAATTGTTTGTTGATCACTGACATAAGCAGTTTCGGGAAGTAAATCTCTTTGCTCTTGTCTTCGAGAAGCACGAAGCCGAGCCATACTAACGCGACGCCTTTCTCGCGCTAATTCCAGTTCTTCCGCGGTGGATTGGTTAACATTGTTCCGATGCCTAATTGCCTGACGTCTATTTTGGGAAAGATTAGATCTTCTGGGTCGCGGCATTGCTATTAATAATGTTTTTGTTAAAAGTTATAAAACTTTAAAACTCGCAAATTTATTCCAACGAACAAATATAATATTGACAGAACAGCATTGACACTTTGTTAATGCCAAAAACGGAAAATGCGAAACTAAAAATCATATATCTATGCTAAAAATATCTTTTATATTTTTATGGCCCATAATTTATTATTTTATTTTATATTTTAATTGAAAAAGATATTTACTTAATTTTTTCTGTGAGATTTTCAATTGTAACCACTGAAATAGTCAGAAAATTTAATAACATGCGCTCTACCCCATTTGCGCATAAATGGCATGTCGCGGAAAATTAAACATCTGTAAAATCTCGATAACACAAACTCCAATTTGAAAATTTATTTTTTCCGTAAGACCAAATAGAGGGTGCTCTACAACTTTGCCATTTGAAGTTTTTTTCTAGGACGCACTGTTAAGGCTGTATAGCTACCGGGGTACATACTGCGGTCCCCATGGGCCACTCCATGGTTCAATGTCAATTTGTTTTTAGTTATTCTGTTAATAGGAGCTGAGAGAAATTCAATAAATCAAAAATCTCTAAAATCGGTTCAGCCGTTCTTGAGTTATAAGTGTCGTAACACAAAACCCGACTTCCTTTTATATATATAGATATATATATATAAGAATAAGCGGGTATATATGTATATATACATATATATATATATATATATATATATATATATATATATATATATATATATATATATATATATATATATATATATATATATATATATATATATAGTTAAATTACGTGAACTATCTCAATAAAATTTAACCGAGCCTGTATCGACGAAAAATTAACACCTAATTTTTTGAATATATATATATATATATATATATATATATATATATATATATATATATATATATATATATATATATATATATATATATATATATATATATATATATATATATATATATATATATATATATATATACCGCTAGAACGGTACCGAGGGTTTTAAATCAGATGAATCCACAGAGGATTCTAGATCGGATAGACTAAGAGTCATTGTAAAATCAAATAACAGTTTGACGAAGGGATTTATTGGATTTATGGAACGTGTTTTTGAAAAACCTTTTGAAGAGTTTCTTGAGAAAGATCTAAAAGATGTCAAGGAAGAAGAAAAAGCAGACAATTCCGATAAACCGTGCAAAGATGTTCAGGACGAGGCATGCAAAAGAGGCTGTGATGAACCGTGCAGATATGGCAACGATGAGCCAAAGAAAGACTCTGTTGATGAGCCAAAGAAGGACTGAAATAAACTGCATCAAACGGTCAAGAGGCTTGACCATGTTGTTTGCGAATTGCGGTCAAAGCCACGAGTAAAGATCAAGGTATTTTGGAGTTCGTGGCCGAGTCGCATTTCTCAAAAGCGACTATGCTGTTTGGGACGAACAGAATTAAGAAAGGGGTAATAATGTAAAATCACTGGGTTGATGATCAACTTCCTATTGATATTTAGGGACATTAATTATTTATTATTATTTAGAGATTTGAAGGTATAAATAGCCCTAGCTGCTAGCAAATCCTTCGTTTATTATTCCAATAAAACTGCAAAACCATTCTATTGAGCCCGGTATACGATTTGGTGATATCGTAACAATATATATATATATATATATATATATATATATATATATATATATATATATATATATATGTATATATAAACAAATATATATACATATACATATATATATATACAAAACCCAGATATATATACATATATATAAACAAACATATATATACATATACATATACACAAATTAACATAATAAAAGATAGTAAAATAAGCTATTTACACAAATATACGTAAGATGAGCCATCTTCATCTTACAATGGATTGTCAGTTTTACATTTATAGTAAATCAGTAAAACCAGAAAATCATATCAAAACATTGAATTATTATAATTTAAATTAACAGATTAAAACTGCGTGTGTTTATTCTTGTTATAATTTTTATTTAAATAAAACACAAAACGTTAAATATGTTTAATTGTGCATGAAATATAAAAATGTGCTCATACAAATAACAGATTAAATGGAAAATGTAAATAATTGTAGAACAAAAATGTATGTATGACAATGTCTGTCTGTTAGCCTCCTACAAAAGTCACTTGTGCTTAAACCGATCATGGAAAACAAAAGTGCAGATGTTGAAACAATAATTATTAAATATTGTTTTCATTATAGAAACTTTTATGATGTTTAAAAACAAAAAGTTAACTAGTTGAAATCAATTTTAATTATGTTGACTTGCGTCTCATTTGTTTCTACGATCTTCCAGCCTGAAACAATTATTACATAATCAACAATCAAAACACAAATTTAACAACTCAGTTTTTTTAAAATTTAATTAAAGATTTTTTTATATTATCACCAATCAAACACATGCTTAGGTTGTCCTCACTTTCAAGAACAACTTTCAGAGATTTCACATCGGAACATTCATGAACCTCTGTGATTGTTTTGCTTGGAAAACCTTTCTGCAGAAAAAATATCAAACAAGAACTTGTTGTCGAATATCTTGTTTTTACTCCCAACAAATTAAAATATCCAGCTATGTAAGCATCTAAAAACCAGTTTACATTTTCATCACGTCCAACAAGAATTGTTCCGTTTGGTAAGTTCTTAATTTCATATTGCAATAATGAAAAAAGTAATATGTTACAGTTGAAACTAATCATATAAAAATTTTTTTTTTAGTCCTCAAACTTACATTTATATAATTTTTTATTTTTTCAAACCAAGAGTCAGTAAACAATGCAAAAAAATTCCAAGTACAATTCATCGGTTCAAAAACATCAATATTGAACCCATTTTGAAATCTGAAATTGTCAGTGTTATAGGGGTTTTCGAAAAACCCCGACTTTGAAGCAACACCATTGAAACGTGTTATGTTCAAGTGACAGATGTCTAAAATGCAGAAAAAACAGTGAATTTTTAATCTAGGTCTACAATCGGTTTATTAAATTAAGCAAAATTATTTATTTTTTCAAAATATTTTTAGTGATTTATTTAAACAATTTGGATTTTTTAATATTAAATTTATTTTAGTCTTCGATGACTAACATTTTTTTGAGTGCATTCCACAGTTTGGTACATTAAGAACAAGAGATTGAGGCAAGATAGGATATAGTTGACAAAAAATTTCAAAATCATCTTTTTCTAAAACTTGCACAGAAGAACAATTTTGTTTGTATAAACATTCTAGACAGCAATTCAATTTTGACCCATTTTTATTTTCAAGACGAAACTCGCTTATAACTTCCACATCTATTGAATCGTTTTGAAAACAAACTGCTTTTTCATTGAAATGCAATTCAACAAATGTTTCAATCTCTTGAGAGTTAATTTCAAGTAAGTTGATCAAAACTAGCAGCCAAAATGAAAACATTTTTATCAGAAATGTTGTGAACATCTAAAAATATAAAACATATAAATAAGGTTTTCTGTTTGCAAAGTGTTTCAATATTAAATTCGTTTTATTCATTTTTTAAAGTATTTTAACAATAAAAAATACATAAATAAAACATTTATTAAATTTTTCATATTTTAATTTTTATTTAGTCATTAAAAATTAAGTAAAATGAATTTCACGACGTGTATGAAATATCTTCAACGAAGCACTATCAGATGTGTTAACATGATCATAAGTTTAAATATGGCTATTTTCTAACTTGTTGCCGTTTTCAATTTAAACGATTTGTCTCATGAAAACGGCAATTCTGTACTATCAAATTCACGAATTTATGCGGTAAATTAATTGCTGAAACTAATCGAAATAATAGAATAAAGCAACATCCATCAAATCCCCGACATGACGTTTCCTTTTGAAACTATCTACGGAGAAATGTTTTGAACGGTCCTCTCTAAAATTTCCTCATTCACAATGACTTGTCTGTATTCAATGATACCCGTAACTGTTTTCAGTTATTTTATTTTTTGCGTTTAATGGATTAATAATTTAAATTGACATTCGAATAGATGTAAAATAAAAACAAAATAAGACTTTTTCATAGGTTTTTATTAAAATTAGTTATTTCTAAATTGAAAAATTAATAATAAAGACTTGAGTTTTATCTTTTAATCTTTTATATTAACTTTGTTTTTTTTGTTTGTCGGAGTACAAACCCTTTTTTCGTTATTAAATCAATTTGAAACTTTGTTCATAGACTCGTGAAAACCAAACATTAATTTTGAGATGGTTAATCACAAAAATAAAATTTTTTTTTGATTCTTCATTTGAACGCTTTGCTAAAAAATCTCTGCGATATTGCGTCATTGTTTATTTTCACTTTTAACCATTTCACGTTTTACTATCGATATGAAGTTTTTTATTTCTATTTTTTTTTTATAATGAAATATTTTTTATACCAAGTTTTAAGCAATAGGTTATGTTTTCCATTTTGCAGGGCTGTGAGATATGTCCGTTTGACTTATAGCCATTACCGGTTGAGCCTGTGAGGGGACAACTAAGGTGGCTAAATATTTAATGTGTTTTGCAGGTCGTGAATCTAATTCTTTATCCTGGCTGCCTCGATCTTGTTGTTGTTCAACTAAAATTTCTGCATTTAAATTTTGTCTTTTTCAAAATAAATTCCTTAGTCACCAAAGAAAATAAATACATAGCTTAAAATTTGAGCAGCAAGTCGTAGTTAAAAAAATATTTTTTTTAATTATTTAATTGCGTTTTGTTCATCTCAGTTTCAGTTGTCGTTTTTAAAATTGTTTTAGTAACGTTTCTTTTTATGGAATTATTTTCGTTAACGATGGTTTGGGGAGTGTCAGTGACACCGAATTTTGCGATGACACCGACGCCAAAAAGTCGGTGTTAACGCGTCCGAGTCGGTGTTAACGACGTTGTTGTTTATTCAAGTCCTGTCTCTGTATTTAACTTACGAACTGATATGACTTAAAGGTGCTTTTTAATCGTTCAAGCGACTGTAAAAAAGTCGCTTGTTGGCGCTTGCATTAGATAGTGATTATTTGAATAAGAACACATTAAAAATACTATATTTTGTCAAAGATTTGACATTATAGAAATATCAACATATTATAAAATATCTATTTACGTTAGAAAAGTTTGATTAAAGAATATGACAAAAAATTTCCGTAATTAGGTTTTTTATTTTCTAAAATAATAGTACTTTATTTTTATTATTGTTTTTAATTAATAAAAAAAATATTTAAGTTATTATTTTTACTTAATTATCTATATTTTTTATTTAGGCAAGTTGACTAATGGTGATAGTTGTATCTAATAGTAATTTAATTTGTGATAGTTTTCGACGGAGTTGTTGATTGTTAGCAGCGACTCGGTGGAGTTCACCGACTGGTTGGCGTTAACACTGACATTTCAAAAGTGTCGGTGTGAGTGATAGGAGCCGATGGTTTTTGTTTTAGTGTTCGTTAACGGTTCTATATGACAATACATAATTCAATTTAAAAAAAATAAAAACTTAATTTGAACATCTTTCGTATTTCTAAATCGAGTGTATTTGAAATCAAAGTTTGTGTTGAAAAACTCGTTTCTCCTTTACTTGTTCTTAAATTGGTCTAGCATTACATATGAGCGTTGTGTTCTTATTATAACAAATTCTGTAACTATATAATAAAATAAACGGTTCTTAAGTGTCCTCAAATTGTTTATTTGAAGTTTAAAATAATAGACAACTATACTTAAAGGACGCTTTTGCCAAAAATTAGATCCAGTCATTAAAACCTATAAAATGTATTAAAATATTGTTGTAATATGTGAAAAAATAAAGGTCGTAAGACTTAAGGCGTAGCTACATAAAATATATACAACACAGAACTCATTTATTGACCAGTTAAAAATAAAAGACTGAGTAGAGAGTAGATCTGAGCAAATATGAGTTAGTTAGTTCCTTGCTCAAGAAAACTACTTCACCAAACCTGGAATCGAGCCCGGTTATTAAGGACACTCAAGCCAGTTGCTAAGCTATTAGACTGACTAGACCAACTCGTGTCACAAGATTAGTTGTTGTTTGTGCTATAACTCTTTTTACGGATTGGTATTACATGAATACATGTATTTATGCGCAAACTAATTTTCAGTTCAGGAAGATCCACTCCAGTAGTAAACAAAATTAGCTAATCTTTCTGACATAGGTGATCACAACTAAAACGCTATTTATCTACCCATTAACCAACGTTCTATCTAAGCAACTGTTCAGAGGCGCTACTCATATAATGATTGAATCATACTGCCGAAAAAGTGTTGTTCGTGAAACAAAATGCCTAAAAATGATTTTTAATACTAGATTTCATTAGATGTACTAAGTTTTAAAAACTCAAGGATTATGTTAAAATTTTTAAAGTTCGGGTTTTAATTTTTTAAACACCGGGTTCGGGTTTCCTATTTTCAAAATTTCGGGTTCGGGTTTCTCTTTTTCAAAAATTCGGGTTTCAATTTACAGAAAGTTCGGGTTCGGGTTTGGGTTTGGGTTTTACGTTTTCAAAAGTTCGGGTTTGGGTTCAGGTCGGGTAGCCATAAAAGACCGGGTAGTACCGAACTTCGGGTTTGGGTCGGGTACCCGTGACATCCCAACACGGTCAGGTTAATTTATAGAATTTAAAAAGGTGTCACGACAAAACGTTCACAGACAAAATGTTCAACGACAAAATGTTCCCGACAAAACGGTCACAACACAATGTTCACGACAAAATTGCCACGACAAAATGAACACCGACAAAACGTTCACAGTTAAAATGTTCAACGACAAAATGTTCAACGACAAAATATTCACGACAAAACGTTCACGACAAAACGTTCACGACAACACGTTTACGACAAATTGTTCACACGCAAATATTCACACTGAAAAATACACCTATTGTTTAATTATGTTAAAATCGCCTGAAGACTAATTATTAAGCCATTTTTGTGGAGCTTCTGCAGAGTAATATTTTGCTCTTGTCTTGACAAACTGAGCAGGAGAGTCATTTCAGTAATACCATGGGCGGAGGCCAAACTTATTTTAAAAATTTACCATTTAATTTACCTAAGCAGAGTATATGTGGTTCATGAATGTTCCGATGTGAAATCTCTGAAAGTTGTTCTTGAAAGTGAGGACAACCTAAGCATGTGTTTGATTGGTGATAATATAAAACAATCTTTAATTAAATTTTAAAAAAACTGAGTTGTTAAATTTGTGTTTTGATTGTTGATTATGTAATAATTGTTTCAGGCTGGAAGATCGTAGAAACAAATGAGACGCAAGTCAACATAATTAAAATTGATTTCAACTAGTTAACTTTTTGTTTTTAAACATCATAAAAGTTTCTATAATGAAAACAATATTTAATAATTATTGTTTCAACATCTGCACTTTTGTTTTCCATGATCGGTTTAAGCACAAGTGACTTTTGTAGGAGGCTAACAGACAGACATTGTCATACATACATTTTTGTTCTACAATTATTTAAATTTTCCATTTAATCTGTTATTTGTATGAGCACATTTTTATATTTCATGCACAATTAAACATATTTAACGTTTTGTGTTTTATTTAAATAAAAATTATAACAAGAATAAACACACGCAGTTTTAATCTGTTAATTTAAATTATAATAATTCAATGTTTTGATATGATTTTCTGGTTTTACTGATTTACTATAAATGTAAAACTGACAATCCATTGTAAGATAAGATGGCTCATCTTACGTATATTTGTGTAAATAGCTTATTTTACTATCTTTTATTATGTTAATTTGTGTATATGTATATGTATATATACATTTGTTTATATATATGTATATATATCTGGGTTTTGTATATATATGTATATGTATATATATTTGTTTATATATATACATATATATATATATCTGTTGTTTATAATATATATATATATATATATATAGATATATCTGTTGATTATATATATATATATATATATATATATATATATATATATATATATATATATATATATATATATATATATATATATATATATATATATATATATATATATATATATATATATATATATATATATATATATATATATATATATATATATATATATATATATATATATATATATATATTGTTACGATATCACCAAATCGTATACCGGGCTCAATAGAATGGTTTTGCAGTTTTATTGGAATAATAAATGAAGGCTTTGCTAGCAGCTAGGGCTATTTATACCTTCAAATCTCTAAATAATAATAAATAATCAATGTCCCTAAATATCAATAGGAAGTTGATCATCAACCCAGTGATTTTACAATATTACCCCCTTCTTAATTCTGTTCGTCCCGAACAGCATAGTCGCTTTTGAGAAATGCGACTCGGCCACGAACTCCAAAATACCTTGATCTTTACTCGTGGCTTTGACCGCAATTCGCAAACAACATGGTCAAGCCTCTTGACCGTTTGATGCAGTTTATTTCAGTCCTTCTTTGGCTCATCAACAGAGTCTTTCTTTGGCTCATCGTTGCCATATCTGCACGGTTCATCACAGCCTCTTTTGCATGCCTCGTCCTGAACATCTTTGCACGGTTTATCGGAATTGTCTGCTATTTCTTCTTCCTTCACATCTTTTAGATCTTTCTCAAGAAACTCTTCAAAAGGTTTTTCGAAAACACGTTCCATAAATCCAATAAATCCCTTCATCAAACTGTTATTTGATTTTACAATGACTCTTAGTCTATCCGATCTAGAATCCTCTGTGGATTCATCTGATTTAAAACCCTCGGTACCGTTCTAGCGGTATATATATATATATATATATATATATATATATATATATATATATATATATATATATATATATATATATATATATATATATATATATATATATATATATATATATATATATATATATATATTTTGAACGTATTTCGGCGTAATGTTTTCTTTTAGGCATGCTCTGTTAAAAATGATAGACCACTTTGCGTTGATACGTTTTTTCGCCAAGCTTTCAAAATCTCTTGAATTCATGATAACTCCGCTTTTTAAATAGATTTATTAAAAACGAGGGCTGACCGATCGGTTTCGCAGAAAAGCATCTTCGGAGCCCTTTAAATTACGAAGTTAAAATGTATTTACTATAATGCGAAAATAGAATGAAACTATAAAACGACGAGAATAAACGTTAATGAAAACTGAAATAGAAAAACAACGTATGGAAAGTGGAAAGCAAGATATAAAAGGTAGGTAACTAACGTACAAGATTAGTAAAAACCGAAGCGGAAAATAATTGTAAACAAAACGAAAACATGGCGATAGTGGCCGCAGCACAGGTATTTACACAACTATGCGCTAGGTAATTGTTGTCAGGTGCGCGCAATCAGGCTAGGTACGTCTACCGCGTCGTATTGTTATATTAACGTTGTTGACGAGTCGAGCAAATAGCTGGAAAGAAGACACGGACTCCACGGGAAGACGGTCATCCGACAAGTCACCAACGCCGCGGCTACGCACACTTTCCAGACTGGAGTTATCACGTGATGGGGATCCATGGACGAGACACAGGCCCTGGCCATCATTGCCGACGACGTCGGCGATCGGAAGGTGAGCAGGAGTAAGAGGGCCGACTCCTTGGTTGCCACGAGAAATAAAGTTGTCCTCACCACTCGCCGATGAAACCAGATGAACATTGTTAAGAACATCGGTTGTCGGAGTCAGAGGACAAATGGCGATTAGAGTGTCTTCTTCTGGGTCGCCAAAAGAAACGGAATTGTTTTCGCAGGTGGCCATCTGAACTTCTTTAACTTCATTAAGAACATCTGTAGTCTGATGGCCAACGGCAATTGGAGTGTCCACTTCTTGGTCACTACAAGAAGCGAAATTGTCTTCACTGCATACGGCCAGATCTTGGTCGATGCTGCCAAGAACGTCGGCAGACGGAAGGCAAGTGGTGATTACAGGGTCGACTGGTCTGTCGCCACGGGAAGTAGAAACCACCTCACCACCGACTTTTGAAACATGAGAGTGAGCGCGCACATTCGAAGTGTGGCGTGGCTCATCCGCACGCGAAGTCGTTTCACTTGCGGAGTTATGAGTGACGGGATAGACACAGCCGCCGTCTGCACCACAATGTAGCAGCAAGGTACGTCCGAACTTGTCGTCGTGGATATTTATGCTAGGTCGTTGCTGAGAGATCATCAACGCCTCTTTAATTTTGAGACGATTAGGATCAGGGTCGTAAGAGACAACCTCAGTGTTGTCGCGAAGCATTTTTTGGTTTGGTTTAGAGCCGTGGAATTTGATAAAGTGCGCGTGTAGACTCCCACCCTGTGTGTGCATCGTCAGACGGCGAGAGAGTGTTGTCCGAGTGTGGCCGATGTAGGTTTCAAGATTATTGTGAGCATATGGGCATATATATATATATATATATATATATATATATATATATATATATATATATATATATATATATATATATATATATATATATATATATATATATATATATATATATATATATATATATATATATATATATATATGAATATATTCAAAAAATCCCTACTATAAAAGCGCAATGATGTATTATGTAATATGTCACCCGAGTAGCATCTGCAGGTCTGAAAAAACTCACGTTGATAGATTATGAGACGCTGAACAAGGTTTGTTAGGGCACTTTTTTGTTAAATTGTTTAAATAAAAAGTTATTAGCCGCGAAAATCTAACGATTTGCGGATAAATATAGCATCGTTCGTCATCGCTAAATATAGACCAGTTGAAAATAAATAAATCACCGAAGTAGTAGTCGGCGGGTTTTTTATTTATGTAAATTATTATTAACGACAATTTACTATTTTGCAATTATTATTCCTCTTATTTTAATTATTATTAATAACGAAGATTAACTATTTTGCTAATATTATTTCTATTATTGGAAAGTTCGACGCTTTGCGGAAATATTTAATGAAATTATTATTAACGACATTTTTCTATTTTGTAGTTATTATTCCTCTTATTTTAATTATTAATAATATTATTAATTACGAAAATTAACTAATTTGCAAATATTATTCCTATTATTGGAAAGTTGGACGCTTTGTGGCTTTGCGGATATATATAGCATCGAACGTCATCGCTAAATATAGAAAAGTTGAAAATAAATAAATCACCGAAGTAGTAGTCGGCGGGTTTTTTATTTATGTAAATTATTATTAACGACAATTTACTATTTTTCAATTATTATTCCTCTTATTTTAATTATTATTAATAACAAAGATTAACTACTTTGCTAATATTATTTCTATTATTGGAAAGTTCGACGCTTTGCGGAAATATTTAATGAAATTATTATTAACGACATTTTTCTATTTTGTTATTATTATTCCTCTTATTTTAATTATTAATAATATTATTAATTACGAAAATTAACTAATTTGCTAATATTATTCCTATTATATTGGAATACGCCATAACTCAATATAAACAAGTTGAAAATAAATAAATCACCGAAGTAGTAGTCGGCGGGTTTTTCCCAATTTTAAACAAGTTGTAAATTATTATTATTAACGACAATTTACTATTTTATAAAACGTGTTCATATGCAACTGGCTATAATAGTCACACGCTTCGCTTGCGAAGCGTGCGTAAAGTTATTACTATAATAGCGCATAGGTGTTGTTTTTGAGCTTAAAGTGCGATTTGATTGCGACTACCTTTACTATTAATATGTAAAAACTCACACGCTTCGCGCGCGAAGCGTGCGTCAACTGCTGGTTAGGTGTTAATTTTTCGTCGATACAGGCTCGGTTAAATTTTATTGACCAAGTTTTGTTGCAAACTTTTTCTATTATATGAGATAGTTCACGTAATTTAACTATAAATATATATATATATATATATATATATATATATATATATATATATATATATATATATATATATATATATATATATGTATATATATATATATATATATATATATATATATGTATATATATATATATATATATATATATATATATATATATATATATATATATATATATATATATATATATATATATATATATATATATATATATATATTTGTATATATATATATATATATATATATATATATATATATATATATATATATATATATGTATATATATATATATACCCGCTTATTCTTATATATATATATATATATATGTATATATATATATATACCTGCTAATTCTTATATATATATATATATATATATATATATATATATATATATATATATATATATATATATATATATATATATAAATGAATGTTTGTATGTATTTACTTTATGCATTGCTACACCATTCATCCGATCGTAATGAAATTTTCACACAACCTTGAGAGTCAAGGGGAATCAAATATAGAGAAAAAATTTAAAATCCGTCACAAAATGAGCGGAGCGGGGTTACCTGGCGCTGCTCGGGAGTTTTTAGAGTTTTTTATCGTTGTTTTCTAGCTCCCGTTTAATTCCCCGTTTTCTCTCCCGCTCCCGGTCGCTTTCCGTTACCGCTTGCTCTCCCACTCCCGGTTGCTTTCCCGTTCCCGGTCACTATCCCGATTCCGGTCACTTTCCCGTCCCATCAATCGGTCACATTATGCAAGACTGGGAAGCAAGTCATGGACTTCTTAATATTAAAAGTCCATTAGCAAGTAATGCCTGTTACGCAATTGTAAACAGCGCTTTGAAAACTTATGCAATGATCATGTATGGGCACTTTTGGCCCGGAAGGTTTTTTGGCCCCCTGAGCCGGGGGATTGGAGAAGGAGTCCAAACCTTCTTAATTTTTTCGCCTTCTTAACTTTCCAGGCCAAAAGTTCCTATGTACGACCATCGAAGGTAATTGCGTAATAAAATTCAAATTTTGTTTACGTAACAACGTTTGAAGGCTTCAAGCAACTTTTAGCAAATCTATTTTACGTTTTATGAGCTAAAATAAGTTATGAAAGAGTGGAAAAGAAAAAATGAGCGCGAGCGGGAACGGAGACGGGAGAGCAAGCGGGAACGGAAACGGAAGAGCAAGCGGGGAAGGAAACGGGAGCAAGAGAGAAAAATGATAAAAAAACCTCTGAAAACCCCGAGCAACGCCGGGTAACTCCGCTAGTATATATATTATTATTAAATTCTTGGCACGGGCAATGAGCCCCTTGCCAGCAACTGACAACCACAATTTCAAAACTAAAATGAAAAATCCGTATAAAAAAAATGAAAAAAAATAAATAAACAAAAAATACAAAATCCACTAAAACGCATATTTCTTTTGATCAAAAAAATCATCCATCAGAGCCTTGAAAGTAGCTAAATTGGGAGCTTCAACCCCGTCTTCTGGAAGATTGTTCCAATATCTTACCATTCTATTGGAAAAGAAATGTTTTCGACAATCCTTGTGATTTATGCCTGTAACAAGTTTTCAGGAATGACCTCTTGTTCGTTGGTCTGGACATGGCATTAGTGCAGGACAATTGAAGTTCAAAAAGTATCCTCTCGTGATCTTGTACGTCATGATCATGTCAGCTCTAATTCTACGATAAGCCAACGATGGAAGCTTCAATTTCCTCAACCTGTCCACGTAGCTCAAATACTTACAAGATCTGACCAGTTTCCGGCGAGGTAAAGTCCGGAATGACCAAGGTAAAAAAAAGATATCATATCGGCACAGACAGCACTGCAGTTGCAATTCAAGGTTATTGTGGAAGATCAGAGGGAGCAAGAGGAGATTGGTAGGCAAAGATGTAATGTCGTCATCCATGGACTGCCTGAATCTGCTGATGGAGGTGCTGGAGGTCAGATTGATGAGGACAATGACAGGCTGAAAAATTTGTTTCTTGAATTGAACTGTGACTTGTCTTAGGTTATTGACAAGGTTAGGCTTGGCAGACGAACTGACAACGTCGGTCTGAAGCCAAGGCCGATGAGACTTACACTCTCATCAGAAGGACAAAAAAAAATTACTCCGCACGGCAAAAAACCTGAAAGGAGCAAGCAACGGCCTCGAGAAAGTCTTTATTCATCAAGATCTAACTCCAAAGGAACGAGAGAAGAGGCACCAGTGGAGGAGCTGAGGCTTCGAATCTCCAAGGGAGAAACAGATCTGATTATTGTCAACGGAAAAATAGTGAAAAGATGGAAGTCAAAAGAAACAAGACCAGCAATACAGGCAGATCTTGGTCTGGTGGCGCCGGTGGCCTGGGGGGGTCGCCGGAGTTAGGATCGAGATCAGGCGTTATTGATTAGCTACCGCGGTGTGCTGCTAGACGGCGCCTTCATCCTCTTACGCCGTGGTTTGATTGTGATTGCACAGCCTCGAAACGGAAATCAAGACTGTTGCAGCGGCGCTACAAGTAGACTCGAGACTCGGATGATCGCACTCTGTGGATGAGCCAGGTACGGGAGTCTCACAGCCTTTTAGGCAAAACAACATTCTTACTGAAGAGGTAAAATGATGATAGTCAAGGTAATCCTGCAAAGCTCTGGAGAACATTATCTGGAGTAATCGCTTGAAACTCAATTCATCAAAGACTGAGCTGATATGGCTGGGTTTATCTCGGCGGCTGAAGCATTGTCTGATGGGGTTTCGGTCAGGCCTTCTGCGTCTGTTCGGGATTTTGGGGTGCTGGTTGACCGTAATCTGTCCATGGAGACACACATTTCCAATCTCACCCGTACTTGTTTCTACCATCTTCCTCAGCTACGTGTCATCCGCAAGAGCCTCACTACAGACTCTGCTCACTCCCTTGTAAGAGCACTGGTGCACAGCCGGGTTGACTATTACAACGGGGTCCTGGCCGGTCTACCGCTGTTCCAGATCAACAAGCTTCAATATGTTCTTCGGGCAGCTGCCCGTCTCGTGCTGCGATTGCCTGGCTGGGCCAGCGTTTTGGGTCTGATGCGGCCGCGGCTTCATTGGCTTCCCTTTCCGCAGAGAATCCGTTTCAAACTTTGCTCTATGGTTTATAAGTGCCTCCATGGCATGGCTCCTGTCTATTTTCAGGAGTTATGTGTTCCGGTCTCTCAACTCTTTGGCGGTCTCATCTTCGATCGGCGGCGGCCGGCGATCTACTTGTCCCTCAGACGGAGATGTGACGATTGGCAGGCGTGGTTTTCCTGTGGCTGGTTATGTGGCCTGGAATAGCTTTCACACCGCTCTGAAGGATCCAACGATGCCTTTTAGTGTCTTTCGTGAACGGCTCAATACAGGTTTGTTCTCTTCCGTTTAATTGTGCAGTGCGGTTTTGCGACATTTATTTTGTAAAAAGCGCTATTTAAAAAACCTATATAATAACAATATAATATATTATTAAACATTGTCCAAATTATTATTATTATTATTATTATTATTATTATTATTATTATTATTATTATTATTATTATTATTATTATTATTATTATTATTATTATTATTATTATTATTATTATTATTATTATTATTATTATTATTATTAATATTATTATTATTATTGTTATTATTATTATTATTATTATTATTATTATTATTATTATTATTAATATTATTATTATTATTGTTATTATTATTATTATTATTATTATTATTATTATTATTATTATTATTATTATTATTATTATTATTATTATTATTATTATATATCCGTGGATAACCAGATATACAAAAAGCTGGTTAAGATAAAAGTAGTAAAAAGTGACCACGTTATTCATCTGAAGATCGCGTAACATTCATGACGTCACAATTTATTTATTTATGTTTCTTTCTTTATTTATTTATGTCAATCAAATCAAATCAAATTTATTTAACTCCAATGTCGTAAACGAATCGGTAATTTGAATATTTTTCAAAGCTATAAACTTTAAAGAAATCTGCAATAAATTTGTGAAGAGAAACAATCTCAGAATGCAAAACATTGCACTCTACTAAATTAACTCGGACACGAAAATCACAGTGCCAGTCTGTCTGAGATTGTCACAGAATAACATTAGCAGCTGCGTTGACGAAAGATTGAAGGCGTCAATGAGAGACGTGGGTAGGCCGACTAAAGCAGAGTTGCAATAATTGAGCCTAGAGAGAACAAGAGAGGCTGCAAGTGTCTTGAGAGCATACACTGGAAGTGATGGTGCAACGGCTTTAATCTGTCGCAGGGAATTTAAAGAATAACATTAGCTGCTGCGTTGACGAAAGATTGAAGGCGTCAATGAGAGACGTGGGTAGGCCGACTAAAGCAGAGTTGCAATAATTGAGCCTAGAGAGAACAAGAGAGGCTGCAAGTGTCTTGAGAGCATACACTGGAAGTGATGGTGCAACGGCTTTAATCTGTCGCAGCATCATGAAACACAAACGAGAGATATAACCAATGTGGGTGTGCATAGTCAAGTCGGAGTCCAGAAAAACGCCAAGGTTTTTGACTGAAGACTTCGGCGAGATCCATTCGTTTCCGAATCGGACGGGAACTGTTGGACGCCGAGAGTTACGCCGTCGACTGGTGAACCAGATAACCTCTGATTTTTTTGGGTTTAATTGTAGGCGACTTGATTTCTTCCATTGGTAGATGTCGTCAATACAGATCGAAAACAGAGAAGAGAGCCCAGCGGCCTGATCGAGTTCACAATGACCGTAAATTTGGAATTTGGGTGTCGTCTGCATAGAAATGCGCCTGCAAACCATGACCGGTTATGATGTCATAGAGGTCAGAAGTATAAAATGAACAAGTAAATGAAAAAACGAGGTTTTACCACAAACTTCAATTCAAATACACTCGATTTAGAAATACAAAAGATGTTCAAATTAAACTTTTTTTAACTGAATCATGTATTGTCATCCAATATAAAGCTATGCTAACGTTTCAGCTTCCTAGCTAGTCAAAAAGCTGGTTAAATTTTACTTGCAAGATTTGTGTACAAAGAAAGCCAAACACAAACACACACAAACAGAGATTGTAACCTAAATAAAAGTTTGTAAAAAGTTTGTAAAAAAGAGTTGGGCCGATGACAGATCCCTGAGGAACGCCGCATGTCACAGAAGAAGAGGAGGGCAATATATATATATATATATATATATATATATATATATATATATATATATATATATTTACAGAAGAAGAGGAGGGCAATATATATATATATATATATATATATATATATATATACATATATATATATATATATATATATATATATATATATATATATATATATATATATATATATATATATATATATATATATATATATATATATATATATATATATATTATACAGTAAATTGGCCCGATATTTTCAAATAAACATGATCTATTGAAATACGCACGCTATTTGACCGAAACTAACTTTTTAGTAGTCTACACTTTTTTAAATATATATATATATATATATATATATATATATATATATATATATATTTATAATTTTTACTGGAACGTGATTAGCTGAGTTGGTAGGGTTATTGTAAGGTTTATCGACAGTTGACAGTTAATCGACCCTAATTGGAAAGTCAACTATCCTGTAAAGGAATCGAGGATAATCGACTCCTTCGCAGGATAATCGACTCCTTCGCAGGATAATCGACTTCTTCGCAGGATAATCGACTCCTTCGCAGGTTAATCGATTTTCCAATTTTAGTCGATTAACTGTCAACTTTCGATAAAAACACAGTTCCCCAGTTGGTAGAGCGTTACCAACAACCAATTATATATAAATTTATATAATAAATATCATGTATGTGTTATATCTTTATTATTCTAATTAAATGGTAATAATTATAATCTACCTAAGTGGTTGCTAAACACGTACTAGATATTTTCTGGTTATAATCTCTTAATATAAATTTGTTTGTTCATGATATGATTAAGAAGGAAATAGAATAAAAACTCATACATATATATATATATATATATATATATATATATATATATATATATATATATATATATATATATATATATATATATATATATATATATATATATATATATATATATATATATATATATATACATATATATACATATATATATATATATATATATATAGATATATATATATATATATATATATATATATATACACATATACATATACATACACATATATATACACACATATATACACATATATATATACATACGTTTATATATATATATATTTATACAAACATATATATATAACACCTCCCCCTCTTTATAGAAAATCATATGATTTCCTACTGGGGTCCAGTACTATCCGTTTTGGAGGGTTGCAATAACGTTTAGGTCTTGCTTCCGGTTCTATTCCTGTTGGAATGTGTGACAATTCCTCCGGATTGGCTTCATTATCTATATGGCTCGGAACATGGTCTCCTTGTCTATTCTCTCCATCCTCATTCTCCGTAACCCGAGGGGTTGCGTTTATGTCTGGTTCCAACATCTCTTCCTCTTCTGGGAACACAATTCTTACCGGGGCTTTCTCTCCATCACTTTTATCTCGAAGGGGCACTGGCATGTCGAATGTCTCAAACATTTCTTTAAGTGCCCAATCTAAATTCCTTGGTCTTAATTGATTTGTATGCCTTTTTGTAATCCTTCTGTCAATCTCGACTTCGTAAACCGTTTTTCCAATTCTTTTTAAAATCTTCCCTGGTATCCATCTGGGATGGTTTGGATTTTTATAATCTCTAGCGTACACCGCATCTTGTTCTTTAAAAACTCTCGGTCTTACCCCATTCCTTTCGTCAAACTGTCTCTTCATGCCAGACTTTTTTTCTGAATGCTTTTCGTCTTTTTTAGTACTTAGTTGTAAGTCTGATAGTGGTGTTCTAATTTGTCTCCCCAAAAAATTTTCTGCGGGAGATTTTTGATGTGGACTAGATGGGCATGGTGTAGATCTATAACACAACAAAAACCTTTGCACCAATTCCTCGGTAATTCCTTCACCTTTTAGTTTTTGTATGGTGCTTTTGAAAGTATCAACAAATCTTTCTGCTTGACCATTACTTTGTGGATGAAAAGGAGGTATTCGGATATGACTGATAAATTTTGACTGACAAAATCTTTCAAATTCCATAGAAGTAAATTGTGTTCCGTTATCTGATACCAATGTCTTGGGAAATCCATACCGAGCAAAAATTCTGTTCAGCTCGCGAATTGTCGTTGTTGAGGTAGCCGCACTCATTTGTATTATTTCTGGCCATTTTGAATATGCGTCCACAACAACCAGAAACATTGAATTCTCCATTGGTCCCGCAAAATCAATGTGAATTCTCTCCCAGGCCTGTTATGGTTCAGGCCATGGTGACAACATGTTTTTTATAGGCATTTTAGCTGCTTTTTGACATGCATCACAGGTTTTCACCATACTTTCAATATCTCTATCGATTCCATGCCAATACACCGACTGTCTGGCCAGCATTTTCATTCTCGTAATTCCTGGATGACCCTGATGTAGCATCCTCAATATACGCTGTTGCAGTTTTTTTGGAATTACTGCTCTTACACCCATAAATAGAACGCCATCATGTAAAGTCAAATCAGTTGCTTTACTTTGGAATGCATTCCAGTTTGATCCAGGTTTAACTTTTTGCCAAAATCCTTTTTTAATGATCTCACTTAACTCTCTGAGTTCAGAGTCTTCTTCTGTCATAATTTGAATATCTTTCTTACTAACAGGTAATTGTCTCATCGTATCCTCTTGTATCATTGTGATGTCTTCGTTTACACCTGCTATTATCAAATCCTCATTTCCTGTTGTTTTTTTGGAATCAATGAGTCTTGATAAGGCATCAGCTTGACCAAAATTTGCTGGTCGTCGATATTCGATCTCAAAATCATAAGCTAAAAGTATCAGTTCCCATCTCTGTAGTCTGTTTGCAGCGTGTGCAGATATTCCTTTTTTTCAACCAAATACTGACAAAAGAGGCTTGTGATCGGTCAAAAGCGTAAACCGCCTTCCATAAACAAATCTATGGAATTTTCTTACTGCAAAAACTAGGGCTAAAGCTTCTTTTTCTATTTGGCCGTAATTCTTTTCTGCTTGGGTCAGCGCACGGCCTGCATGAGCGACTGCTTTTTATGTTCCATTACGAAATCGGTGTGAAATCACTGCTCCAATTCCGTATTCACATGCATCAGCTGCTATTACGATGTCTCTTTTGGGATCATAATGCGTCAGCAATAAATTTGATTGTAACACCTTCTTAAGGCTTGTGAAAGATTCCTGGTGTACTCTTAACCATTCAAATTCCTCATTTTTTTCCAATTCATCTAGTGGGCCTCTCATTTGTCTCATCTTTGGTACAAAAACAGAATAGTAACTAACCATACCCAAAAACAATTTTAACTGTTTCCTGTCTTTTGGAGGGGGCATTTCTACAATTGCTGTTATCTTTTCTGGGTCTGGTTTTCGGCCTTCTTTGCTGATAATATGACCTAGAAATTTAATCTCTTTCTTGGCAAAAGAGCACTTGTCCATCTTGACTCTAAAACCAAAATCTGAAATCCGTTTGAATAGTTCAAGAACATTCATATTGTGTTCTTCCAATGTTGTGCCGGTCACAATTACATCGTCCAGGTAAGCCGCACAACCTTTTAACCCTGAAGTTAAATTATCCATTGTTTCCTGGAAAATACTTGGTGCACTTTTTACTCCAAAGGGAAGTCTCTGGTACTGATATAGACCTTTAGTAGTGTTGATCGTAACGAGCTCTTTTGACGATTCATCCATTTCCAACTGTAGATATGCATCAGCAAAATCTACTTGAGTAAACCAAGCTCCTTGGTTTAATTTTGAAAAAATTTCATCCGGTGTTGGAAGTGGATGTTGGTGCATCTCAAGCGCGTCGTTAAGGCCTGTTTTAAAATCAGCACAGATGCGCACCGTTCCGCTTTTCTTTGGAACAACCACAATCGGTGCCGCCCAGTGACTGTATTCAACTCTTTTAAGAACTCCTACATTGACTAGTCTTTCAAGTTCCCTAATGGTTATTTCTTCGTAAGCAAAAGGTATTTTTCGTGGTCTGCAAAATTTTGGCTGAGACTCTGATTTAAGGAGCAATCTTGCCTTCTTTTTACTGCAATGGCCCAATTCTTCCTTGAAAACATTTGGAAACTCTGTTTGTAAACGAACAGCTAAACTGGTTTCTTCCTGCGAAGGTTTTTCTGCAACAGAACAACAGATTGCATCAAACGCTTTTATCATTGGTGGAAGTTGATCCATCCATTCAATTCCTAGAAGCTGTGTCGTATTTTTGGACACAAAACAGCGTCCATTGCCCGTGAATCCTGCGCACGAAAATTTGGTTTGAAATTCACCTAGTACTTGAATTTCAGTACCGTTTGCAGCACCAATTTTTTTTGTTGCCTTATCTAGCCGTGGTGAACCAATCTTCACCCAAGTTTTTGTACTGATGATTGTGACATCGGCTCCGGAGTCCAGTTGCATCCTAATTTCGACATCACCAAATTTCACAGTGGTGTATCTTCTATTGGCTGCTATAACTGTTCGCTTGCTGGGAATTGTTTTGACTTGCCGTATTTCGTGTCGCCTATACGACGGACTTGGACTCCTCCTTAAGCTTGGACTTCTCTTTCTACTGAAAAGTCTTTTGGGACTTCTATCATCAGTTCTGCAGTTGGCAGCAAAATGTCCCGGTTTTCCACAGCGAAAACAAACATTTTTGTTTACGGATGAACCCCTGATTTCTTGGCTGGAAGATTTTTTAGGTGATTTCTCTGAATAGTGATTAACCTTATTAACTAAGGTTTCTGAAATCATCATTTGTTCTGTATGTAACAGTTTTATCTTTTCACATTCTTCAATAAGTTCTTCCAGTGAGCACTCTTGTTCTACCCTGAGCAGTAATTTGTGCTTAATGTTTAAATATTTCGGATCCTTCAATCCCCATATAAAATGTAAGCACATACTGGCTTCTTTTGTAAAATTTTCCCATTGTGCTTCGTTGCACAGCCTGTTCACCCTTGTGCCGAATGCCCTGAAAGTCTCTGAGTCCCTTATTTGGACGTTTTCAAAATCAAACGGTCTTTGATGAATGCTTTTTTTAATGCCAAACAGTTTTTCTAACCAACCTTTTGTCTCTTCATAGTTTAGATTCTCGATTGTTCTCGGCAATATACTTCCCTTAAGTAGTGTGTATTCGTTTTGTTGAAGCTTCCCGGTCAGAGTTGCTCTTTTTTCTGAATCGCTCATTGATTCGCCTCCGACTGACTGAACAGCTTCTTCAAATCGCCCAATCCAATCAGTGAATGTAAGGCCTTGATCTGGATCGTAAACAAATTGCTCAATTCGTTTGTAGAGGTCTGGTCTTACTTTGACGGAATTATTGTCCTGTATCATTGAGATTAGCTGAAGAAATCTTTTTTCAGTTCTTCTTTTTAAATTCTCTTTTCTTCTTTTTCTCGAGCTTCCCTCTCAAGTTTCTCTTCCTTTTCTCGAGCCTCTTTTTCAAGTTTTTCTTGTTTTTCTCGAGCTTCCCTCTCAAGTTTCTCTTCTTTTTCTCGAGCTTCTTTATCAATTAGAAACTTAAGTAATTGTGCTATGTTTGAAACTTGGTCCTTTGACATCCTGGTCGCCAATGTTATATCTTTATTATTCTAATTAAATGGTAATAATTATAATCTACCTAAGTGGTTGCTAAACACTTACTAGATATTTTCTGGTTATAATCTCTTAATATAAATTTGTTTGTTCATGATATGATTAAGAAGGAAATAGAATAAAAACCTATACATATATATATATATATATATATATATATATATATATATATATATATATATATATATATATATATATATATATACATACCTATACATATACATACACATATATATATACACACATATATACACACATATATATACATACGTTTATATATATACTAGCGGGGTTACCCGGCGTTGCCCGGGGTTTTTAGAGGTTTTTCTAATGTTTGTCTTTCTCGCTCCCGTTTCCTTCTCCACTTTCCCGTTTTCGTCGCGTTCCCGGTCGCTTTTCCGTTCTCGGTCGTTTTCCAGCTCCCGGTCGCTTTCCCGCTCAGAAGTTTAGTTATCGATTTTCTCTCTTGCTCGCGTTTCCTTCCAAGCTTGCTCTCCCGATTCCAGTCGCTTTCCGCGTTCCCGGTCGCTTTCCGCGTTCCCGGTCGTTTTCCCGTTCCCGGTCGCTTTCCCGTTCCCGGTCACTTTCCCGTTCCCGGTCGATTTCCCGTTCCCGGTCGCTTTCCCGTTCCCGGTCGCTTTCCCGTTCCCGGTCGATTTCCCGTTCCCGGTCGCTTTCCCGTTCCCGGTCGCTTTCCCGTTCCCGGTCGCTTTCCCGTTCCCGCTCACGCTTGCTCTCCCGTTCCCGGTCATGCTTGCTCTCCCATAACCGGTCACGGTTGCTCTCCCGTTCCGTTTACGCTCATTTTCTCTTTTACATTCTTTCTCAACTTCTGTTAGCCTATAAAACGTAAAATAGATTTGCTAAGACTATATATATATATATATATATATATATATATATATATATATATATATATATATATGAATGTTTGTGGGTTAGTTTGTCTATTATAGAAACGGGAAAGCAACCCAGAACGGACAGCGAGCGGGAACGGAAAAGCAGGCGTGAGCGGGAATGGAAGAGCAAACGTGAGCGGGAACGGGAACGGGTAAGCAAGCAGTGAAGGAAACGAGAGCCAGAGAGAAAAACTATAAAAAACCTCTAAAATCCCCGGATAACGCCGGGTAACCCAGCTAGTATATATATAAACACGAGATTATGTATGTATGTATGTATAAATGTATGTCCTATATGCATTACTACACAATTCATCGGATCGTACTGACATTTTCACACAACCTTAAGAGTAAATGGGAAAAGGCTTTTGTAAAAAAAAATTAAAATCGGTCACAAAATGAGCTGAGCGGGTGCGGGAGAGCGAGCGGAAACGAGAAACGAGAACTGGAAAATGAGCGGGAACAGGAAAACAAGCAGGAACGAAAAGCGACCCATATTGAAAATTACCGGAAACGGGAGAGCAAGTGGGAGCGGGAGAGCAAGCGGGGGAAGAAACGGGAGCGCGAGAGAAAAACGGTCGAAAAACCTCTTAAAATCTTGGGCAGTGCCGGGTACCCCGCTAGTATCAGCTAAAAATAATAAACAGCAAACAAACAAACAAATAAAACCCAAAATTAACATTCAATTCATGTATTGTCATCCAGAATAAACCTTTCCTGAAAGTTTTAGAGCCCTAGGTGGTCGAAAAATGGATGAATTTTTGTTTCTAAGATTTGATCACCACAAAAAAAACAGATAAACAAACAAACAGAGAAACGAGTGAAGTTGAATAAAAGCATTTAAAAATCAATATAAATGACTACCGAAAGTTTGTGCGGCTCTTAGGTTTACATCTGCCCTTAAAAAACGCCTTGCAATTTGCATTGCCTACTTTGCCTGCATTGAGTGTTTAGTTATATACAGTATAAGACTATGCTTATAATATATCACGTTTTATAAAATTTTTAAATAAAGAAAAAAGAATAGTTCTTAGGAAGTTTCGCTGAAGTTAAAAGAAATATATAAGCAAACAAGAGGTTGGACGATAGAATTTTAAAGATACTAACAATGTTTGAGGTAAATACATCATTGAAAGACATTTTGGCTCATCTTATTTAGTGATCGCAGAGAGATAATATAAGATAGTTTTAGTAAATCCAGTCCCAGGATTCCATGCTCAAGAAAACGCGAATTATTTTATGATTTATTTTTAAAAATTAAAATAATATAGTCATAGCAAAAATTTCTGACATTTTTAAAGTCGTGTCCTTATTTCTTATTTATTTCAGTTAGATTTTCGAGTTCTGAGTTAAGCCGGCTTATAAATTCCTCGGACATAGCAGTTTTAGTAGGCATTTGATCAAAATATTCAAGGCTGCTCTTGATTCTTTTTATAAGTTCTTCTTTGTTATCTCTTGAAGCACAGAGACGATGACGATTTACCAACAGCTGTCTTTGTTCTAGTGAGCACATGACTGTTGCAATAACATAATTACTAAATTTTGTTCTACAGCAAGGACAAGTCGCTGCTTGGTCTCTCCACGACCTCATGCAATCTAAACAAAAAACGTGCTGGCAATTGTCTAAGAAACAGTAAGTATGTGGTATTTCGAAACAAACTGGACATTCATAAGACAACTGCCAATTTTTTACTTTTTTGTCCCACAAAAAAGTACACAAATATTCTGAGCACTTGCTAAAGCAATTCATTTTTATCCAATATAGCAGAAATTTTAAATTTAAAGATGCAAGAAATCTCGTTAAAAGTGTTTTTAAGGTTTGAAAGTAGGAAATAGAAACATAACACAAAGATATATATATATATATATATATATATATATATATATATATATATATATATATATATATATATATATATATATATATATATATATATATATATATATATATATATATATATATATATATATATATTAATATATATATATATATATATATATATATATATATATATATATATATATATATATATATATATATATATATATATATATATATATTAATATATATATATATATATATATATATATATATATATATATATATATATATATATATATATATATATATATATATATTTTATGAAGTGAAACATTGCGTTGAAATGTTTCGAGAGGCCACAAATGGGATGACTAACTGTCACCACAAGTAACGCAAATATTTGTAAGACTCTACTAGGAATCGAACCCACGTGTCTACGGCAACACCGCCTTGCCTAAATGCAAGCGCTCTTACCAACTGAGCCACCGACCATCCCCAAAAAAGGATGGCTAGAAGTCCCAGTCTTTCGGAGCTACTTAACATTAGACTACGACTATGATAGGCTCAGAACTCCTTATTTCGGTTCGACAACTAGACTGCTGCCAGATAGGTAATTTATGAAGTGAAACATTGCGTTGAAATGTTTCGAGAGGCCACAAATAGGATGACTAACTGTCACCACAAGTAACGCAAATATTTGTAAGACTCTACTAGGAATCGAACCCACGTGTCTACGGCAACACCGCCTTGCCTGAATGCAAGCGCTCTTACCAACTGAGCCACCGACCATCCCCAAAAAAGGATGGCTAGAAGTCCCAGTCTTTCGGAGCTACTTAACATTAGACTACGACTATGATAGGCTCAGAACTCCTTATTTCGGTTCGACAACTAGACTGCTGCCAGATAGGTAATTTATGAAGTTCTGAGCCTATCATAGTCGTAGTCTAATGTTAAGTAGCTCCAAAAGACTGGGACTTCTAGCCATCCTTTTTTGGGGATGGTCGGTGGCTCAGTTGGTAAGAGCGCTTGCATTTAGGCAAGGCGGTGTTGCCGTAGACACGTGGGTTCGATTCCTAGTAGAGTCTTACATATATATATATATATATATATATATATATATATATATATATATATATATATATATATATATATATATATATATATATATATATATATATATATATATATATATTTATTTATATATATATATTAATAATGTAAGATGGCATAAGATTTTCTTTAAGACAAGCTCGATTAAAATTAAGTCTCCATTTAGCCGCTATGAGTTTTATAGATACTTTCTCAATATTTCGGAACAACGTTTTTTGTTTAGTGTCGACAACGCCATCAATAGTTTTGTTACCAAGATGGTTACCAAAGAATCCTCTACACAGAAGGTAAAAGAGGACAACATCAAACTAATAACCTTGTTCTATAGAAATCAGATGCATTCCGATTATAAATTGGACGAATCTGTTTTACGTAGAATTATCAGTAAAGAAGTTTCAGTTATACATCCTAATAATAACGTGTTGAAGTTATATATTTACTATAAGAACCTCAAACTTTTTAACCTTGTAATTGCCAACAATAGAACCCGGAAAAAAGATGATATCCTACAGCAAACCAACATGGTAAACCAATTTAAATGTCCGTTGCCACACAGTAAGGTGGAACAATATATTGGTCATACCAGAACTAAACTTTCTCGTAGGTTAACAATGCATCTGCAATCCGGCAGTATTCGACAGCATTTTGAAACAATACATCATCAAAAACTCACACGTGAAGTTCTTGTTGCTAATTCGAATATTGTTGTTAAAGAATACGATCCTCTTCGACTTAAAATAAAAGAAACTCTTTATATTGAGAAACTCTGCCCTTCAATTAATAAACAATTTGAAAAGTTTTCTACAACTCTTAGATTATTTGGATTTACTGAGGACATTGCTTCACGACCGAATTTTGAAAAGAGTAACAATGTTTTGATTGCCTCTGACAATGTTGACACTTCGATTAACGGAAATAGCATGGGTCCAATTGATCTTTCAAATGGTCATCTTCTCGATACCTTTTCTAACGCGACTCTTGATGTTTCCAATGTTAATGAATTCCACGACATCGGTAACTGCTGCTCTGTTGATCTTGTTCAATCACTTGATAATTTTCTTGAGACTGATTCACCTGATGAGTTTCAGCTTTATCATAAGTGTGATATGTATAAAACAAACAGTCCTGACGTTTTGGACGCATGCTCTTTTTTGCAATATTTCGATACCACTCAAGATCCGTCATCTAAAGATACTTTAGAAAATATCCTCACTGAAAGTCCTTGTTCTTTCACGACCGTTGTTGATGACTTGGATCAACCTGTTAGTCCTGATGATACCGCGCGCACCTGTGTCGAAGAAGAATGTCCGATTGATGACAATTGTTCGTACTCATCCAGTTCCTTCCTCCATTTACTTTCAAACGAGAACATCACTGTTCGACGAAAGCGGAGATATTCTTGATTTTATTTATTTAAATATCTTATGTAATTTCGACTTAATTTAATCATTTATTATCATAATACTTGCTTATTATTATTATTATTATTATTATTATTATTATTATTATTATTATTATTATTATTATTATTATTATTATTATTATTATTATTATTATTATTATTATTATTATTATTATTATTATTATTATTATTATTATTATTATTATTATTATTATTATTATTATTATTATTATTATTATTATTATTATTATTATTATTATTATTGTTGTTACAAAATGTTTGTCTTCTCAGTTTTCCAGATTTCAACAAGAAATCATAGTTGTTCATCTCAACGCTCTTCGGAGGATGTGAGCCGTCCCCATTAATGCTATTTTTGTATTTCCGAGATGTTTGGTTTTCCAGGAAGCATCTTCAGTTTGTCTTGAGCTTTTTTCCCGATTGTTCCTAGCGCACCAATCACCACTGATATCACTCTTGTTTTTAAATTCCCCATTCGGTTTATTTCTATTTCTAGGCGTTATACTTGCATATCTTTTCTGATTCTTTCAATATAATATTTGCATCATCTGAAACAGACACCTCAACCAACAAGCATTCTTTTTTTCTTTTGTTGTAAATTACTATATCAGGTCTGTTAGCTGGAATTGCTCGGTCTGTGATGACCGGCAGATCCCATGTGATTGTAACATCATCATCTACATTGATAACTTTTTCTGCTTGATGTTCATAGTATTTTTGGCTGCCTTAGCTCCAAAGTGTTTACACAACTTCCAGTGGATGTAATTTGCTACATTGTTGTGTCTTTTTGTATATATATATATATATATATATATATATATATATATATATATATATATATATATATATATATATATATATATATATATATATATATATATATATATATATATATATTTTCTTTAAGACAAGCTCGATTAAAAATAAGTCTCCATTTAGCCGCTATGAGTTTTATAGATACTTTCTCAATATTTCGGAACAACGTTTTTTGTTTACTCCAACACGTATTAAGAAAAGTATTAACATTTAAAACTTTCTTTATTTCAGACTTACGGGCCGTTTCGGCTTTCGCCATCTTCAGAGTCGGTAAATACGATCGCGCGTAAAAGGAGGCAAAAGATAAGAAAACATGTAATAACTAAATATACAAATAAATTAATATCCTCAAGGAATTATCTCAATAGAAGGATATTAATAAAATAATCAAATTTAGACAATGTAATTAAATAACGTACATAAAATAAACTGGAGTTATGAGGATAAAATAAGTATAATTAAAAACGTTTAATCTATATATATAAAAGAACATGTCCTGACTGACTGACTGACTGACTGACTGACTGACATATGACTGACTGATAATCAACGCCGAGCTCAAACGCCTCATCGTAGGAACGTGAAATTTGGAACTTATATTACTTTTATAGCGTAAACATCCGCTAAGAAAGGATTTTTGAAAATTTTGCTCCTGAGGGGAAAAAACTGGAAAACAAACTTTTTTCTAAAACAATGTATATCTCGAAAACCAAAAATGAGGAGATTTTGAAATTTGGTATATAGATTCTTTTTGAAAAATAAAAAGATACGTGTTTCACCATTTTTTGAAAATTCGGTTTCCCGGACCTCAAATGTGGGTTGGAAAATTGGGTTATTTGGTTTTTAAAGTAGCTTCTACTCAAAAACTGTTACTGCTACAGGGGTAAAAATTAGTATTTAGTTTCTACTCCAAAAATAATGAAACACGTGTTTTAGCATTTTTTGAAAATTTGGTTTCCAGGACTTCAAATGTGGTGTGGAAAATAGGGCTAATTGTCTTTTATAGTAACTGCTACTCAAAAACAGTAAATACCATAGATGTAAAAATTATTATTTAGTTTCTTTTCTAAAAATAAAGATATACGTGCTTCACCATTTTTTACAAATTTGGTTTCCCGGACCTCAAATGTGGGTTGGAAAATTGGGTTATTTGGTTTTTAAAGTAGGTTCTACTCAAAACCTGTTAATGTTACAAAAGTAAAAATTAGTATTTAGTTTCTACTCTAAAAATAATGATATACGGGTTTCACAATTTATTGAAAATTTGGTTTCCAGGACTTCAAATGTGGGGTGGAAAATAGGGTTATTTGGTTTTTAAAGTAACTGCTACTCAACAACTGTAATTGCCACATATGTAAAAATTAATACTTAGTATCTACTCAAAAAAAAAAGATATACGTGTTTCATCATTTTTTGGGTTATTTGGTTTTTAAAGTAGCTGCTACTCAAAAACTGTTAATGCTACAGAAGTAAAAATTAGTATTTAGTTTCTACTCCAAAAATTGAAATACGTGTTTTAGCATTTTTTGAAAATTTGGTTTCCAGGACCTCAAATGTGGGGTGGAAATAAGGGTTATTTGATTTCAAAATAACTGCTACTCACAAACTGTAAGTGCTACAAATGTAAAAATTAGTATTTTGAAGTTTTGTGCCGGTTAAAAGTAGCTAAGTCCAGTTTATCATCGGCCGGGCCAAGCCGTTATTTTAGAGTCTTCACACGGGCCAGGCCAAACCTTAAATCAAAGTGGGACGGGCCAAGGCTTTTCACTAAGTATATAGATATTTTAGTGATTTTAGGGTCTTCAGTTTGGCCGGGCCAAACCTGAGGTCAAGGTGGGACGGGCCGAAGTTTTTCATCAAGTATATAGAACTTCTAGGTCTGTAAAAATGGGCCGGGCCTAATTCAAACGGGCTGTGCCGGGCCAGGAGTTTGGGTTTTTAAAACGGGCTGGGCTAATTTGTCGACGGGCCGAGCCGAGACCTAAAAAAATGATCTCTACTATGGATGCACGGTTCAAACTCTCTAATTTCATGCGAGCGAAGCCGCTACGGGCACTGCTAGTTAAAGGATAAAATAATAGTAGCAGTAAAAATAATAATAATAATAATAATAATAATAATAATAATAATAATAATAATAATAATAATAATAATAATAATAATAATAATAATAATAATAATAATAATAATAATAATAATAATAATAATAATAATAATAATAATAATAATAATAATAATAATAATAATAATAATAATAATGATAATGATAATGATAATGATAATGATAATGATAATGATAATAATAATAATAATAATAATAATAATAATAATAATAATAATAATAATAATAATAATAATAATAATAATAATAATAATAATAATAATAATAATAATAATAATAATAATAATAATAATAATAATAATAATAATAATAATAATAATAATAATAATAATAATAATAATAATAATACTCCTAGTTCTAGCCTTAGTATAGCCACTCGTTCGTTCTCGTTCGTATTCGTTCTCTAAATAATAAATCACTCTTTATCTCGGAGCTAGCCCTGTCTAACTATCTTGATCTCTTTTTCCTGACTGAGACCTGGCATGAATCTGCTTCTTCTCCTTCTCTCCTTGCTTCTGTTCCTATTGGCTTCTCTTTTGTTGAGCAGGCTAGGCCTCCTACTAATCCTTTTTCTGCTCAACATTCTTCCTATGGTGGCATATGCCTTCTCTTCAAGTCTTCTTACTCTGTCTCTCTCAATTCTTCTACTAAATTTTCATCTTTTGATTGACTTTTACTTCTGTTAAAATTAATTCTTTTAAGTTCAATTTAATAGGTATGTATAGGCCTCCTAAATGCTCTAAACCAAAATTTTTGGAGGATTTTTACAACCTTTCTGAATCTCTTTTCTTTCTATCTACTCCTTCTTTTATCATTGGAGATTTTAATATTCCTATTAATAAAACTAAGGACCCTTTTGTTTCTCAATTTCTTGAAATCTTATCTACTTTTAACTTCTTTTAGCATTGTGACTTTCCGACTCTCCTCTTTTCTCTAATATAAGCAATCTTTCACCTGTTAATCTTCACTTTACAGATCACTACTTTATTTCTTTCACCTTACCTCTATCACAACCTTTAATTAATCTTACTTCAGTCACTAAAAGCTGTTGGTCTAGATTTGATAAAATTCAATTTTCAAATTTGTTTCTCGACTCTGGGTTTTCTTCTTCTTCTTTCACTGACGTTGATTCTTTTATGGACAATCTCAATCTGACGATTTCATCTATACTGGATACTTTGTTCCTTTTGAGACGTTTAAGTTTCGACTCTTTTCTAAAAAAAGCTCCTTGATTTGATCGTGATTGTGTTCTTTTGAAGCAATCTGCACGTAGAGCTGAGCGGGCTTATCGTTCTAAATTATCTAAGGGTTCTTGGTACGAGTGGCAATACCATCTCAAACAATACCATAACCTCATCTTCACTAAGCATTCTTGCATTTTGAGAAAATCTATTGTTCTTGCTTCTAGCTCAAAGAATAGGTGGTCTTCTCTTTCTAAACTCCTTAATAAAAAATCTCCTCCTCCCTCTTTTTCTCCTCATGACTATCACAATTTTCTTACTACGAAATCTTCTAACAATAGTCAAACCCCTATTTTTTCTAAATTCTCTACTGAAACTTTTACTTTTTTCTTCCCTATTACACTCGACTATCTTACTAAACTTATTAACTCTATGTCTTCTTCTACTTGCTCTTTGGATCTCATTCCTACTACTATCTTTAAAGAGCTTTCTTCCATTCTTTATCCAATTTTACTTGATTTAATTAATTTCTCTTTATCTGCATCTGTGTTTCCCTCTGTTTTTAAGTCCTCTTTTATTATCCCTACTAATAAAAACGCCTATCTTGATCCTTCTTCTCTATCTAGCTATAGGCCTGTCTCTAACCTATCCTTTATCTCTAAAATCATGGAAAGGGTTGTGTAAGAGCAAATAAGTGCTTATTTAACTGATTTCTCACTTCTTCCCTCTTCTCAATCTGGCTTCAGACCTGGCCACTCTACTGAAACTGCTCTACTTAAGCTTCATAATGACCTCATTGTTTCTTCTGACTCTGGCCTCTCGGTGTCCACCTGAGTTGCCGACCTCCGAGTTGCCGACCGCAATGACGTATCAACTTGCCGACCGATGTTTTTCAAGATCGTACTAAGTTGCCGACCTCGTCAAAAAATTCTCTATTTTATTTTTTATTTTTAGCTAATAGAATCGTTCAAAAATAACGAATCATTTAAATAATCCAACTGAGACTAAAAAGAATCGTTCAATCTTATTTGGTTCATTTACATAATTAGCGTGGAGGCGGAGCTCAAAGAACTTGCCAGCCAATGTCAAAGAGCCTCAACTTTGGTTTATTACAATCACACGGTCAGTTTCTCACGAGGTTAAGCGCAAAGTAAACGTAAATTAAAAAGCAGCTCTACTTTATTCTACTAGCATAATAGAGTTAAATATGCAAATAATGGATAAATAAATAAACTTAACTATTGCGCAGCGAACCAGTAAGAATCATTTTTATTGTTAAGAAAAACATTTTTAATTAATATTAAAAATAATTATTGTTAAAAAAAATTTAATGAAGAATAAAAATATTATTTTTTATTTAAATTGACACTGTACTGAACAGTACGCAACAGTCTGTACGTCTCAATTTTACCAGCCACATGCTGGGAGTGTGCCTTTGAAATTCTTTCCTCCAATCGGATATATTTCGGCTTTCTTCTCGGAGGAGATGCACCAGCTTCAGATTTGCTTATGTCTTTCTCCGCAGAGGCTTGACAAATCTTGATTGCGTGAATGTAAATAAATATATTGGAATGGACAGGCAAACATTTATTCAGTCCAGAGTGCCAACCCTCCATGGCATTGTTGGTTCGGTGTCGATGATCCATGTCATACTTATTCCACATGGTGATTGAAAATAATCCATCCAACCACGTGGAACGGAAGTAGGCAATGAAACACCGCAGGATGTCCTCGTTTCCAGCTTTTAATGCAGTTTCCATTTTTTCAATATATATTTTATTCTATTTCCTAATATATATATATATATATATATATTTATATATTCATATATATGTATATATTAGGAAATAGAATAAAATATATATATATATATATATATATATGTATATTAGGAAATAGAATAATATATATATATATATATATATAAACATATATATATATATAACAAATTGTTCATTCTTATTTAGTTTATTAACTTAATTGACATGGAGGCGGAGCTTACCGAACTTGCCAGCCAATGTCAAAGAGCCTCAAGTTTAGTTTTTTTACATTAACTCATTCTTTTAACAAAAATATTATTGTTGTAGTATAAATGAATTGTATTATTATTATTATTGTTTAAATACAAAATAACAAAGAGTTGTTTTTCTTTTCTTGGTGGTCGGCAACTTCATACGCTTTGATAAAACGCTGGTCGGCAAATTCGACGTTATTGGCGAAAATCGATGGTCGGCAACTCGGAGGTCGGCAACTCGGTACGGCACCGGCCTCTCTACCCTTCTTCTTTCTCTTGATTTTTCATCTGCATTTGATACAGTTGATCACTCACTGTTGTTGGATGTACTTGATAAATCTTTTAATATAACTAATGATGCTCTCCGGTGGGTTAAATCTTATCTATCTCGTAGATATTCCTATGTTTCTATTGAATCTTCTAAATCTACTCCTGTATCTTCGAGCTGTGGTGTGCCTCAAGGGTCTATTCTTGGTCCTTTACTGTTTATTCTCTATACTTCTGAACTTCCTCATATTATATCTTCTTACTCTCTCAATAGTCAAATGTAAGCTGATGACTCTTATGTCTACTTTACTTTCTCTAACTCTTCTCTTGAGTCTGTTCTTAATCAAATAGCTGCCTGCCTTCAATCTATTATATCCTGGAGTTCTTCTATGTGTCTTAAACTTAATCCCGACAAGTTTGAACTAATCTATTTCAATAAGTTCTCTAAATCTCTAAATCCTCTTCCTTTGGTTTTGCCACCACCATCTTTTCTTTCCATTTCTCCTTCTCCTTTGATTCGTAGCTTAGGTTTTCTCTTTGACTCCAACTTGTCTCTAACCTCCCAAATCGCATCTGTTACTAAATCTTGTTACTTCCATATTCGCCGTATTAAGCGGCTTCGTCCACTTCTGGATGACCCTTCGCTGCAACTTCTAGTCTCTTCTCTTGTCCTGTCTCGAATTGACTACTGCAATTCACTATATTATGGTCTTCCTGACACTACCCTCTATCCTCTTTCTAAAGCCTTCAACTCGGCTGCGCGCTTAGTTTCTCGCACCTCCTACTCCTCTCACATCTCTCAATCTTTTGTTCTTTTCGGCGTGGTAGAGCTTCATCTCGGTTTTCCATTGTTGCATGACAGTCTCTAAGAATGTTATGATTATTGGGTCTGTTTTGTAGATTCTTAAAGCATTCACTATCCAGCTATGTGGAACACTGTCAAAAGCTTTTTTGTTATTATTATTATTATTATTATTATTATTATTATTATTATTATTATTATTATTATTATTATTATTATTATTATTATTATTATTATTATTATTATTATTATTATTATTATTATTATTATTATTATTATTATTATTATTATTATTATTATTATTATTATTATTATTATTATTATTATTATTATTATTATTATTATTATTATTATTATTATTGTTACAAAATGTTTGTCTTCTCAGTTTTCCAGATTTGAACAAGAAATCATAGTTGTTCATCTCAACACTCTTCGGAGGATGTGAGCCGTTCCCATTAATGCTATTTTTGTATTTCCGAGATGTTTGGTTTTCCAGGAAGCATCTTCAGTTTGTCTTGAGCTTTTTTCCCGATTGTTCCTAGCGCACCAATCACCACTGATATCACTCTTGTTTTTAAATTCCCCATTCGGTTTATTTCTATTTCTAGGCGTTATACTTGCATATCTTTTCTGATTCTTTCAATATAATATTTGCATCATCTGAAACAGACACCTCAACCAACAAGCATTCTTTTTTTCTTTTGTTGTAAATTACTATATCAGGTCTGTTAGCTGGAATTGCTCGGTCTGTGATGACCGGCAGATCCCATGTGATTGTAACATCATCATCTACATTGATAACTTTTTCTGCTTGATGTTCATAGTATTTTTTGGCTGCCTTAGCTCCAAAGTGTTTACACAACTTCCAGTGGATGTAATTTGCTACATTGTTGTGTCTTTTTGTATATATATATTTGCTACTGTAAGCTGGAGCGGGAAAGCGTAAAAGCAAGCGGGAGCGGGAAAGAGTAAAAGACACCGGGGCGGGAAAGCGACCGTGAGCAAGAATGCGACCGGGAGCGGTAATGTGACCTGGAACGGGTAAGCAAGCAGTGAAGGAAACGAGAGCCAGAGAGGAAAACTATAAAAACCCTCTAAATTCCCCGGATAACGCCGGGTAACCCAGCTAGTATATATATAAACACGAGACTATGTATGTATGTATGTATAGATGTATGTCCTATATGCATTACTACACAATTCATCGGATCGTACTGACATTTTCACACAACCTTAAGAGTAAATGGGGAAAATGCTTTTGTAAAAAAAAATTAAAATCGGTCACAAAATGAGCTGAGCGGGTGCGGGAGAGCGAGCGGAAACGAGAACCGAGAACTGGAAAATGAGCGGGAACAGGAAAACAAGCAAGAACGAAAAAGCGACCCATATTGAAAATTACCGGAAACGGGAGAGCAAGTGGGAGCGGGAGAGCAAGCGGGGGATGAAACGGGAGCGAGAGAGAAAAACGGTCGAAAAACCTCTTAAAATCTCGGGCAGCGCCGGGTACCCCGCTAGTATAAGCTAAAAATAATAAACAGCAAACAAACAAACAAATAAAACCCAAAATTAACATTCAATTCATGTATTGTCATCTTATATATAAAAATGAAATGTTTGTTTGTTTGTTTGTTTGTTTGTTTGTTTGTTCGGACATAAAATGTAAACGGCCGAACAGATTTAATTGAAATTTGGCACACTTATGTATCTTATTCAAGCGGTGGTTCCTGTAAAATTTTAAATAAATTGGTTCCTCCGTTGATGTTTTATGGACAAAAAACGTTTTGGTCAGCGGTAGTAAGTTGGAGTAAATTTTTTTTCTACAAAATAAAAATAAATTAATTTATAGTTAAATTATACAAAACATTTTTAATTTTTTTTCTTAAGTTTTAAAGGTTTTAAATATAAATATTAAATTAAATAAATATGTGTGTTGTTTAGTGCCGCCCATAGATATCTATGGTGCCGCCGGATACCTTTGTTTTGATTTCATAGAGCTCATTGAGGCTCATTCTCTTCCGAACCTCCGATACGACAGCTCTGCTATCGGTAAACTTTATATTTGATTTTAGCAACTTATTTTTTAAATCTAGATAACTTTGGATTTCAGGACTAATCAATAAATTGCAGGTGGAATTTCTTCTATTTAGAGATATTTTGTGCTTCACAAAAAGAGTTCC
The DNA here is from genome assembly GCA_963978895.1 of Erpobdella octoculata. Taxonomy (NCBI): domain Eukaryota; kingdom Metazoa; phylum Annelida; class Clitellata; order Hirudinida; family Erpobdellidae; genus Erpobdella; species Erpobdella octoculata. The sequence continues at coordinate 8,156,857 of OZ022240.1, read as the reverse complement.
AGACTTAACAAATTAAAATTAAATCAAATTAGAAATTCATTGTTCATATCTCCCATTCAAAAGTAAGTGGCAAAGCTTTGGTAATTTGTTTTTAGTTTTTAAAATCATGATTTACTGTGTATCTTTCAATTTGTTTCGTTTGTTGCATTGCACGTGTTTAATTATGTTATATTATTATTAATTATTATAAGATTATCATTATGCTCTAACATTTTGTGTTTTACAAAAAGGAGCTGCAGATTGGAAAAATAAATTTAAATTCATTGTTCATATTTATCGTTCAAGGCTTCTGACTTCAATTGTTCCTTATCTAATATTGTTGAGCGATGAGCTTGCTATCAGCCTATCGGTAAATGAGAATTTTTTTTGGGCAGGTAAGTTTTTTTTTTATGTGATGGCATTACAACCATTATTATTCACGAGTAGTTATGACTATAAGATTATGAATTAATTTATCGGTCTTATTTTATTTTTTACTTTTCAGAGGAAATTAGAAAATTACATTTTAAAGAAAATCTTACATGCAACACCAATTTATTGTAAAAGTTTCACTGATATATGAGGTGCATGAAATTTGAAAGAAATGAAAGCAAGTGCAGTATTTTTGTGTTTCAACAAAATCATGAACAAAGTTCTCAAGCCAGCCTATCAATCTGCTGCTGTTTTGTTCAATTTATAATTGCATCATTTGCTAAATAAAAGTGGTACTCTTCGATTGTTCCAAATTGATGATCTCAGAAAACTCTCGGAAAATTCATTAAGTTAATGCTTTGAAGGTTTTTAATATTATTATTACTTCATGTTTTATTTCAATCTGTGTTTTATATCACATTTTTCAAAGCCACGGGTCAACATTTATTAACATGCCACATGTAGCGTTATATGCTTTCTGTAGACATGACACTTAAAAACTAAGAACAACTCAAAAACTAAGACTAGCGATTTTTCGAAAAGCAGCTGTTGAACAGTGTGTGATAAATCTATTGTAAGCATTTATAATCTTACAAGTATCTTATATATAAAAATGAAATGTTTGTTTGTTTGTTCGGACATCAAATGTAAACGGCCGAACAGATTTAATTGAAATTTGGCACACTTATGTATCTTATTTAAGCGGTGGTTCCTGTAAAATTTTAAATAAATTGGTTTTTCCGTTGATGTTTTATGGACAAAAAACGTTTTGGTCAGCGGTAGTAAGTTATGTATATATATATATATATATATATATATATATATATATATATATATATATATATATATATATATATATATATATATATATATATATATATATATATATATATATATATATATATATATATATATATATATATATATATATATATATATATATATATGTATATATATATATATCTTTCTCCTATTGACTGAGTTCATGATTTATATTTTTCATTTTAACAATTCTATCTTATTTTTCGAAGCCAACTTTGATTGTCCCTAAGGCTCCAACCACAACCGGGATTACAGAAGTCTTGGTTTTCCACATTCTTGATACTTCAATCTCAAGATCTTTGTATTTGCTGAGTTTTTCTACTTCTTTAATGGAAATGTTGTTGTCATTTGGAACGGCAACATCTATTAGGAGACACTTTTTCTTGGTTCTGTCTTGAATAATGATGTCAGGTCGGTTAGCTCCTACAGTTCGATCGGTGCTCACGGGCACATCATACATTACAGTAAAGTCTTTCCCTTCTACAATTTTTTGGGGCTGGTGGTCGTACCATCGTTTAGCTACTTGGACACCAAGATCCTGTAGAGCAGTCCAGTGCAGATAGTTGGCGATCCGATTATGTCTGTGCGTGTATTCTTTCGGGGCTAAAACTGAACATCCTGAGATGATGTGGCTTATGTGTTCTTCTTGTTGGTGGCAAAGCCTGCATTTGCTTTCCACGTTCATTTTTAGTATTTTCCTTTGATGGTACCTAGTGCTTAGCGCTTGATCTTGTGCTGCTATGAGAAGACTTTCAGTTTCACCTTTAAGTCCAGAACTTCGCAGCCAGCTGAAAGTAAGTTCTGTGTCAACAAATGGCATGCAAGTGTTTTTGAAAAATTGACCGTGAAGATTTTTATCCATCAACTTAGAAATTTTTTCTTCTTCTAGCATAGTTTTCATTATCTTCCTTTTTGTTAGATTTTCAGCCCTCTCTTGAGTTTGTAAATATCGGTTTTTGATTTCTTTTCCAGTTTTGACTAACGAATACTTTTTCTTTCTTTTTTCATGATTAAGAATGATTTCAATAAATCTGTCTGCTTTTAAAAGAAGGTATTCATATAAACCAATCACTGTACACTTGAATGAACTCTCCAACTCAATAAGTACTCTTCCACCTTTCCTACGTGATATATACAGCCGGTCTACGTCTGCTTTAGGGTGTAGGCAGCCATATTTTGTTAAAAGCTTTTTTGTCTTTCTATCTATTGTTTGTAATTCGGTTTTTCTCCAATTGACTATCCCAAAGCTGTATTGCATCACAGGAACCGCAAGGCTATTTATGGCATGTATCTTGTTTTTAGCGTTCAGTTCTGTGCTGAGAATTAGTCTGATTCTTCGCTGATACTCTTTACGTATTTCAATCTTCATGTCTTCATGCTGGATTTCACTTTTCTCTGCTATTCCAAGATACTTGTAAATTTCAATGTTTTCGAGGTTTCAAATGCCGTGTTCACTTTCTTCATTGTGCTTTGTTGCAACTTGCTTTCCTTTCTTCATTGTTACTTTGGCACACTTATCAAGTCCAAAGTCCATCTTGATATCATTGCTGAAGACCTTAACAATTTTAATTGCTGTTGTTAATTGGCAATCATCTTTTGCAAATAGTTTTAAATCGTCCATGTATAACAGATGACTTATTCGCTGATCTTTGTTCATACCATAGCCAAGGTCTTCGCTGTTCAACATATTGGTTAGTGGTATCAGAGAAATACAAAACAGTAACGGTGACAAAGAATCTCCTTGAAAAATTCCTCGTTTGATGTTGATTACTTCGGTGCATATATATCCTTCGGCGTGGTAGAGCTTCATCTCGGTTTTCCATTGTTGCATGACAGTCTCTAAGAATGTTATGATTATTGGGTCTGTTTTGTAGATTCTTAAAGCATTCACTATCCAGCTATGTGGAACACTGTCAAAAGCTTTTTTGTTATTATTATTATTATTATTATTATTATTATTATTATTATTATTATTATTATTATTATTATTATTATTATTATTATTATTATTATTATTATTATTATTATTATTATTATTATTATTATTATTATTATTATTATTATTATTATTATTATTATTATTATTATTATTATTATTATTATTATTATTATTATTATTATTATTATTATTATTATTATTATTATTATTATTATTATTATTATTATTATTATTATTATTATTATTGTTGTTACAAAATGTTTGTCTTCTCAGTTTTCCAGATTTCAACAAGAAATCATAGTTGTTCATCTCAACGCTCTTCGGAGGATGTGAGCCGTCCCCATTAATGCTATTTTTGTATTTCCGAGATGTTTGGTTTTCCAGGAAGCATCTTCAGTTTGTCTTGAGCTTTTTTCCCGATTGTTCCTAGCGCACCAATCACCACTGATATCACTCTTGTTTTTAAATTCCCCATTCGGTTTATTTCTATTTCTAGGCGTTATACTTGCATATCTTTTCTGATTCTTTCAATATAATATTTGCATCATCTGAAACAGACACCTCAACCAACAAGCATTCTTTTTTTCTTTTGTTGTAAATTACTATATCAGGTCTGTTAGCTGGAATTGCTCGGTCTGTGATGACCGGCAGATCCCATGTGATTGTAACATCATCATCTACATTGATAACTTTTTCTGCTTGATGTTCATAGTATTTTTGGCTGCCTTAGCTCCAAAGTGTTTACACAACTTCCAGTGGATGTAATTTGCTACATTGTTGTGTCTTTTTGTATATATATATATATATATATATATATATATATATATATATATATATATATATATATATATATATATATATATATATATATATATATATTTCTTTAAGACAAGCTCGATTAAAAATAAGTCTCCATTTAGCCGCTATGAGTTTTATAGATACTTTCTCAATATTTCGGAACAACGTTTTTTGTTTACTCCAACACGTATTAAGAAAAGTATTAACATTTAAAACTTTCTTTATTTCAGACTTACGGGCCGTTTCGGCTTTCGCCATCTTCAGAGTCGGTAAATACGATCGCGCGTAAAAGGAGGCAAAAGATAAGAAAACATGTAATAACTAAATATACAAATAAATTAATATCCTCAAGGAATTATCTCAATAGAAGGATATTAATAAAATAATCAAATTTAGACAATGTAATTAAATAACGTACATAAAATAAACTGGAGTTATGAGGATAAAATAAGTATAATTAAAAACGTTTAATCTATATATATAAAAGAACATGTCCTGACTGACTGACTGACTGACTGACTGACAGATGACTGACTGATAATCAACGCCGAGCTCAAACGCCTCATCGTAGGAACGTGAAATTTGGAACTTATATTACTTTTATAGCGTAAACATCCGCTAAGAAAGGATTTTTGAAAATTTTGCTCCTGAGGGGAAAAAACTGGAAAACAAACTTTTTTCTAAAACAATGTATATCTCGAAAACCAAAAATGAGGAGATTTTGAAATTTGGTATATAGATTCTTTTTGAAAAATAAAAAGATACGTGTTTCACCATTTTTTGAAAATTCGGTTTCCCGGACCTCAAATGTGGGTTGGAAAATTGGGTTATTTGGTTTTTAAAGTAGCTTCTACTCAAAAACTGTTACTGCTACAGGGGTAAAAATTAGTATTTAGTTTCTACTCCAAAAATAATGAAACACGTGTTTTAGCATTTTTTGAAAATTTGGTTTCCAGGACTTCAAATGTGGTGTGGAAAATAGGGCTAATTGTCTTTTATAGTAACTGCTACTCAAAAACAGTAAATACCACAGATGTAAAAATTATTATTTAGTTTCTTTTCTAAAAATAAAGATATACGTGCTTCACCATTTTTTACAAATTTGGTTTCCCGGACCTCAAATGTGGGTTGGAAAATTGGGTTATTTGGTTTTTAAAGTAGGTTCTACTCAAAACCTGTTAATGTTACAAAAGTAAAAATTAGTATTTAGTTTCTACTCTAAAAATAATGATATACGGGTTTCACAATTTATTGAAAATTTGGTTTCCAGGACTTCAAATGTGGGGTGGAAAATAGGGTTATTTGGTTTTTAAAGTAACTGCTACTCAACAACTGTAATTGCCACAGATGTAAAAATTAATACTTAGTATCTACTCAAAAAAAAAAGATATACGTGTTTCATCATTTTTTGGGTTATTTGGTTTTTAAAGTAGCTGCTACTCAAAAACTGTTAATGCTACAGAAGTAAAAATTAGTATTTAGTTTCTACTCCAAAAATTGAAATACGTGTTTTAGCATTTTTTGAAAATTTGGTTTCCAGGACCTCAAATGTGGGGTGGAAATAAGGGTTATTTGATTTCAAAATAACTGCTACTCACAAACTGTAAGTGCTACAAATGTAAAAATTAGTATTTTGAAGTTTTGTGCCGGTTAAAAGTAGCTAAGTCCAGTTTATCATCGGCCGGGCCAAGCCGTTATTTTAGAGTCTTCACACGGGCCAGGCCAAACCTTAAATCAAAGTGGGACGGGCCAAGGCTTTTCACTAAGTATATAGATATTTTAGTGATTTTAGGGTCTTCAGTTTGGCCGGGCCAAACCTGAGGTCAAGGTGGGACGGGCCGAAGTTTTTCATCAAGTATATAGAACTTCTAGGTCTGTAAAAATGGGCCGGGCCTAATTCAAACGGGCTGTGCCGGGCCAGGAGTTTGGGTTTTTAAAACGGGCTGGGCTAATTTGTCGACGGGCCGAGCCGAGACCTAAAAAAATGATCTCTACTATGGATGCACGGTTCAAACTCTCTAATTTCATGCGAGCGAAGCCGCTACGGGCACTGCTAGTTAAAGGATAAAATAATAGTAGCAGTAAAAATAATAATAATAATAATAATAATAATAATAATAATAATAATAATAATAATAATAATAATAATAATAATAATAATAATAATAATAATAATAATAATAATAATAATAATAATAATAATAATAATAATAATAATAATAATAATAATAATAATAATAATAATAATAATAATAATAATAATAATGATAATGATAATGATAATGATAATGATAATGATAATGATAATGATAATGATAATGATAATGATAATAATAATAATAATAATAATAATAATAATAATAATAATAATAATAATAATAATAATAATAATAATAATAATAATAATAATAATAATAATAATAATAATAATAATAATAATAATAATAATAATAATAATAATAATAATAATAATAATAATAATAATAATAATAATAATAATAATAATAATAATAATAATAATAATAATAATAATAATAATAATAATAATAATAATAATAATAATAATAATAATAATAATAATAATAATAATAATAATAATAATAATAATAATAATAATAATAATAATAATAATAATAATAATAATAATAATAATAATAATAATAATAATAATAATAATAATAATAATAATAATAATAATAATAATAATAATAATAATAATAATAATAATACTCCTAGTTCTAGCCTTAGTATAGCCACTCGTTCGTTCTCGTTCGTATTCGTTCTCTAAATAATAAATCACTCTTTATCTCGGAGCTAGCCCTGTCTAACTATCTTGATCTCTTTTTCCTGACTGAGACCTGGCATGAATCTGCTTCTTCTCCTTCTCTCCTTGCTTCTGTTCCTATTGGCTTCTCTTTTGTTGAGCAGGCTAGGCCTCCTACTAATCCTTTTTCTGCTCAACATTCTTCCTATGGTGGCATATGCCTTCTCTTCAAGTCTTCTTACTCTGTCTCTCTCAATTCTTCTACTAAATTTTCATCTTTTGATTGACTTTTACTTCTGTTAAAATTAATTCTTTTAAGTTCAATTTAATAGGTATGTATAGGCCTCCTAAATGCTCTAAACCAAAATTTTTGGAGGATTTTTACAACCTTTCTGAATCTCTTTTCTTTCTATCTACTCCTTCTTTTATCATTGGAGATTTTAATATTCCTATTAATAAAACTAAGGACCCTTTTGTTTCTCAATTTCTTGAAATCTTATCTACTTTTAACTTCTTTTAGCATTGTGACTTTCCGACTCTCCTCTTTTCTCTAATATAAGCAATCTTTCACCTGTTAATCTTCACTTTACAGATCACTACTTTACTTCTTTCACCTTACCTCTATCACAACCTTTAATTAATCTTACTTCAGTCACTAAAAGCTGTTGGTCTAGATTTGATAAAATTCAATTTTCAAATTTGTTTCTCGACTCTGGGTTTTCTTCTTCTTCTTTCACTGACGTTGATTCTTTTATGGACAATCTCAATCTGACGATTTCATCTATACTGGATACTTTGTTCCTTTTGAGACGTTTAAGTTTCGACTCTTTTCTAAAAAAAGCTCCTTGATTTGATCGTGATTGTGTTCTCTTGAAGCAATCTGCACGTAGAGCTGAGCGGGCTTATCGTTCTAAATTATCTAAGGGTTCTTGGTACGAGTGGCAATACCATCTCAAACAATACCATAACCTCATCTTCACTAAGCATTCTTGCATTTTTAGAAAATCTATTGTTCTTGCTTCTAGCTCAAAGAATAGGTGGTCTTCTCTTTCTAAACTCCTTAATAAAAAATCTCCTCCTCCCTCTTTTTCTCCTCATGACTATCACAATTTTCTTACTACGAAATCTTCTAACAATAGTCAAACCCCTATTTTTCTAAATTCTCTACTGAAACTTTTACTTTTTTCTCCCTTATTACACTCGACTATCTTACTAAACTTATTAACTCTATGTCTTCTTCTACTTGCTCTTTGGATCTCATTCCTACTACTATCTTTAAAGAGCTTTCTTCCATTCTTTATCCAATTTTACTTGATTTAATTAATTTCTCTTTATCTACATCTGTGTTTCCCTCTGTTTTTAAGTCCTCTTTTATTATCCCTACTAATAAAAACGCCTATCTTGATCCTTCTTCTCTATCTAGCTATAGGCCTGTCTCTAACCTATCCTTTATCTCTAAAATCATGGAAAGGGTTGTGTAAGAGCAAATAAGTGCTTATTTAACTGATTTCTCACTTCTTCCCTCTTCTCAATCTGGCTTCAGACCTGGCCACTCTACTGAAACTGCTCTACTTAAGCTTCATAATGACCTCATTGTTTCTTCTGACTCTGGCCTCTCGGTGTCCACCTGAGTTGCCGACCTCCGAGTTGCCGACCGCAATGACGTATCAACTTGCCGACCGATGTTTTTCAAGATCGTACTAAGTTGCCGACCTCGTCAAAAAATTCTCTATTTTATTTTTTATTTTTAGCTAATAGAATCGTTCAAAAATAACGAATCATTTAAATAATCCAACTGAGACTAAAAAGAATCGTTCAATCTTATTTGGTTCATTTACATAATTAGCGTGGAGGCGGAGCTCAAAGAACTTGCCAGCCAATGTCAAAGAGCCTCAACTTTGGTTTATTACAATCACACGGTCAGTTTCTCACGAGGTTAAGCGCAAAGTAAACGTAAATTAAAAAGCAGCTCTACTTTATTCTACTAGCATAATAGAGTTAAATATGCAAATAATGGATAAATAAATAAACTTAACTATTGCGCAGCGAACCAGTAAGAATCATTTTTATTGTTAAGAAAAACATTTTTAATTAATATTAAAAATAATTATTGTTAAAAAAAATTTAATGAAGAATAAAAATATTATTTTTTATTTAAATTGACACTGTACTGAACAGTACGCAACAGTCTGTACGTCTCAATTTTACCAGCCACATGCTGGGAGTGTGCCTTTGAAATTCTTTCCTCCAATCGGATATATTTCGGCTTTCTTCTCGGAGGAGATGCACCAGCTTCAGATTTGCTTATGTCTTTCTCCGCAGAGGCTTGACAAATCTTGATTGCGTGAATGTAAATAAATATATTGGAATGGACAGGCAAACATTTATTCAGTCCAGAGTGCCAACCCTCCATGGCATTGTTGGTTCGGTGTCGATGATCCATGTCATACTTATTCCACATGGTGATTGAAAATAATCCATCCAACCACGTGGAACGGAAGTAGGCAATGAAACACCGCAGGATGTCCTCGTTTCCAGCTTTTAATGCAGTTTCCATTTTTTCAATATATATTTTATTCTATTTCCTAATATATATATATATATATATTTATATATTCATATATATGTATATATTAGGAAATAGAATAAAATATATATATATATATATATATATATATATATATATATATATATATATATATATATATATATATATATATATATATATATATATATATATATATATAAATATATATATATATATATATATGTATATTAGGAAATAGAATAATATATATATATATATAAACATATATATATATATAACAAATTGTTCATTCTTATTTAGTTTATTAACTTAATTGACATGGAGGCGGAGCTTACCGAACTTGCCAGCCAATGTCAAAGAGCCTCAAGTTTAGTTTTTTTACATTAACTCATTCTTTTAACAAAAATATTATTGTTGTAGTATAAATGAATTGTATTATTATTATTATTGTTTAAATACAAAATAACAAAGAGTTGTTTTTCTTTTCTTGGTGGTCGGCAACTTCATACGCTTTGATAAAACGCTGGTCGGCAAATTCGACGTTATTGGCGAAAATCGATGGTCGGCAACTCGGAGGTCGGCAACTCGGTACGGCACCGGCCTCTCTACCCTTCTTCTTTCTCTTGATTTTTCATCTGCATTTGATACAGTTGATCACTCACTGTTGTTGGATGTACTTGATAAATCTTTTAATATAACTAATGATGCTCTCCGGTGGGTTAAATCTTATCTATCTCGTAGATATTCCTATGTTTCTATTGAATCTTCTAAATCTACTCCTGTATCTTCGAGCTGTGGTGTGCCTCAAGGGTCTATTCTTGGTCCTTTACTGTTTATTCTCTATACTTCTGAACTTCCTCATATTATATCTTCTTACTCTCTCAATAGTCAAATGTAAGCTGATGACTCTTATGTCTACTTTACTTTCTCTAACTCTTCTCTTGAGTCTGTTCTTAATCAAATAGCTGCCTGCCTTCAATCTATTATATCCTGGAGTTCTTCTATGTGTCTTAAACTTAATCCCGACAAGTTTGAACTAATCTATTTCAATAAGTTCTCTAAATCTCTAAATCCTCTTCCTTTGGTTTTGCCACCACCATCTTTTCTTTCCATTTCTCCTTCTCCTTTGATTCGTTGACTCCAACTTGTCTCTAACCTCCCAAATCGCATCTGTTACTAAATCTTGTTACTTCCATATTCGCCGTATTAAGCGGCTTCGTCCACTTCTGGATGACCCTTCGCTGCAACTTCTAGTCTCTTCTCTTGTCCTGTCTCGAATTGACTACTGCAATTCACTATATTATGGTCTTCCTGACACTACCCTCTATCCTCTTTCTAAAGCCTTCAACTCGGCTGCGCGCTTAGTTTCTCGCACCTCCTACTCCTCTCACATCTCTCAATCTTTTGTTCTTTTCGGCGTGGTAGAGCTTCATCTCGGTTTTCCATTGTTGCATGACAGTCTCTAAGAATGTTATGATTATTGGGTCTGTTTTGTAGATTCTTAAAGCATTCACTATCCAGCTATGTGGAACACTGTCAAAAGCTTTTTTGTTATTATTATTATTATTATTATTATTATTATTATTATTATTATTATTATTATTATTATTATTATTATTATTATTATTATTATTATTATTATTATTATTATTATTATTATTATTATTATTATTATTATTATTATTATTATTATTATTATTATTATTATTATTATTATTATTATTATTATTATTATTATTATTATTATTATTATTATTATTATTATTATTATTATTATTATTATTATTGTTGTTACAAAATGTTTGTCTTCTCAGTTTTCCAGATTTCAACAAGAAATCATAGTTGTTCATCTCAACGCTCTTCGGAGGATGTGAGCCGTCCCCATTAATGCTATTTTTGTATTTCCGAGATGTTTGGTTTTCCAGGAAGCATCTTCAGTTTGTCTTGAGCTTTTTTCCCGATTGTTCCTAGCGCACCAATCACCACTGATATCACTCTTGTTTTTAAATTCCCCATTCGGTTTATTTCTATTTCTAGGCGTTATACTTGCATATCTTTTCTGATTCTTTCAATATAATATTTGCATCATCTGAAACAGACACCTCAACCAACAAGCATTCTTTTTTTCTTTTGTTGTAAATTACTATATCAGGTCTGTTAGCTGGAATTGCTCGGTCTGTGATGACCGGCAGATCCCATGTGATTGTAACATCATCATCTACATTGATAACTTTTTTCTGCTTGATGTTCATAGTATTTTTTGGCTGCCTTAGCTCCAAAGTGTTTACACAACTTCCAGTGGATGTAATTTGCTACATTGTTGTGTCTTTTTGTATATATATATTTGCTACTGTAAGCTGGAGCGGGAAAGCGTAAAAGCAAGCGGGAGCGGGAAAGAGTAAAAGACACCGGGGCGGGAAAGCGACCGTGAGCAAGAATGCGACCGGGAGCGGTAATGTGACCTGGAACGGGTAAGCAAGCAGTGAAGGAAACGAGAGCCAGAGAGGAAAACTATAAAAACCCTCTAAATTCCCCGGATAACGCCGGGTAACCCAGCTAGTATATATATAAACACGAGACTATGTATGTATGTATGTATAGATGTATGTCCTATATGCATTACTACACAATTCATCGGATCGTACTGACATTTTCACACAACCTTAAGAGTAAATGGGGAAAATGCTTTTGTAAAAAAAAATTAAAATCGGTCACAAAATGAGCTGAAACGAGAACCGAGAACTGGAAAATGAGCGGGAACAGGAAAACAAGCAAGAACGAAAAAGCGACCCATATTGAAAATTACCGGAAACGGGAGAGCAAGTGGGAGCGGGAGAGCAAGCGGGGGATGAAACGGGAGCGAGAGAGAAAAACGGTCGAAAAACCTCTTAAAATCTCGGGCAGCGCCGGGTACCCCGCTAGTATAAGCTAAAAATAATAAACAGCAAACAAACAAACAAATAAAACCCAAAATTAACATTCAATTCATGTATTGTCATCTTATATATAAAAATGAAATGTTTGTTTGTTTGTTTGTTTGTTTGTTTGTTTGTTCGGACATAAAATGTAAACGGCCGAACAGATTTAATTGAAATTTGGCACACTTATGTATCTTATTCAAGCGGTGGTTCCTGTAAAATTTTAAATAAATTGGTTCCTCCGTTGATGTTTTATGGACAAAAAACGTTTTGGTCAGCGGTAGTAAGTTGGAGTAAATTTTTTTTCTACAAAATAAAAATAAATTAATTTATAGTTAAATTATACAAAACATTTTTAATTTTTTTTCTTAAGTTTTAAAGGTTTTAAATATAAATATTAAATTAAATAAATATGTGTGTTGTTTAGTGCCGCCCATAGATATCTATGGTGCCGCCGGATACCTTTGTTTTGGTTTCATAGAGCTCATTGAGGCTCATTCTCTTCCGAACCTCCGATACGACAGCTCTGCTATCGGTAAACTTTATATTTGATTTTAGCAACTTATTTTTTAAATCTAGATAACTTTGGATTTCAGGACTAATCAATAAATTGCAGGTGGAATTTCTTCTATTTAGAGATATTTTGTGCTTCACAAAAAGAGTTCCAGACTTAACAAATTAAAATTAAATCAAATTAGAAATTCATTGTTCATATCTCCCATTCAAAAGTAAGTGGCAAAGCTTTGGTAATTTGTTTTTAGTTTTTAAAATCATGATTTACTGTGTATCTTTCAATTTGTTTCGTTTGTTGCATTGCACGTGTTTAATTATGTTATATTATTATTAATTATTATAAGATTATCATTATGCTCTAACATTTTGTGTTTTACAAAAAGGAGCTGCAGATTGGAAAAATAAATTTAAATTCATTGTTCATATTTATCGTTCAAGGCTTCTGACTTCAATTGTTCCTTATCTAATATTGTTGAGCGATGAGCTTGCTATCAGCCTATCGGTAAATGAGAATTTTTTTTGGGCAGGTAAGTTTTTTTTTTATGTGATGGCATTACAACCATTATTATTCACGAGTAGTTATGACTATAAGATTATGAATTAATTTATCGGTCTTATTTTATTTTTTACTTTTCAGAGGAAATTAGAAAATTACATTTTAAAGAAAATCTTACATGCAACACCAATTTATTGTAAAAGTTTCACTGATATATGAGGTGCATGAAATTTGAAAGAAATGAAAGCAAGTGCAGTATTTTTGTGTTTCAACAAAATCATGAACAAAGTTCTCAAGCCAGCCTATCAATCTGCTGCTGTTTTGTTCAATTTATAATTGCATCATTTGCTAAATAAAAGTGGTACTCTTCGATTGTTCCAAATTGATGATCTCAGAAAACTCTCGGAAAATTCATTAAGTTAATGCTTTGAAGGTTTTTAATATTATTATTACTTCATGTTTTATTTCAATCTGTGTTTTATATCACATTTTTCAAAGCCACGGGTCAACATTTATTAACATGCCACATGTAGCGTTATATGCTTTCTGTAGACATGACACTTAAAAACTAAGAACAACTCAAAAACTAAGACTAGCGATTTTTCGAAAAGCAGCTGTTGAACAGTGTGTGATAAATCTATTGTAAGCATTTATAATCTTACAAGTATCTTATATATAAAAATGAAATGTTTGTTTGTTTGTTCGGACATCAAATGTAAACGGCCGAACAGATTTAATTGAAATTTGGCACACTTATGTATCTTATTTAAGCGGTGGTTCCTGTAAAATTTTAAATAAATTGGTTTTTCCGTTGATGTTTTATGGACAAAAAACGTTTTGGTCAGCGGTAGTAAGTTATGTATATATATATATATATATATATATATATATATATATATATATATATATATATATATATATATATATATATATATATATATATATATATATATATATATATATATATATATATATATATATATATATATATATATATATATATATATATATGTATATATATATATATCTTTTTCCTATTGACTGAGTTCATGATTTATATTTTTCATTTTAACAATTCTATCTTATATATAAAAATGAAATGTTTGTTTGTTTGTTCGGACATAAAATGTAAACGGCCGAACAGATTTAATTGAAATTTGGCACACTTATGTATCTTATTCAAGCGGTGGTTCCTGTAAAATTTTAAATAAATTGGTTTCTTCGTTGATGTTTTATGGACAAAAAACGTTTTGGTCAGCGGTAGTAAGTTGGAGTAAATTTTTTTTCTACAAAATAAAATAAAATTATTTTATAGTTAAATTATACAAAATATTTTTAATTTTTTTTTCTTAAGTTTTAAAGGTTTTAAATATAAATATTAAATTAAATAAATATGTGTGTTGTTTAGTGCCGCCCATAGATATCTATGGTGCCGCCGGATACCTTTGTTTTGATTTCATAGAGCTCATTGAGGCTCATTCTCTTCCGAACCTCCACGAGGGAGAAGTTGGCTGCGCAGCTGGATCCCCGAACTATAGTGCAAAAAAAAGTTCGTGCATTGGGGTTGTGCTATAGATCGTTGGAAAGGTATTTAAAAAGGAAATATAATGGTGTAAAAATAAATTTAATATTGCAAAAAATAAAAAAGTTATAGGCGAAAAACCGTCGCCGTCCCTATGTAAATGTATGGAGACGATTTTTCATACCCTGATCTATATTTTGCTTCATAACTTTTTTATTTGTTGGACTATTTTCCAAAAATTTGTTTCTATGTTTGGCTAATATATTTGTCTTTCTAATGCATTAAGCTAGAACCCCAATGCGGTCGAAAATTTTAATCTACATGGCTCCAAACGCAAGTGAAAAATCGTCCCTATGTAAATGTATGGAGACCATATTGTAAAAGTTTCACTGATATATGAGGTGCATGAAATTTGAAAGAAATGAAAGCAAGTGCAGTATTTTTGTGTTTCAACAAAATCATGAACAAAGTTCTCAAGCCAGCCTATCAATCTGCTGCTGTTTTGTTCAATTTATAATTGCATCATTTGCTAAATAAAAGTGGTACTCTTCGATTGTTCCAAATTGATGATCTCAGAAAACTCTCGGAAAATTCATTAAGTTAATGCTTTGAAGGTTTTTAATATTATTATTACTTCATGTTTTATTTGAATCTGTGTTTTATATCACATTTTTCAAAGCCACGGGTCAACATTTATTAACATGCCACATGTAGCGTTATATGCTTTCTGTAGACATGACACTTAAAAACTAAGAACAACTCAAAAACTAAGACTAGCGATTTTACGAAAAGCAGCTGTTGAACAGTGTGTGATAATTGTAAGCATTTATAATCTTACAAGTATTTAAAATAAATATAACCTGTTGAGATATATGAGCGGATTTTAACATTATTGCAGCCGTTAACTAATAAATTCTTTTTTTTCAGCTTCAGTTAATCATAATAAGCCTTTGCAGAAGATCACACTTGCAGAGTGGAACCAATACATTAAAGAACATGGAACGGGAAAGCAAGCGGTTAAGGAAACGGGAGCCAGAGAGAAAACGATAAAAAGCCTTTAAAATCCCCGGGCAACGCCGGGTAACCCAGCTAGTTTAAAATAAATATAACCTGTTGAGATATACGAGCGGATTTTAACATTATTGCAGCCGTTAACTAATAAATTCTTTTTTTTCAGCTTCAGTCAATCATAATAAGCCTTTGCAGAAGATCACACTTGCAGAGTGGAACCAATACATTAAAGAACACTAATTAAAATTGAGGAAGTTCAGACGTAACTAAACGAGCAAACCAAACAACAAAGTGTTAACGAGAGAACAGATCAATTTTGATGACTGTGCACAGCATTCCGCTACAGCCCATCTAAGTCACGTTGGGAAGGCTCTAAAATTTAATGGAGGAACAGAAGAGCGAAAAGAAGAGCAAGCTGGAGCGGTAAAGCGTAAAAGCAACCGGGATCGGGAAAAGTAAAAGAGACCGGGGCCGGAAAAGCGACCGTGAGCAGAAATGCGACCAGGAGTGAGAAAGCGACATGGAACGGGAAAGCAAGCAGTTAAGGAAACGGGAGCCAGAGAGAAAACGATAAAAAGCCTTTAAAATCCCCGGGCAACGCCGGGTAACCCAGCTAGTCCAGAATAAACCTTTCCTGAAAGTTTTAGAGCCCTAGGTGGTCGAAAAATGGATGAATTTTTGTTTCTAAGATTTGATCACCACAAAAAAAACAGATAAACAAACAAACAGAGAAACGAGTGAAGTTGAATAAAAGCATTTAAAAATCAATATAAATGACTACCGAAAGTTTGTGCGGCTCTTAGGTTTACATCTGCCCTTAAAAAACGCCTTGCAATTTGCATTGCCTACTTTGCCTGCATTGAGTGTTTAGTTATATACAGTATAATTCTATGCTTATAATATATCACGTTTTATAAAATTTTTAAATAAAGAAAAAAGAATAGTTCTTAGGAAGTTTCGCTGAAGTTAAAAGAAATATATAAGCAAACAAGAGGTTGGACGATAGAATTTTAAAGATACTAACAATGTTTGAGGTAAATACATCATTGAAAGACATTTTGGCTCATCTTATTTAGTGATCGCAGAGAGATAATATAAGATAGTTTTAGTAAATCCAGTCCCAGGATTCCATGCTCAAGAAAACGCAAATTATTTTATGATTTATTTTTAAAAATTAAAATAATATAGTCATAGCAAAAATTTCTGACATTTTTAAAGTCTTGTCCTTATTTCTTATTTATTTCAGTTAGATTTTCGAGTTCTGAGTTAAGCCGGCTTATAAATTCCTCGGACATAGCAGTTTTAGTAGGCATTTGATCAAAATATTCAAGGCTGCTCTTGATTCTTTTTATAAGTTCTTCTTTGTTATCTCTTGAAGCACAGAGACGATGACGATTTACCAACAGCTGTCTTTGTTCTAGTGAGCACATGACTGTTGCAATAACATAATTACTAAATTTTGTTCTACAGCAAGGACAAGTCGCTGCTTGGTCTCTCCACGACCTCATGCAATCTAAACAAAAAACGTGCTGGCAATTGTCTAAGAAACAGTAAGTATGTGGTATTTCGAAACAAACTGGACATTCATAAGACAACTGCCAATTTTTTACTTTTTTGTCCCACAAAAAAGTACACAAATATTCTGAGCACTTGCTAAAGCAATTCATTTTTATCCAATATAGCAGAAATTTTAAATTTAAAGATGCAAGAAATCTCGTTAAAAGTGTTTTTAAGGTTTGAAAGTAGGAAATAGAAACATAACACAAAGATATATATATATATATATATATATATATATATATATATATATATATATATATATATATATATATATATATATATATATATATATATATATATATTAATATATATATATATATATATATATATATATATATATATATATATATATATATATATATATATATATATATATATATATATATATATATATTTTATGAAGTGAAACATTGCGTTGAAATGTTTCGAGAGGCCACAAAGAGGATGACTAACTGTCACCACAAGTAACGCAAATATTTGTAAGACTCTACTAGGAATCGAACCCACGTGTCTACGGCAACACCGCCTTGCCTAAATGCAAGCGCTCTTACCAACTGAGCCACCGACCATCCCCAAAAAAGGATGGCTAGAAGTCCCAGTCTTTCGGAGCTACTTAACATTAGACTACGACTATGATAGGCTCAGAACTCCTTATTTCGGTTCGACAACTAGACTGCTGCCAGATAGGTAATTTATGAAGTGAAACATTGCGTTGAAATGTTTCGAGAGGCCACAAATAGGATGACTAACTGTCACCACAAGTAACGCAAATATTTGTAAGACTCTACTAGGAATCGAACCCACGTGTCTACGGCAACACCGCCTTGCCTAAATGCAAGCGCTCTTACCAACTGAGCCACCGACCATCCCCAAAAAAGGATGGCTAGAAGTCCCAGTCTTTCGGAGCTACTTAACATTAGACTACGACTAAGATAGGCTCAGAACTCCTTATTTCGGTTCGACAACTAGACTGCTGCCAGATAGGTAATTTATGAAGTTCTGAGCCTATCATAGTCGTAGTCTAATGTTAAGTAGCTCCAAAAGACTGGGACTTCTAGCCATCCTTTTCTGGGGATGGTCGGTGGCTCAGTTGGTAAGAGCGCTTGCATTTAGGCAAGGCGGTGTTGCCGTAGACACGTGGGTTCGATTCCTAGTAGAGTCTTACATATATATATATATATATATATATATATATATATATATATATATATATATATATATATATATATATGTATATATATATATATATATATATATATATATATATATATATATTAATAATGTAAGATGGCATTAGATTTTCTTTAAGACAAGCTCGATTAAAAATAAGTCTCCATTTAGCCGCTATGAGTTTTATAGATACTTTCTCAATATTTCGGAACAACGTTTTTTGTTTAGTGTCGACAACGCCATCAATAGTTTTGTTACCAAGATGGTTACCAAAGAATCCTCTACACAGAAGGTAAAAGAGGACAACATCAAACTAATAACCTTGTTCTATAGAAATCAGATGCATTCCGATTATAAATTGGACGAATCTGTTTTACGTAGAATTATCAGTAAAGAAGTTTCAGTTATACATCCTAATAATAACGTGTTGAAGTTATATATTTACTATAAGAACCTCAAACTTTTTAACCTTGTAATTGCCAACAATAGAACCCGGAAAAAAGATGATATCCTACAGCAAACCAACATGGTATACCAATTTAAATGTCCGTTGCCACACAGTAAGGTGGAACAATATATTGGTCATACCAGGACTAAACTGTCTCGTAGGTTAACAATGCATCTGCAATCCGGCAGTATTCGACAGCATTTTGAAACAATACATCATCGAAAACTCACATGTGAAGTTCTTGTTGCTAATTCGAATATTGTTGTTAAAGAATACGATCCTCTTCGACTTAAAATAAAAGAAACTCTTTATATTGAGAAACTCTGCCCTTCAATTAATAAACAATTTGAAAAGTTTTCTACAACTCTTAGATTATTTGGATTCACTGAGGACATTACTTCACGACCGAATTTTGAAAAGAGTAACAATGTTTTGATTGCCTCTGACAATGTTGACACTTCGATTAACGGAAATAGCATGGGTCCTATTGATCTTTCAAATGGTCATCTTCTCGATACCTTTTCTAACGCGACTCTTGATGTTTCCAATGTTAATGAATTCCACGACATCGGTAACTGCTGCTCTGTTGATCTCGTTCAATCACTTGATAATTTTCATGAGACTGATTCACCTGATGAGTTTCAGCTTTATCATAAGTGTGATATATATAAAACAAACAGTCCTGACGTTTTGGACGCATGCTCTTCTTTGCAATATTTCGATACCACTCAAGATCCGTCATCTAAAGATACTTTAGAAAATATCCTCACTGAAAGTCCTTGTTCTTTCACGACCGTTGTTGATGACTTGGATCAACCTGTTAGTCCTGATGATACCGCGCGCACCTGTGTCGAAGAAGAATGTCCGATTGATGACAATTGTTCGTACTCATCCAGTTCCTTCCTCCATTTACTTTCAAACGAGAACATCACTGTTCGACGAAAGCGGAGATATTCTTGATTTTATTTATTTAAATATCTTATGTAATTTCGACTTAATTTAATCATTTATTATCATAATACTTGCTTTTATTATTATTATTATTATTCTAAAGATACTTTAGAAAATATCCTCACTGAAAGTCCTTGTTCTTTCACGACCGTTGTTGATGACTTGGATCAACCTGTTAGTCCTGATGATACCGCGCGCACCTGTGTCGAAGAAGAATGTCCGATTGATGACAATTGTTCGTACTCATCCAGTTCCTTCCTCCATTTACTTTCAAACGAGAACATCACTGTTCGACGAAAGCGGAGATATTCTTGATTTTATTTATTTAAATATCTTATGTAATTTCGACTTAATTTAATCATTTATTATCATAATACTTGCTTTTATTATTATTATTATTATTATTATTATTATTATTATTATTATTATTATTATTATTATTATTATTATTATTATTATTATTATTATTATTATTATTATTATTATTATTATTATTATTATTATTATTATTATTATTATTATTATTATTATTATTATTATTATTATTATTATTATTATTATAATTATTATTATTATTATTATTATTATTATTATTATTATTATTATTATTATTATTGTTCAAAGTCACAGCTTTCTCTGCTGGTTTTCTTGACCGGAAATCCACCGGATTTCTAAGGTCTTCTTGTTTTTCTTTGTTTTTCTTTAAATTAAAGCACTTTTCGGAGGATACTTGCAGTTCCTAGCAAGGCAATTTTCTGGACTTGAATTGCAGTTGGTTTTCCTGGAATTCTCTCGAGGTATTTTTCGAAGCCAACTTTGATTGTCCCTAAGGCTCCAACCACAACCGGGATTACAGAAGTCTTGGTTTTCCACATTCTTGATACTTCAATCTCAAGATCTTTGTATTTGCTGAGTTTTTCTACTTCTTTAATGGAAATGTTGTTGTCATTTGGAACGGCAACATCTATTAGGAGACACTTTTTCTTGGTTCTGTCTTGAATAATGATGTCAGGTCGGTTAGCTCCTACAGTTCGATCGGTGTTCACGGGCACATCATACATTACAGTAAAGTCTTTCCCTTCTACAATTTTTTTGGGGCTGGTGGTCGTACCATCGTTTAGCTACTTGGACACCAAGATCCTGTAGAGCAGTCCAGTGCAGATAGTTGGCGATCCGATTATGTCTGTGCGTGTATTCTTTCGGGGCTAAAACTGAACATCCTGAGATGATGTGGCTTATGTGTTCTTCTTGTTGGTGGCATAGCCTGCATTTGCTTTCCACGTTCATTTGTAGTATTTTCCTTTGATGGTACCTAGTGCTTAGCGCTTGATCTTGTGCTGCTATGAGAAGACTTTCAGTTTCGCCTTTAAGTCCAGAACTTCGCAGCCAGCTGAAAGTAAGTTCTGTGTCAACAAATGGCATGCAAGTGTTTTTGAAAAATTGACCGTGAAGATTTTTATCCATCAACTTAGAAATTTTTTCTTCTTCTAGCATAGTTTTCATTATCTTCCTTTTTGTTAGATTTTCAGCCCTCTCTTGAGTTTGTAAATATCGGTTTTTGATTTCTTTTCCAGTTTTGACTAACGAATACTTTTTCTTTCTTTTTTCATGATTAAGAATGATTTCAATAAATCTGTCTGCTTTTAAAAGAAAGTATTCATATAAACCAATCACTGTACACTTGAATGAACTCTCCAACTCAATAAGTCCTCTTCGACCTTTCCTACGTGATATATACAGCCGGTCTACGTCTGCTTTAGGGTGTAGGCAGCCATATTTTGTTAAAAGCTTTCTTGTCTTTCTATCTATTGTTTGTAATTCGGTTTTTCTCCAATTGACTATCCCAAAGCTGTATTGCATCACAGGAACCGCAAGGCTATTTATGGCATGTATCTTGTTTTTAGCATTCAGTTCTGTGCTGAGAATTAGTCTGATTCTTCGCTGATACTCTTTACGTATTTCAATCTTCATGTCTTCATGCTGGATTTCACTTTTCTCTGCTATTCCAAGATACTTGTAAATTTCAATGTTTTCGAGGTTTCGAATGCCGTGTTCACTTTCTTCATTGTGCTTTGTTGCAACTTGCTTTCCTTTCTTCATTGTTACTTTGGCACACTTATCAAGTCCAAAGTCCATCTTGATATCATTGCTAAAGACCTTAACAACGTTAATTGCTTTTGTTAATTGGCAATCATCTTTTGCAAATAGTTTTAAATCGTCCATGTATAACAGATGACTTATTCGCTGATCTTTGTTCATACCATAGCCAAGGTCTTCGCTGTTCAACATATTGGTTAGTGGTATCAGAGAAATACAAAACAGTAACGGTGACAAAGAATCTCCTTGAAAAATTCCTCGTTTGATGTTGATTACTTCGGTGCATATATATCCTTTGGCGTGGTAGAGCTTCATCTCGGTTTTCCATTGTTGCATGACAGTCTCTAAGAATGTTATGATTATTGGGTCTGTTTTGTAGATTCTTAAAGCATTCACTATCCAGCTATGTGGAACACTGTCAAAAGCTTTTTTGTTATTATTATTATTATTATTATTATTATTATTATTATTATTATTATTATTATTATTATTATTATTATTATTATTATTATTATTATTATTATTATTATTATTATTATTATTATTATTATTATTGTTGTTACAAAATGTTTGTCTTCTCAGTTTTCCAGATTTCAACAAGAAATCATAGTTGTTCATCTCAACACTCTTCGGAGGATGTGAGCCGTTCCCATTAATGCTATTTTTGTATTTCCGAGATGTTTGGTTTTCCAGGAAGCATCTTCAGTTTGTCTTGAGCTTTTTTCCCGATCGTTCCTAGCGCACCAATCACCACTGATATCACTCTTGTTTTTAAATTCCCCATTCGCTTTATTTCTATTTCTAGGCGTTATACTTGCATATCTTTTCTGATTCTTTCAATATAATATTTGCATCATCTGAAACAGACACCTCAACCAACAAGCATTCTTTTTTTCTTTTGTTGTAAATTACTATATCAGGTCTGTTAGCTGGAATTGCTCGGTCTGTGATGACCGGCAGATCCCATGTGATTGTAACATCATCATCTACATTGATAACTTTTTCTGCTTGATGTTCATAGTATTTTTGGCTGCCTTAGCTCCAAAGTGTTTACACAACTTCCAGTGGATGTAATTTGCTACATTGTTGTGTCTTTTTGTGTGTATATATATATATATATATATATATATATATATATATATATATATATATATATATATATATATATATATATATATATATATATATATTCTTTAAGACAAGCTCGATTAAAAATAAGTCTCCATTTAGCCGCTATGAGTTTTATAGATACTTTCTCAATATTTCGGAACAACGTTTTTTGTTTACTCCAACACGTATTAAGAAAAGTATTAACATTTAAAACTTTCTTTATTTCAGACTTACGGGCCGTTTCGGCTTTCGCCATCTTCAGAGTCGGTAAATACGATCGCGCGTAAAAGGAGGCAAAAGATAAGAAAACATGTAATAACCACTGATCTCTATAATATAACTGGATTGCGCTTAGACCTGTCTGGGTGTCGCCGCTGGTCGCCATTTTGGAAGGCCAACTATCTGATGCTATTGACGGAATCTTTTTAGAAGTTTAAAAATGCCGAATTGCGCTGCTTGTAATTGCTTTAATAGAAAATATGAGGGAGCAAAACAGTCATTTCATTTGTAAGTACTTAATTAAGTTTTTTTTAGCAAGGTTTATTTGCCGCCTGAGCTATATTTAGCAACACTGTCGTTTGGCTGAGCAAATAACTACTAAACTATTAACTATGTCAGCCTAGCCTAAATAATTGTGTCCTCAACCTCATTATTGAAAGGTTTAAAAATAGTTTTTGTTTACGTTTGAAGTTCGCAAAGATGAAATGTAGAATTTCTGTAGTTTCTATTTTAAGTACTTTGAGAATTATCTTGATTTAGTTTTAGTTAGTTTGAGTAGAGAGAGATCATATTATATTTTATATTCACTAACTATTAATTTTTCTTGTAAAACCTGACAAAAAGACTATTGAAATGTTTGTAAGTTGTAAACATTGTTTCAATGTCAAAACTGTCTGCTTGTGTCTATATTGAAAAACAGCAAACATTTTGACTATGATATGATGTGCATTTTTCTACAATGTGTCTTTATCACTGAATCATCTCATTTTACTTTTCCCATCAATATAATTATTGTTGCTATCAACATCATTGCAAACAGTTCTCTTTTTTAGTCACCTTATGAATTATAGTTTATTCTTATTTTGTTATGGGACAATAAGTGACTGTGATCCTTGAAGAAAAATAACGGTGAATCATAAAAATTCTTAACACCTCAACAACCATTAAATTAGAAAACTCCTGTTCTTTGGTCATATTGACTAGCAACTTGTAGGTTTAGGCAATGGAGACTAGTAAAATGTGCAATATCTTCCTATTTGCAGGTTTCCCTTCACTAAGCCTGAGTTGGGTGGCCAATAGGAATCGTTCAGATTTTAATTGTACAAAGAAGTCTGTGGTTTGCTCAGAACATTTTTAAGAGAATTGCTTCGATAGAACTGGACAAACAACTCGACTTCGCCATGGTGCTATTCCAACTATTTTTAATTTTCCAGATCGCTGCACTGAGGTATAAAAGCTAAATACATATTTATTACTTTACAATAAACTACAATAAAATGTTATTTTTAGATTATGATTACCATGTAAATTTTTATTTTTAAAGTGTACTTATCTTGTAAAATTATTTTAAAATATTTTATTATTTATTGCTTGATCATTTTGTTATTTTCTCAAGTCGAGAAAACCAGGACCACATGAAGAGCAACCAACAACTGGAGTTGCAACTGCAGACCCATACATACCTACAATGTCTTGTGAGGTATAAAAACTAAATACATTTTCATTACTTTACATTAGATAACCTACATTTAGAAAACTACGACAAGATATTATTTTTTCAAGCATGCTTACGTTGTAAAATTTTTAAAAAATCTTTCATGAATTATTGCTTTTGTATATTTTGCTAGTTTTCCAAGTCAAGAAAACCAAGACCACATGAAGAGCAATCAATAACTGAAGTCGTATCTGCAGAGTCATACATTCCTTCAAAGTCATCAGCTGTTTTAATTTCTAGGGAACACTCGTACAATATTCAAACCACCCCAAAGGCAATGAAAAGAAAAATGAATTATATTGTTGATCGAGCTCTGATTATGAAAAAAAAATTGAAATCAAGTCAAACACTGGTTCTTAGTGAAGTTGGCATGATCGCTTTCAAATCCTTAGACTTTCACATGTACGATAGCACACCAGATAACAATCACATTTTTAATATAATTAAATGTGTTGCTCATAGCTATGCGACTATTAGATGACATCATTTAGCAAAACAGAAAACTGTAGTTGTTTCGGGTATCAACATTCGTAAAGATTTAACTAAACTGATTTTGTTTAAAGGTCAATAATTAGACAATGACAATTTATATCTTTCAACTTGTTTTCAATAAGTCATGTTGTGTTTATCTTTGCTCATTTCTGTCTTCGGTATTATATCAGTTTATTTAATATATTTTTTAATAAGTAATAACAAGTTTTTTTTCTCAACCAGATGAGTGCATATGACTTACATTACATGTAACAAATAATGTCTATTTCACCTGTTAATTTTTAGTTTGGCATTAAATTATTTAATTCAAATATCATTTCCTTCTCATTTGTAATCTTAAAGCCTAAAAACTGAATCAAATTAAAAACCTTTACAAATGATAAAAATTAAATGAAATTTTAATATGCTATAATGCTATAGTCTACAATACAATGTAACTTGTTCAGCCTAAACTCCTAAACGCCCTAAACTAAGTGTATTATTCGTTGACCCATTATTATAGACTAGACTTAGACTTTAGACTATATATATAGTGGTAATCGGACATTTCCCCCCCCCGGACATTTCCCCCCCCGGACATTTCCCCCCCCCCCGGACATTTCCCCCCCCGGACGTTTCCCCCCCCGGGTAGGACATTTCCCCCCCCGGAGAGAGAATATACTTTTATTTTTCATTTATTATTTTTTATTTATCCCCAATAGTTCAGTGCAATGTTTGGGTTAGGGTTAGGGTTAGGGCTAGGGTTAGGGTTAGGGTTATTTATCCCCTAAATAGTTCAGTGCAATGTTTGGGTTAGGGTTAGGGCTGGGTTAGGGTTATTTATCCCCTAAATAGTTCAGTGCAATGTTTGGGTTAGGGTTAGGGTTAGGGCTAGGGTTAGGGTTAGGGTTAGGGTTATTTATCCCCTAAATAGTTCAGTGCAATGTTTGGGTTAGGGTTAGGGTTAGGGTTAGGTTAGGGTTAGGGTTAGGGTTAGGTTAGGGTTAGGGTTAGGGTTAGGTTAGGGTTAGGGTTTGTGTTTTTTAGAAACACTCTTAGAAACCCTAGGGTTAGGGTTAGGGTTTGTGTTTCTTAGAAAAACTTGTGAAATTCAACTCTGCCTTGTCCTACCTCGTGGGGTGAGAATTATCATACTCATGGCGGGGGAATGTCCGGAGGGGAATGTACACAATTCACGCACACACATATTTATGGCATGCAAGAAAACACTCTTGCAAAACCACAAATTCATACTACTACATAACCACAGGGGGGGAAATGTCCTACCTTGGGGGGGGAAATGTCCGGGGGGGGGAAATGTCCTAGGGTCTGTCGGGGGGGGAAATGTCCGGGGGGGGAAACGTCCGGGGGGGGAAATGTCCTACATTCATATATAGTATACACCTAGGTGACACAAAAAATACCGTTAACTTTGAAAAAATTCTCAAGGAAAATGTCTTTATTTAATTTCTTTATTAACACAACATAACTTACTACTACATTTAACAAACATTTTGATGATAAAAGTTACTATACTAAATAGACTCAAAACTTTTCGAGTCATACAGTTTCTTGTACAAACTATTCTGTACTTGCTAAACTAGCTAGCTAAACCATAGCGGAGCGATTTTCTTGCGGTGATCTGCAGCGCGTTTCATCTGTGTGACTGCCAAATCTTTTGCATGTGTTACCGAATAACTATCATAATGACCGTAGTAAAAAAATGTTAAAAATACCGAATAACAAATTTTATTTTCAATTAAAATAGTTTAATTTAATTGAAACCCCCTAATTGTTCGTATATCATGCGACGACCGACCACTGATCTCTATAATATTATTTTAGAGATCAGTGCGACCGACGTAAACACGACGGCTGGACTGGTAACATGGCGGCAAACTGGCGACAACATTTCTATTGAAACAATGGGCTAAGCGCAATCCAGTTATATTATAGAGATCAGTGGTAATAACTAAATATACAAATAAACTAATATCCTCAAGGAATTATCTCAATAGAAGGATATTAATAAAAATAATCAAATTTAGACAATGTAATTAAATAACGTACATAAAATAAACTGGAGTTATGAGGATAAAATAAGTATAATTAAAAACGTTTAATTAAAGGATAAAATAATAGTAGCAGTAAAAATAATAATAATAGTAATAATAATAATAATAATAATAATAATAATAATAATAATAATAATAATAATAATAATAATAATAATAATAATAATAATAATAATAATAATAATAATAATAATAAGAAGAGATCGGTCGGACTTCATAGCGAATGGTCAAATCTTGTTAGCTGAAAGATTAATAAGAATTCTACTGGAACTAAATTGCTTTGTTTAATTACTCGAGTTAGTATTTAATTGCGAAAATTAAACAATTCTTACGAATTAACTACAATAAATTTATTTGGCGTAAATATCAAGATTTTAGAACTTGAAGTTACAAAATTTCTCAGTGAAGTTTAAAACTTAACGAAACTCGCCACTCGCTCTGATTGGACCTAACAACCTGATTACGACATTCTGATTGGCTAAGCGTCCGAACCTGAAATAAACAAAATGGAATCGAAAAATAAAAAGAAATTGAATTGCGACGGCGGTCATTTTGAAAACTCAAAAGACAAAACCACGCACGACAAGGGGCAAAACGAGGTACCCCAAGTTGCTTTCACAAAAAATCCTCCAAAAACATTCACACAAACTGCTCAGATTCAGAAAGGGAACACTCCAACCGAGATGAGAACTCAAACTGGCTTCCCTGATGATGTAACAACTAATTTGTCCAAACCAACTTTCAAAACAAAATGGACTAAAGAGCAGTATAAAGAGTTGATGTGGGCTTTCTACTGTGCTCGAGAAAGAAAAGTTAGAAATGTAACCGAAGCAACATACGACATTTGGAGAACCAGAAACCCTGTCTTGTTTCCTCACATAGGTGTCATCACTTTGTCTAATCAACGAAGGTTCATTGAACGAGAACATAAACTCACCGATTTGGAACTTGACAGCATTTTAATAGATGTAAAAAAAAACTTGAATTTAATAACAGATGACAGTTTACATTCTTCCCTCAATGAACCATTAGAAACTGAAAATATTCAATCTTCTACCAATAAACCAACAAAAACCGAAAACTTTCAAATTTCATCGAATGAACCAATTAAATCAGATAAAAATGATGAATTTTTAAAAATGGAAAATAAAATAATCAGTAAACTAATTCAAATAAAGATGTGTAAAATAAATGAAAGAAGTCAAATAAATAAAGTTAAAGAAACAAAATATATTAAAGAAGAAATTCAAGTAGCAAACACAGTTTTAACAAAATTAACTAAGAATTTAAACATTACAGAACTGAATGAAATACTGTATGCAACTGCAGCTGTTATTGCAGGTGAAAAGGAATCAAGGAGAAGTTTAAAGCAAACTAAACAAGAACCAGCCTGGCAGATGAGAATTAAGAAAAACATAGAATGGCTTAGGAAAGACCTTGCTGTTCTAAATGAACTTAAAAAAGAAACTGTTTCACACAAAACTGAACTAAAAGCTAAGAAAATTCTTGAAAAGTATAAATTAAATAAAGAACAGGTGGAAGAACTTCAATTCAACATTAAAATGAAAATACAAGCAAAAGCCCAACGATTAAGAAGGTATATAAAAAGAAGCAACTATTTTCACCAAAATAAACTTTTCAATAATGATCAACATAAGTTTTACAACCAAATAAACAACCAATCAATAGAAATTTTAGAACCTCCAACTCAAGATGAAATAGAAAACTTTTGGCAAGATATTGTAAGTAATAGTGTGAAGCATAATGAAGAAGCAAGCTGGATTGAAAGAGAAAGAAGAACCTTTGCAGGAATACAAAATGAAAAGTGGGAAGAATTTAGTGAGAAAGAGATAGCAGAAATCATCAAACAAATCCACAACTGGAAGTCTCCTGGGCCAGATCAACTGCAAAATTTCTGGCTGAAACAGTTTACTGCAGCACATCAAGTTTTGACTAAATCATTCAATGAAATAATTAATAAACCAGAAACAGTTCCTGAATGGCTCACAACTGGAGTCACATTTCTGATTCCCAAAAACAAATTCACTAAAGAAGCCAAAAATTATAGACCAATCACCTGCCTTCCGACAATGTATAAAATATTGACTGCTGCCATTACAAACAGAATGTATTCTCATCTTATCCAAAATAATATTTACCCATGTGAACAAAAAGGATGCAAGAAAAAATCTAAAGGCTGCAAGGATCAATTATTAATAAATAAACTAATAGTCTGGCAAGCCAAAAAACAAAAAAAAGACTTGAGTATGGCATGGATTGATTACAGAAAAGCCTTTGATAGTGTTCCTCACTCTTGGATTCTAGAAACAATGAAAATTTACAGAGTTGATCCAGTTATTCTTAATTTTGTAGCAAACACCATGAAAAAATGGCAGACAGAAATGTGGTTGTTTTACAAAGAAGGACACTTGAAAACAAAAAAAATTGCTGTAAAACGTGGAATTTTCCAAGGTGACTCCTTATCTCCTCTTCTGTTTTGCCTAACACTAATTCCTTTAACTAGCATTTTAAATAACCACAACTTAGGTTTTAAAGTAAATCAAACAATGATAAACCATCTTTTCTACATGGATGATTTAAAACTGTTCTCAAATAGTGAATCACAATTAAATGATGCATTAACTTTAGTAAAAAAGTTTAGTGATGATATAAAAATGGAATTTGGTTTAGAAAAATGTTCCAAAGTCACCATCAAACATGGTAAAGTACAATCCAACCAAAACATCAAACTGGACAATGATATAATCATTACAAACTTAGAACCTAACGAAACTTACAAATATCTTGGTGTGGAAGAAAAAGATGGCATACAACACTCTCTAATGAAAGACAAAATAAAAAAAGAGTACTACAGACGTGTAAGACAAGTCCTTAATACTGAACTAAATTCCAAAAATAAATTTAGTGCCATCAATTCTTTAGCAGTTCCAGTTCTGACTTACAGTTTTGGCATTATAAACTGGTTGACTGATGAAATTGAAAAAATTAATAGAAAAACGAGAAAGCTCCTAACGATAGGAGGAATTCATCACCCAAAGGCTGATGTCGAGAGACTTTACATCAAGAGATGTGATGGTGGAAGAGGTCTAGTCGATTTGGTTTCAGCTTACAACCTTGCTATTGTTGATCTCTGTGATTACATTCAGACAGAACCAGACAAAATCACAAACGTTGCAAAGTTCCTTGACCAACAAGCCACTAAATACTCAATTCAAAAAGAAGCTGCTAAAATCAAGAATAAGTACTCTATTTTAAATCCAACCTCTGATATTTGTAAAAAAAACCAGCTAAAAAACAAATTATTCATCGAAAAAACTAATAATTTAAAAATGAAACCTCTTCATGGACAATTTTTTAGAAATCTTGACAATCCAACAACAGATAAAGAGCAAACCATGTCATGGCTAAAGAGCTCGGGTCTCAAAGGTGAAACAGAGAGTCTCATAATAGCTGCCCAAGATCAGGCACTCAACACCAGATACTTTCAAAAACACATTTTGAAGCAAGAAGTTGATAGTCGGTGCAGATTATGCAACAAGGCAGAGGAACACATCAGCCACATTGTTTCAGGATGCACAATTCTAGCTCCAACTGAGTACACAAAAAGACACAACAATGTAGCAAATTACATCCACTGGAGGTTGTGTAAACACTTTGGAGCTAAGGCATCCAAAAAGTATTATGAACATCAACCAGAAAAAGTTATCAATGTAGACGATGATGTTACAATCACATGGGATCTGCCGATCATCACAGACCGAGCAATTCCAGCTAACAGACCTGATATAGTAATTTACAACAAAAGAAAAAAAGAATGCTTGTTGGTTGAGGTGTCTGTTCCAGATGATGCAAATATTATATTGAAAGAATCAGAAAAAATATGCAAGTATAAGGACCTAGAAATAGAAATAAACCGAATGTGGAATTTAAAAACAAGAGTGATACCAGTGGTGATTGGGGCGCTAGGAACAATCAGGAAAAATGCTCAAGACAAACTGATGATGCTTCCTGGAAAACCAAACATCTCCGAAATACAAAAAATAGCATTAATGGGAACGGCTCACATCCTCCGAAGAGTGTTGGGATGAATAACTTTGATTTCTTGTTGAAGTCTGAATTCATCTTAAACCAGTTTTTGAAAACTGAGAAGACAAACTTTTTGTAATAACAATAATAATAATAATAATAATAATAATAATAATAATAATAACAACAACAACAACAACAACAACAATAATAATAATAATAATAATAATAATAATAATAATAATAATAATAATAATAATAATAATAATAATAATAATAATGATAATAATAATGAAAATAATAATAATAATAATAATAATAATAATAATAATAATAATAATAATAATAATAATAATAATAATAATAATAATAATAATAATAATAATAATAATAATAATAATAATAATAATAATAATAATAATAATAATAATAATAATAATAATAATAATAATAATAATAATAATAATAATAATAATAATAATAATAATAATAATAATAATATTAATAATAATACTCCTAGTTCTAGCCTTAGTATAGCCACTCGTTCGTTCTCGTTCGTATTCGTTCTCTAAATAATAAATCACTCTTCATCTCGGAGCTAGCCCTGTCTAACTATCTTGATCTCTTTTTCCTGACTGAGACCTGGCATGAATCTGCTTCTTCTCCTTCTCTCCTTGCTTCTGTTCCTATTGGCTTCTCTTTTGTTGAGCAGGCTAGGCCTCCTACTAATCCTTTTTCTGCTCAACATTCTTCCTATGGTGGCATATGCCTTCTCTTCAAGTCTTCTTACTCTGTCTCTCTCAATTCTTCTACTAAATTTTCATCTTTTGATTGACTTTTACTTCTGTTAAAATTAATTCTTTTAAGTTCAATTTAATAGGTATGTATAGGCCTCCTAAATGCTCTAAACCAAAATTTTTGGAGGATTTTTACAACCTTTCTGAATCTCTTTTCTTTCTATCTACTCCTTCTTTTATCATTGGAGATTTTAATATTCCTATTAATAAAACTAAGGACCCTTTTGTTTCTCAATTTCTTGAAATCTTATCTACTTTTAACTTCTTTTAGCATTGTGACTTTCCGACTCTCCTCTTTTCTCTAATATAAGCAATCTTTCACCTGTTAATCTTCACTTTACAGATCACTACTTTATTTCTTTCACCTTACCTCTATCACAACCTTTAATTAATCTTACTTCAGTCACTAAAAGCTGTTGGTCTAGATTTGATAAAATTCAATTTTCAAATTTGTTTCTCGACTCTGGGTTTTCTTCTTCTTCTTTCACTGACGTTGATTATTTTATGGACAATCTCAATCTGACGATTTCATCTATACTGGATACTTTGTTCCTTTTGAGACGTTTAAGTTTCGACTCTTTTCTAAAAAAAGCTCCTTGATTTGATCGTGATTGTGTTCTCTTGAAGCAATCTGCACGTAGAGCTGAGCGAGCTTATCGTTCTAAATTATCTAAGGGTTCTTGGTACGAGTGGCAATACCATCTCAAACAATACCATAACCTCATCTTCACTAAGCATTCTTGCTTTTTGAGAAAATCTATTGTTCTTGCTTCTAGCTCAAGGAAAAGGTGGTCTTCTCTTTCTAAACTCCTTAATAAAAAATCTCCTCTTCCCTCTTTTTCTCCTGATGACTATCACAATTTTCTTACTACGAAATCTTCTAACAATAGTCAAACCCCTATTTTTTCTAAATTCTCTACTGAAACTTTTACTTTTTTCTCCCCTATTACACTCGACTATCTTACTAAACTTATTAACTCTATGTCTTCTTCTACTTGCTCTTTGGATCTCATTCCTACTACTATCTTTAAAGAGCTTTCTTCCATTTTTTATCCAATTTTACTTGATTTAATTAATTTCTCTTTATCTACATCTGTGTTTCCCTCTGTTTTTAAGTCCTCTTTTATTATCCCTACTAATAAAAACGCCTATCTTGATCCTTCTTCTCTATCTAGCTATAGGCCTGTCTCTAACCTATCCTTTATCTCTAAAATCATGGAAAGGGTTGTGTAAGAGCAAATAAGTGCTTATTTAACTGATTTCTCACTTCTTCCCTCTTCTCAATCTGGCTTCAGACCTGGCCACTCTACTGAAACTGCTCTACTTAAGCTTCATAATGACCTCATTGTTTCTTCTGACTCTGGCCTCTCGGTGTTCACCTGAGTTGCCGACCTCCGAGTTGCCGACCGCAATGACGTATCAACTTGCCGACCGATGTTTTTCAAGATCGTACTAAGTTGCCGACCTCGTCAAAAAATTCTCTATTTTATTTTTTATTTTTAGCTAATAGAATCGTTCAAAAATAACGAATCATTTAAATAATCCAACTGAGACTAAAAAGAATCGTTCAATCTTATTTGGTTCATTTACATAATTAGCGTGGAGGCGGAGCTCAAAGAACTTGCCAGCCAATGTCAAAGAGCCCCAACTTTGGTTTATTACAATCACACGGTCAGTTTCTCACGAGGTTAAGCGCAAAGTAAACGTAAATTAAAAAGCAGCTCTACTTTATTCTACTAGCATAATAGAGTTAAATATGCAAATAATGGATAAATAAATAAACTTAACTATTGCGCAGCGAACCAGTAAGAATCATTTTTATTGTTAAGAAAAACATTTTTAATTAATATTAAAAATAATTATTGTTAAAAAAAATTTAATGAAGAATAAAAATATTATTTTTTATTTAAATTGACACTGTACTGAACAGTACGCAACAGTCTGTACGTCTCAATTTTACCAGCCACATGCTGGGAGTGTGCCTTTGAAATTCTTTCCTCCAATCGGATATATTTCGGCTTTCTTCTCGGAGGAGATGCACCAGCTTCAGATTTGCTTATGTCTTTCTCCGCAGAGGCTTGACAAACCTTGATTGCGTGAATGTAAATAAATATATTGGGATGGACAGGCAAACATTTATTCAGTCCAGAGTGCCAACCCTCCATGGCATTGTTGGTTCGGTGTCGATGATCCATGTCATACTTATTCCACATGGTGATTGAAAATAATCCATCCAACCACGTGGAACGGAAGTAGGCAATGAAACACCGCAGGATGTCCTCGTTTCCAGCTTTCAATGCAGTTTCCATTTTTTCAATATATATTTTATTCTATTTCCTAATATATATATATATATATATATATATATATATATATATATATATATATATATATATATATATATATATATATATATATATATATATATATATATATATATATATATATATATATATATATATATATATATATATGTATATATTAGGAAAGAGAATAATATATATATATATATATAAACATATATATATATATAACAAATTGTTCATTCTTATTTAGTTTATTAACTTAATTGACATGGAGGCGGAGCTTACCGAACTTGCCAGCCAATGTCAAAGAGCCTCAAGTTTAGTTTTTTTACATTAACTCATTCTTTTAACAAAAATATTATTGTTGTAGTATAAATTAATTGTATTATTATTATTATTATTGTTTAAATACAAAATAACAAAGAGTTGTTTTTATTTTCTTGGTGGTCGGCAACTTCATACGCTTTGATAAAACGCTGGTCGGCAAATTCGACGTTATTGGCGAAAATCGATGGTCGGCAACTCGGAGGTCGGCAACTCGGTACGGCACCGGCCTCTCTACCCTTCTTCTTTCTCTTGATTTTTCATCTGCATTTGATACAGTTGATCACTCACTGTTGTTGGATGTACTTGATAAATCTTTTAATATAGCTAGTGATGCTCTCCGGTGGGTTAAATCTTATCTATCTCGTAGATATTCCTATGTTTCTATTGAATCTTCTAAATCTACTCCTGTATCTTTGAGCTGTGGTGTGCCTCAAGGGTCTATTCTTGGTCTTTTACTGTTTATTCTCTATACTTCTGAACTTCCTCATATTATATCTTCTTACTCTCTCAATAGTCAAATGTAAGCTGATGACTCTTATGTCTACTTTACTTTCTCTAACTCTTCTCTTGAGTCTGTTCTTAATCAAATAGCTGCCTGCCTTCAATCTATTATATCCTGGAGTTCTTCTATGTGTCTTAAACTTAATCCCGACAAGTTTGAACTAATCTATTTCAATAAGTTCTCTAAATCTCTAAATCCTCTTCCTTTGGTTTTGCCACCACCATCTTTTCTTTCCATTTCTCCTTCTCCTTTGATTCGTAGCTTAGGTTTTCTCTTTGACTCCAACTTGTCTCTAGCCTCCCAAATCGCATCTGTTACTAAATCTTGTTACTTCCATATTCGCCGTATTAAGCGGTTTCGTCCACTTCTGGATGACCCTTCGCTGCAACTTCTAGTCTCTTCTCTTGTCCTGTCTCGAATTGACTACTGCAATTCACTATATTATGGTCTTCCTGACACTACCCTCTATCCTCTTTCTAAAGCCTTCAACTCGGCTGCGCGTTTAGTTTCTCGCACCTCCTACTCCTCTCACATCTCTCAATCTTTTGTTCTTTTCCATTGGCTTCCTCTCAGATATAGGGTGATTTTTAAAATCTGTTTAATAATGTATAAAATAAAAAATTGTCTTTCTCCTCTCTACTTAACTAATTTAATACATATCCCTCCTAAGTCTGGTCTTCGTTTTTCTTCTCTTAGTCACTTTCGCGTCTTCACAATTATGCATTCTTTTGCTAAACGCTCTTACTCCTACTCTGGTCCCTATCTCTGGAACTCTCTTCCTTCTTCTCTTACTAACTCTACTTCTCTCACAGCTTTCCGTCGTGGACTTAAAACATATCTATTTAATAAGTTCACGACCGAGCGCTATTGAAAACTACGGAAATAGCGCTATAAAAATCTGGTTTGATTGATTGATTGATTGATTGTCGTTGATCTGCCGCAGGTCTCCGATCATTCTCTTGTGCGTTTCTGGGTTCCGATCCGACCTCCTCCAGCTCGGTTTGTCGAGATTAATACTCGTGCTTCGTGGTGTTTCGACTCTGAGCGATTTACGTAGCAGCCTCCTGTGCAATCCGGTGGTCTATGAGGATATGTCTATTGATCAAGCCCAGGAGCTATATGACACTACCTTATCGTCGCTCCTTGATCAAAATGCTCCCTCCCGTGCTGCTAGACGGTACCTTCAGCCTCTTACGCCGTGGTTTGATTGTGATTGCTCAGCCTCAAAACGGAAATCAAGACTGATGGAGCGGCGCTACAAGCGGACTCGAGACCCGGATGATCGCACTCTGTAGATGAGCCAGGTACGGGCGTCTCACGGCCTTTTTAGGCAGAAACAAAATTCTTACTGGAGAGGAAAAATTGACGATAGTCAAGCAAATCCTGCAAAGCTCTGGAGAACATTATTTGGGGTGCTCGGCAAAGACTGTGGCTATTTAATCCCACCCAATGATCTTGCGGCGAGTGATTTTTTGAAGGCGTTTTTAGAGAAGACCGAAAGTGTTTGCCAGTCTACTTTGTCTGCTTCTTGTCCGCTCTATTGTGCTAGAAGCTGTTCCAGCTCGCTGCTGGAATTCAGGCCTGTGGATGCTAACTGCATCATCCGTCTTATCAGGGCTTTACCTAACAAGAACTGTTCCTTGGACCCATTGCCAACATGAATAATAAAACAATATTCCAATGAACTGTCACCATTCGTGGCATTTCTGGCCAACTCTTCGCTAAGACAAGGTTTTTTTCCCTCAACTAAGAAAAATGCCATCATCACGCCAGTCCTCAAGAAACCAAACTTGGATCCGCACAACCCTGCAAACTATCGTCCGATCTCCAATTTGTTGTATTTGTCTAAGCTGTTGGAGCGATGTGTCGGCGACCACATGAACATATATATCAATGAAAATAACCTCCTGCCACGATGCCAGTCAGCCTATAGAAAGCATCATTCTACTGAGACTGCTGTTTTGAGGGTGCTCTCGGATGTCTACTTAGCAGCCGATCTGGGACGGATCACACTTCTGGGCCTTTTGGACCTTAGTGCTGCGTTTGACACCGTCGATCATCAGATCTTGTGTGATAGGCTTCATAACTCGTTTGGTCTTAGGGTTGCGGTCCTGAAATGGTTTGGCTCCTACTTCACGGACCGGTCCCACTGCATCCGCTTCAACAATGTCACATCTGAGTCGGCTTCTCTCCTCTACGATGTAACGCAAGGGTCCGTCCTTGGTCCGGTGCTGTTTCTTCTGTACAGTATGTCTGATATGTGTCGCCACCAGACATGAGTTCTCGGCTCACTCCTATGCTGACAATTTGCAAATATACAGTGACTCTCCTCAGATGTTATGCTCTGATCTTGTGCCAAGAATGTCTGTCTGTATTAGCGAAATCAGCTCATGGATGGCCAATAATCTCTTGAAACTCAATCCACCAAAGACTGAGCTGATATGGCTGGGTTCATTTCGGCGGCTGAGGCATTGTCTGATGGGGGATGTGGACATTGCTGGGGTTTCGATCAGGCCTTCTGCGTCTGTTTGGGATCTTGGGGTGCTGGTTGACTCATGTTGACCGTGATTTGTCCATGGAAACACACATTTCCCATCTTACCCGTACCTGTTTCTACAATCTTCGTCAGCTACGTGTCATCCGCAGGAGCCTCACTACAGACTCTGCTCACTCCCTTGTAAGAGCACTGGTGCACAGCCGGGTTGACTATTGCAACGGGGTCCTGGCCGGTTTACCGCTGTTCCAGATCAACAGGCTTCAATCTGTTTTTCGGGCAATTGCCCGTCTCGCGCTGCGATTGCCTGGCTGGGCCAGCGTTTCGGGTCTGATGTGGACGCGGCTTCATTGGCTTTTCTTTCCGCAGAGAATCCGTTTCAAACTTTGCTCTATGGTTTATAAGTGCCTCCATGGCATGGCTCCTGTCTATCTTCAAGAGTTATGTGTTTCGGTCTCTCAACTCTTTGGTCGGTCTCATCTTCGATCGGCGGCGGCCGGCGATCTACTTGTCCCTCAGATGATTAACAGGCGTGGTTTTTCTATGGCTGGTCCTGTGGCCTGGAACAGCCTTCCCACCGCTCTGCAGGATCCAACGATGCCTTTTAGTGTCTTTCGTGAACGTAACATTCATGACGTCACGATTTATTTATTTATGTTTCTTTCTTTATTTATTTATGTCACGATCGGTAATTTGAATATTTTTCGTGTTTCTAAATTTAATGTATTTAAAGATTCTAGGACTGTTCATCAAACGACGATTCATCAAAGGACTGTTCATCAAGGACTATTCATCAAGAGACTATTCATCAAAGGACTATTCATTAAGAGGACGGTTCATCATAAGGACTGTTCATCTAATGTCTATTCATCCAGCGGACTATTGATCAAAAAAGTTATTAAAATTGTTTAAGATGTTATTTTCAACCAAAATATGTTACCAAAATGTGAAGTAATTTATATCAAATTTACAGTGCTACTGTGTTTGCATCCAAATACTTAATACTTTATAAAAGAACTAGCGGGTACCCGGCGTCGCCCGGGGTTTTTAGAGGTTTTTCGATCGTTTTTGTCTCTCACTCCCGTTTCCCTCCCCGCTTGCTCTCACGCTCCCGGTCGTTCTCTCTTCCCGCTTGTCTCCCGTTCCCGGTTGCCTTCCCGCTCACGATCGCTTTCCCGCTACCGGCCACAGCACCAGACAAACTATATTCGACTGTTTTTGTAAACCGTATATGAACACATTCACCAAAAGCCACAAACACATTAAAGCATCACGCATGCCCGCTATGTCAAATCTGGCATCGGTCGTTTAACACCAAAGGGCCACGCTTCAAAGATACTTATGCCTCGAGCAATCAACAAGTTTGCAAAAGGTATGGTTGTAATATACAACAATTTTACTTGTCACTTACAGAAAATAAAACAACTGCACAAGAAATAACGTCAAGATCTTAAGATCAAACGAGCAGGAGACAATTGAATAAAAAGTTTAAGAGAACTGCCTTCAACTGTTTGTACAAACTGTAGGTATATACACACTCAAACAGCCACATACCATATACCTCAAAACATAACTAACACCCGCTATACCAGTTTTGCCACACTTCAAAGAGACGCACACGCTCGCTTTAGCGAGGTCAGGAAAGGTTCCCCATTTCAAAGAGACGCTAACGCTCGTCGATAAATCAACCAGACTCAGATTTCATGCGTACTTCAAATTAAAACTAAATACATTGGAAATCATTTAATTGATTTAAAAAAACCTATTTTGTTTTTGAATAAAAATAGCGGTAGCGAATAGTTCTGAGAACAGCCTAAAAATGTAGCGGCGCTGCCATCAACGATCTTGTACCGCTCTTAACAGCCCTGGTTGGCATCACTATTTTTTTTTAAATTACTGATATGTTTAAAATTTAATTTATCAAAGATGAAAAACTTTCTTTTAAAAATATATCAAATTATTTTACGCTGAAAATATCTTGGGTATATATTGATAAAGGTTGTTGAGGAGGAGCGGCTTCAAAATTGATGAATAGTCCTCTTGATGAATAGACTTTAGATGAACAGTCCTTATGATAAACCGTCCTCTTGATAAATAGTCCTTTGATGAATAGTCTCTTGATGAATAGTCCCTTGATGAATAGTCCTTGATGAACAGTCCCTTTATGAATTGTCCTTTGATGAAAAGTCCGCATACCCAATTTATATAGCGCCGTGTGCAGCAGAAGCCGCTTTAAGGGCGCTTAAATGCGAATGTCTTTTCGGTACACCATAAACGTAGCGATTGCAACTACAACGTCTATCGGGAAAAAATTCAGCTCAATAAAAATCTATAAAAACTGTAATATTATTATTCTTGCCAAGAGTTTTAATAGAAAAAAGAACGAGCGACAAAGTTTGAATGGAAGATTGAATGGTTGGCAAATTAGTTCTATAAAAGAGCTGCTATAATCAAAACACTAAACGTTTTTGTTGGAAAAAAACAATAAAAAAACGTTTTAAACGTTTTGTTTTTTATAGAAAAACAGTTAACTGGAAGCATTAATATTTTACAACTGTTTTTGGCTAAGTTGTAATGAAAGAGAATTTCATGTTTTTTTTCATCTGACTTGAAAAATTTTGTAGTTAATAATTTTATTATGCTTTCATATAAATTACCAATTTAACAAGTTTTTTAAACAATAAAACACATGCAAGCTAAATCAGTATAAAATTATGTTGAACTCTAAATACATTTTTTGTCTTTTCAAGTAATTTGAAAATAAATAAAATGCCAAATTCCGCTTAAAACTTAAAAAAAAAATTTTTGTATTTGCATTAACATAGACGTTACTTTACATTATTGAGTCGTTTATTGCGAAAAAGTAAAGTACAATGATGAAACTAATCAAAACTAGCAATAGGCACATAGATTCATTTTTAATAAGGACATTCTAGGAATGATAGTGGAAACATTTCCACGTCAACTGCTTCAAAAGAAACCGCTTTATCCGGTTTTGAAAATTGTTTTTACTCTTTTCACTTCTGATGAAAAGTTACAAAAAAAACGTTTATTATATATATATATATATATATATATATATATATATATATATATATATATATATATATATATATATATATATATATATATATATATATATATATATATATATATATATATATATATATATATATATATATATATATATATATATATATATAAATTATGTTTTAGAGTCGCTGTGTTTTTTTAGATAAATAGTTTGAGTTTGAGCCAACAGCTTAGAAGCTAGCAACAATCTACCTAACAAAGAAGTTGAGTTAAATCCCACTGAACTCGTAATTTTAGATACTTATTGTTGACTAGTTAATTATTATTTTTATTTTTTGTTTTTTTTCTAATCAATTTAACAAAATTAAAAAAAAATCACAATTAAAACTTTATTAAAAACGCTTTGGTTTTATTTTTAGGCGATTACATTGTTTGGTATAGAAATGTTGTTGTTTTGGTTACTACTTTTTATTGGGTTTCTAAAAATTAGCTCTCAGGAAAACGACACATTTGTTGCTGTCCATTTTGATAAAAATACAGTTTTTACTCATAGTAGTTCAACTGTAAAAAATATAGAAATTGTAATTATTGAAAATGGAGCAACTGCAAATGCGATACAAAAACAGAACGATTTGACATGTTGTCTGAAATGTTTTTCCAGGCCAGATTGTTCTAGTGTTAAAATTATGAAAGAAGAAACTGGAGGTAGTCTAAAAGAATGAAGTAAAAAAAAATTTAATTACAATATTTAAAGTGAGATATTGAAATTGATGGATAATTCAAAAATTTAAAATATAGTGCTAAACATTTAAAAAAAACTGTTATTAGCCTGGAGATCTATGCAGCGACATTACATTTGATAATTGAATAACTCAACATTTTCTTAAATTATTCAAATTTAAAATCAGCTTAAATTAGTTTTGTTTTCTTATTATAGAAAGTTAAAAAACTTGTTGCTTTAAAAAAAAGAAAAAAAAACAAGATTACAAAGTGATTATTTTGTGGCAGTTTGCACTGATCAGAGTCAGTAAGCACGATTGACAAAACGTTGAAATGTTTGCTGGTGTACACTTTGAAGATCAAGGCGGTTTGTTTGCAGTTGGTTTCAACGAGCGTAAATTTAAAAAAAAAGTAATATTAACACCAGTATAGCAATTAAAACATCAAATCTGGGATCGATAAAAAAAATTAATTAAACTGTTGCCTCGAATGTTTTCGTCGTCAAGATTGCTCGTGTGAGCAAGTATCCTGTTTTCCATAATATTGTAACTGCATTTTTACACACTTTTACTTAACTTGATTTCTCTGTCTATCTGTCTGTCGTCAAATTTTGCAATTGATTTTAAACTAACTTCCCAAGACTTCAAAATTTAAACATACCTCCGAACTAATTAATAATGCATTCTATCAAATTTTCGGATCGATTGGACAAAATTTAATTAAGTAAGTATTTGTGATCATTTCGTCGAACTATTTATTGTCAATGCTAATATGTTTGTTGTTTATGTAGTAAAAAAATATAAAAGTGTGTTTTTAAGAAACTTTGTTTTTGCTTCACTTGTTTTCCTACTCTGCTCCAGTTTCTTGTTTCCAGTTTGCCAAACTGTCGTTTATACTTAAGTAAAAGTACGTCGTTGAAGAATTGAAAATAATTTTCTATTATGCTTCAAACAAATTATAGTTGTGTTTCGTTGAATAAAAATTTACATCAATATGGCGCTGGTGGTGTAGCAGTAAGGTAGATCTGAAAATCGGCTGTTCGGCTCCAGCCGGTGACATGACTGTTTGTAGTGGTGTGGGTGGGCGCCGAAAACTTGCTGCCTCTGTTTGAAATGTGCCCGCCAAAGCGTTTCAGCAGGTATGGGCAAAAGTTACAAAGTTTTAACTAAAATGCAACTAACTTTCAGTTAAACTCTTTTTACAAACTTTTATTTAGGTTACAATTTCTGTTTTTGTGTGTGTGTGGCTTTCTCTGTACGCAAATCTTGCAAGTAAAATTTAACCAGCTTTTTGACTAGCTAGAAAGCTGAAACTTTCAGCATAGCTTTATATTGGATGACAATACATGATTTAATTAAAAAAAACAAAAAAAACGTAACTTCTATTTCTAGTGTATTTGAAATCAAAGTTTGTGTTAAAAACTTGTTTTTTCTTTTACTTGTTAAAACTTTCAACAGAAAGTTTAACATTTTTTTAATAAGTTCAGTTAAATCATCAGTTTAACTACATTTTTTTAGTTACAACTAAAACAATTTAACTAACATTTTTCTAAAATTGTAACTAAAAATGTTAGAAGATATGATTTTTTTGGAAGCATATGTGCGTGTTATGAGACCTGTGGCAATGGCAATAGATATGCTGCAAAGCGAAAATGACAAATTATTGGTGTGGTTATTCCAACTATTAAGGGAGTTATATACAAGTTCAATTGTTTAAAAGAAAAATTAATGGTGCCATTAATTTATGTGTTTAGAAACCCGTTTCCAAGAAAGTTTTTAAATCTGATAATTATAATTTGGCAACTATGCTCATACCAAAGTTTAAATTAACTTATTTAGACCCGAATGAAAGATTTTCAACAAAAAAAGTACTCACACGTACAGCACATGACAACTTCCGAACTAGAGACAATGTAAGCTCAAGATGGAACACATGCACTTTTGTCATCAGATGTACAAAATGATTTATACAGTTACTTGCTGAAGATCGACAGCCAGCAAATACAGTTGAAAATGTCAGCGAAGTCGAACTTTATTTAGGGAATCCTTCCTTGGAAAATTCCTTATTGCGTGCGTATCCGCAATTGGCTGCTGCATTTTGTAGATACAATGCAACACTTCCCAGTAGTGCATCCATTTTAGTGTTACGGTTCAGATTTTGACCACTATAAGATGCAAAATGTCTGATGTCCTATTTGATAAATCAGTTTTTCTTAGATATAAATTAAAAAATTTCTTTGAATGTTGTTATTGTTAAAAACTTTAGAAAATTTTAATATTATAAAAAAATGTAAATAATATTGATATTATTTATTATTTATCGTTTATTAAATCTTAAAATAAAAAGTTAATTAGAGCAAACGTTTAACTATTAATTTTTAGTTACTGCCCATCACTGCGTTTCAGTGATGCCTTTTGCTGTAAGAAAGCGCTGTACAAATTTCAGTTACATTACATTTGAAATCTAATAGCATAAAAACATTGGCCAGTTTTTAAAATTTTATTTTTGCAGATATTTGTGGTTTGAGGGCGCAAAGAGCACTTTCAGCTCTTTCGTTGAAGTACAGAAAAATAATGTCTGGAGTACAGAAAATAAGTTGTCAGAAAGTTAAAGTTAACTCTGTCGTTTTTCAGCCTATGATGAACTGTAATCTGCTTGATTACAAAGCTTATGATTTTGTTATATCAACTACAAATATTAATTTGAAAAATCAAATAGAGGTATTGCTGACAGGTTTGTTAAATTTTAAATTGAAACGGCTTAGTGTAATTGAAAATATTTTTGCCGTTATTTGAAGGCTTTATCAAAAAGAGAGATTCTTAATGGACACGTAAAAGATTTAAACGATGCAAACGGCGCAATAATATATTTTCAAACTCTGGGCTTACAACTTGAAAAAATCAAACCTATAAAGCGGTGGTATTTGTACTGCAAAAAGGTTTTCCAAGAAAATCAGTCACGCATAATCGAATAAATGCTTCTTCTCCACTTGATGCTCTGAAAATAGTTTTTTAAAGTAAAACAAATAATGATTATTATAAATTATATTACATACTTTAATATTATTATATATATATATATGTATTTTAATATAAATATATTTATTATTTCAAAGGTTTAGTATACATTTTAAATAAAATATAAATTATAAACAGAATAGTATTTTAATTTTAAAAAACGTTTTTTAATTAATGATTA
The DNA here is from genome assembly GCA_963978895.1 of Erpobdella octoculata. Taxonomy (NCBI): domain Eukaryota; kingdom Metazoa; phylum Annelida; class Clitellata; order Hirudinida; family Erpobdellidae; genus Erpobdella; species Erpobdella octoculata. Next base: position 8,112,095 of record OZ022240.1, on the reverse strand, counting down.
TTTTATTATAACAGGCTGGTATTTCTACGGAGAGGTTAAACCGCATATTAACTTTTATGAAGTAAATTGAAGATAGAAGAATTTTTCTTAAACTTTTTTAGATGTAGATCTCAACATTTTAATGTTCTGTTTAACAGTGGTAGTTATGAAGTGGTGAAATAATGGTTAAGGGAATGTACTGTTAGTAGTGGTTATGAAGTTTTGTAATGGTTAAGTGAATGTTATGGTTGGTTGAATTGTGTCATGCCAAATTCTAGTAATGTGTTGATGGTTAGTGGTTTGTGACTTCTGGTGGAATTTTACCACACCAGGTTTTAGACTAATTTCAATTTTATCTATTTGTTGTGATGTGAAAAAATCCCGTTTTTCATTTTATGCACATAAAAACAATTGATTTTTGTTTATGAATAAAATATTGAACAAAATTGTATTCTTGAACATATTTAAGTATTTCAAATGAATTATAAAAAAACGTTCTATAATTATTTTGTTGTTGGTTTTTGTAATTAATAGATTACAATGAACTATTATTGTTTTAATGAACAATATCAACTCATTTATTATCAATATTTAAAAAAAAAACAAAATTGATATTTACTGCTAAAAATGTGCTAAAATTATTTTTTATGAATATTCATACTAAATTAAGTATTATTATTATTCCTCCCTACTATCATCTGAATACGTAATTTAGATCTGACATTTTCACCGTACGAAATACATTTCATTGAATTTGTTTGGTGCAATGTTATCGACGCAGGTTCCTACATTCCGAGAACGTCCTACAATGTTGCTTTCAATAGCTATTATTGAAATATCAAAACTGAATGATAATCCATTAAGGGTTTTCAAAGATTTAGCATTCATTATTCACTCTTTCAATTGTGTTGTTCTTACCTTCTTACGGCTTGTGTTATTTAAAACCAGATTTTCCACAACTTTCTTCTTGTTGTGGAGTGCAGTTTAAAAAATAAATGAAAAATTATTTCTATTGTCAACTTTTAGAAGTTGTCAAAAATTATTGTTCATTTTCAGTGTTCCGAGTGACAAACAAATAATTCTATCAACAGGTTTTAATGAAAACATTTTAATCATACTTACTTGAGTTAAAAAATTGTAAGTAGCTGGTTTTATTGCCCGATCCAGGAATATTTTTCCATTTAAAACATATAATAAATATTTTGTACCAAACATGCTCACATTGTGGCTGATTGTTTTGATGAACATCATCACGATCAACGCTCAAAACATGAAAACATTCGTTGGCTTGCACTTAAATAAAAAAGCAGTCTGTTATCAGAGCATTTCAACAAAAGTAGAAACTCCAGTTCGTTTTCAACCTGGTTCTATCTCAAAAAATATTGTCAGCCCAACTGGAAAAAAATCGAACACATCAATTGAAATTGCGAAACAAGACGAGTTGACGTGTTGTCTCCAATGTTTTTATCATCAAAATTGTTCGAGTGTTCAAGTTGTAAGTGATGAAAATTCTAACATTTCGTGCCAATTATATCCTGCTTTGCCTCAATCTCTTGTCATTAATAAGACAAACTGTCGTATGTATTCAAGTAGAAGTAAGTCATTTAAAACATTTTTCACTAATTAATGAATAAAATTGATTACAACAATGATTTTAAATTCACTTTAAACATTAATTAAAACAATTAGGTCTTTAAAAAAAACTTTCATAATAAATTTGTATAGACATTTGTTATTTGGACGTAAAATGCTCTGGATGCAATAGCACAAATTCGAGTTTCTTTGTTGAGATTTTTGGTGGTCAGAAAATCAAGTGTACAAATAACAGAATTAACACTGTCATTCTTGATGCTGTGAATTGTTCTCTTTACACTTCAAAAGTATATGAATATTTTATAGTGGATGTAGGTAACGGAACTCTGCAAAAATACACAGAGGTTAGATTGCTAACATTATTTTATTATTTTGAAAGCCACTTAACACAACCATTTATTAAGAAAACTAATTAAGATCAAATTTGGTTATGTATTTATATCATTTAAGAGCTTACCGAACAAAACGGTTATTGTTGGACATTTTAAAAACTGCGATGAATCTCTACTGAATTACACTCCGGCTCTAGAGTTTCTGAAATCTCTTGGCATAAAAATTGATGGTTTAAATGTTAATGAACACTTAGCTTTTGTCTTGCAGACGGGATCTCCAAATAAAACAATCACACAAATTCATAAAAATTCTCAATCTTTTCCAAGTTTGAAAGTTATTGTTGAAAGTAAAAAGAAAAATAAATAAATTTTATTTAAAAATAATTTTTTTATTTTAAAATTTTATTTATATAATTTTTTTAATGAATTGTCAAATCTATTCTCGTGTTGTTAACAAATTTATTTTTTCAGGTTTTCTCACCGTAGATACAAACGAAGCCCAATTCAACTTCATTCGAGTTGAAGAAAATTAAAAAAAATCTTATAAACAAAAATTTCAATTTTAATTAAAATCGTTAATAATTATTTTTTCTAATTGACGTATCAACATTTCTGTATACAAATCAAAAATAATTTTTTCTGCGCGTTTTATTGTCAATTGGTGTCACGGTACATACAGGTGGTTATAGTCCGATCAAATGTAATGTTATACCTTTAAATTTATTCATGATTTAAAATTTTTAAATAAAATGGAAGCTAATGTTCTGTTCTTTACGGCAAACTAAATAATTTATTCAAGGTATACTTGGAAAGTTAGTAATTTTGAATCGAAATTGTACGAAGTTAAACGTGAGCGGTAATAGATATACCATAGGTAAACAACATCGGTAATTCGTAAAATCCGTGGATTATATCAGGTTATTTGTAAATAAAATTACATTTACGTGATTCCTAACAAGTGGATTGGGTCTAAACAAAAAAACTCGGCCTGGGACGCCCTGCAAGTTCATAACCACGAATGTAAGCATAACCCTAGGGCCTGGCCTAGGCCAATACGAAGCATGTTACTTTTTTTCCTACTTTGTACATAATTATATTAGCATCACTGGTATGTTAACTGAGTAATATCTTTCATTTTCTGTTTTATTTGTTTTAAAAGTTATTCTTTTATAACAATTTCAGGCACGCAATGAGTGATTTCCTTGTGATTATGAAAAATATTCTCTCATCATTACAACACTGATTTATTTAACAATAACATAAAGTATCTTATACAAGTTATTTGGAAGATGACAGATGTTTAAGTTTAACATAACAGCAAAGAAAAATAACTATATACATGCAATATTGTCTGAAATGACTTATTTAAGTCATTAAATACAGCGTCAAAATAGTTCTGTGTTGTATTGCCATGAAGAAAAAAAATGCAAAGTTCTACATCAGGGATGGATAGACGACAATAAATAACACAGTCTAACCAAGACGATATAGAAACTTGCAATTTGTTCAAAGGATAATGGCCACAGTAGTTTTTCAAAAATGTATTTTATTGATTTTACTCAGCTGTGTCGTCAACTGCTGAAATTTGTTCCGGTCTTACAATGGGAGCATTTTCACACTGTCCACCAAATGCTGCAAGACAATCGCTTTTTATAACATCCGCATGATGTGGAACATAACAATGCACCCTTGGAGCAACTGCATCTGATCTCCTGGAAAAGTTCTGGTGGTGCCGGATTGATGTCTGTAATAATTGGATGGATTTCCGCACTTGTACATGTATAGCCATATTCTTCCTTTGGCAAACCTGATCTCAAAGATTTCCATGTATTTGTCTGAAGATGAACTCGCAAACTGTGGAAATATGGTGCCCTGGATGTCGGTGGAAGGCGTTCCATTATAATCATGTACCTGAATGAAATTAAAATTAATTTGTATTTTTCACGTAATTTTATTTATAACAATTTTAATTTACTATTAACTATTTTTTCTGTCAAGACTTGGGTATCAAAATTTTGTTGTCTTATTGATAAATCATGTTTTACATTGAACAATTCATAGTTGTGTTCTTGAAGTTAATGGAAAATTACATGGAATAACATGGTGTTTTTCAATTGCGCAAAACATCTCAACAATAACATTGTTTAACATACTTTGCATTTAAAGAAAATTTAAGTTAATCACCTCAGCTCATCTAAAGTATGAATGGATTCTTTCGAGACATAGAGACATATCATGTGATTTGTCTATATAATCACTGATGTCATCCACATCTTGTTGTTGATAGTCTTCTGCAAAGTCGGTTGACATCAAAAGGTTATGCAATGCTGCATCGGTCAACAGACAAGCCCTCAGTGTTTTTGAATAGGACTTGCCTTCCATCATCTTCCGCAGGAAATTTCGCGCATACACTTCTGCCCGCACATCATCCAACCCACTGTCTTCCATCAATTTGCACCCTGCAGAAATATAAAAGGTGACTAAAAAGTGGGTCTGGTACACTAAACAGGCACAATAAGTGGAATGAATCTTTATGAAACTTACCTGCCCCCAAGAACGACATCAGTTGATGGAAGCCACAGAGACGAATGAACATATTTTTAAACTCATCCATTTTCTCATGTTTCACACAGTATGCCTTGTAGTAAAAAGGCTGGTCAAAGGTCAAGACTGCACAATGTTGGCTTAATTTTTCAGACTGCTTCAAAACGAAAACCATTGTAGAATATACTGCTTCCCGTGTCGAAGGGTTCAACGGGACCATCAAATCGTAGACAACGGTTGAGCATTGTATTGGTCCAGTAGCAGTTCTTGACATAAAACCTTGCCAGCTTGGTGCCTTGGGTACTAATCTTGATTACACTAACCATAGGTTGTCTACACATTTGAACCATCGTGTATCAATATCAACAGGCATCATGCCATCAAAGACAACATCCAAGACTTTTCATTTTATCGGTGCCTTGTAAGGTTTTACAACATCGCCAAAGTTACCCGCTTTCAGAACATCATATGACGTTACTGATTTTTTCTCGACGGAAACATATTCATCTGTAAAAAAATAATGATGATTAAGTCTTTTCATTTTTAAATTCACTGTAGATCTATATGTAAAGATCAAAATTGTATAAACACAAGTTATGAAAATGAATAACAGAAACTTTTATATATTTTTCCATACTAACCACATTTTTCCGATAGAACATTTTGACAAGCAATAATACCCATCACATGTGTGGTGTCATGTCCAGTGAGGGTGTCTTCATTGTAATCAAAGTTGTCCGCAACCCACTGAACGAATCCACCTCCTTCACTTATTTCAACTAGACCAGGAGGCAACCCACGAGATGAACAGACAGCTGCTGATCGTTCAAAAGCAAGCACATGACTATATGAAATGGATAATCCAAGACGTGATAGTACATCAATTAGCAAGCAAGAGCGTGTATTTTGGTGAATGAATAGACCGATAGATAGCAGTAATGGCGAAATGAATGGTTGTTTTTGAGTGGCTTGCATTATAAGATGACAAATTGAGATTATAACCAAACGCTTTCCTTCATTAACTTCAGTCTTCTCCGATGGACCATGAATGATGCATGTGATTAATTTTAATAAGTAGTACGGTATTTGCGATTCAAGAGTCTCTATATTAATATCACATGGTGGCGGATAAGATCCATTCACACAGAACAAAAGTCGAATGGATAAGATCCATTCGACTTTTGTTCTGTGTGAATATCCTGTCTGATAGGTTTCCCAATATAGTTTATGGATTCCAATATTTCATCAAAATAACTGATAAACTGCAAATTCGATTCTAGCTCTCACTTGAATTGAGAGGTCATCTCCACGTTGCTGGCATGCACATAAAGTAGTATCTTGTACCATACTCTTCTTCTTACTGTCGATCAACTCTACCTTACAAACATGTGGATAAAATGCTGGATTCTGATTCTATTTATCTATGTCTGCTCTTTTTGCACAGATGATGCAGTGTGTTGGGTAGTCAAACGGATCTGAGATCTTTCTACGAGTGACACGCTTGGAAGGCGGAAGCAACTTGGCAGCATTCTCCTCGACGACTTTTTGGACGTTTAATTTGTTACTATAATCGCGTCGACACTTTTCGTGAATTAAAACAAATGAGTTGGATGATGTCAGTCTTACGATGTCCTTATCAATGTCATCTTCACGTTGTACTGATGCCTCTATAATCGTCTTCTGACCAAAACATTCGACAACTATCCACCTTTCTTGCAAATTATGCACAAACTCATGATAGACATTTCTGGAACAAATAGAAAAAACTAGAGTGCTAACATTAAATTATAACATTATATTTATGTCATTAAATTCCAACAACTAATCTATTTATTTAGCTTATAATTTTAATTAAAAAAAAAGCTTGTCGCAACTTTATTATGTGAGTTTTTAGGGATGCTGGAATCAAAATCTACAAACAGAATATTAAAGTTAACTTTATAGTCAGAAATATTAAACACGAACCGTTGTAACCAGAGTCAGAGTCAGTAATATCGTTAAAGAAGGAAATAGTGCACAGAAATATAAAAAGCGTTGCGTTGCCTAATAACTAACAAATAATAAATGTAATAATAAATTAATTACATGTTCCTACAAGTTTCAGCTCAGCCGGTCAACTTATCGCTCACCTGTTGTAGGCTATCAAACTCGCTCCGAAATCTTATTTAAATAAGGTTTTTACAAGCTGTTAACGACGGATTCAGATTAAAGACTATATTGTCTAACCTTTGAATATCTTTATTCGCTTCCAACGTTTTAATCCACCTTTCAAAACAATTTTTATCCAACGTACCGAATAATAATAAACAGTTTCAAATTCATTCAAAATTTCATATGTTCCAAATATTTTACTAAAAAATTATTTCAACCACAATAAAATACAAATTAATCCAAAGCTTTTCATATAAAAAGATATAATCATGAATAAATTTTAAGCTATTGATGCGATTTTCAAACTTTTTACCGGACTATTAACGATTAACTAAAAAATACATATAATAATTAACAATGCTTTGCTGTAATCTCACTATTGTACAAAATGACCAACAAAATGATTTCTTAGTTTTTAAAATTTCAAAATCATAGCCACACAAAGTAAAAGTTATTTTTTTAAGATTGAACAAAATGACAATCACTGCAATCCCTTAATGATCGTTTAGGACATGGAAAAATATAAAGCTGCAAAATAAAAACTGAATTTATTATAACAATTTTTTATCAGGAAACCTTCGACAAATCATCGACGCCCAGTTTAAAAATTGTCAACACGTTTTATTAAGATTGTTCCAGCGATTCGGATTTGTATGAGAAAAAATACACATTTAGTTTTATAAATAGAGTTACACACTTTTGTATCAGCATCATAGGCGCCGACTCCATTGGGCCCGATGGGCTCGGGCTCCCCAATCTTGGACGCCATGGGCCCGTTATAAGGATGAGCCCCCCAATAATTTGCAAACAATAAAATATAATAAAAATGCTAAATTAGTATTTAGCTTTTGACCAAAGAAATTGTGTATGGCTGTTTTCAAACATACCTTCTATCCATTCTAATTTCTGACTTTAAATACACTTTTCTTAGTATGCATTACTTTAATTTATTTCTTTTTTCTGTTTTCCGCACCGTATTTTTGAATGACTGAACAATGAAGCGACAAAATACAATATTTGATCTCCTTAAAAGTTCCATCACCTCCGGAAAATAATGACGTCTCAAACTGGTTAAATATTTTGACACAGACATTAACGAACGACGTCTCATTATTCACTTGGAAATGTTACAAGATGTAATTTCACATTACCAGATGCAATCATCAAGTACTCAACATCATGGAGATCCTAGAAAACTGGAAAATATTCAGAATGTGATCAAACTTATGCAAAGTAAAACCAGACTAAAATGTTATCAGAAATTAGTCTTCTACTCAACCTTTTTCTGACATTACCAGTGACCACCTGCACAGCAGAAAGAAGTTTATCTCAGATCTACAATGACCCAGGAAAGGCTAAACCATGTTGCCGTTTTTCCTTGTCATAAAGAATTAATCAAATCTATAAACTTTAAAGAAATCTGCAATGAATTTGTAAAGAGAAACAATCTCAGAATGCAAAACTTTGCACTCTACTAAATTAACTCGGACACAGAAAATCACAGTGCCAGTCTGTCTGAGACTGTCACAGACAAACATTATGTATTGATCTGAAGTTCATCAAACAAATTAAATACACATTCTGAGTTTATCAATTTACTCAATTTAGTAGGCCACAACCATAACCACTAAATGTTAGCCAGAGTTGTCCACGGGTCGGGTCGGGTCGGGTTCAAAACACGTGGGTCGGGTCGGGTCAGATTTCGGGTGGGTCGGGTCTTCAAAATTCGACCCATGGACAACTCAGGTCCGGGCCGTCCGACGCATGCATTTTCTCCTTTACAAAGCCTAAAGTTTATTGGGCCCCCCAATATTTTTCACAAGTTGGCGCCTATGATCAACATAGATAAATTCCAATGTCTGCATAACGCGGGGGCCGTGGTGGTCAGCAATTGCTATAATTAGTGCTCGCAGGCGTGTAGTAAAAGTTTTTAAGAAATTGTACATTGTCAGTCCTAAAAATCAAAAGAGGTGGCGCTGCAATCGAAAAATAATAATAAATAATGAGATGTGAAAAATCTGTCATTTTTCACAGGCTCTATATATATATATATATATATATATATATATATATATATATATATATATATATATATATATATATATATATATATATATATATATATATATATAATATCTTCACGAACTTCCTTCCTCAAACTTGCATTTCTCGAATTATTGTTTATGACTTGTCGGACCATTTTCCACTGTTTGTTTTAACTAAAATACTCCTTCCTAAAGAGAAACAGATTGTTTCTTATAAGAGAAGATATGGAGACGAATCTGTGTTTGTTGAAGCCTTACGGAAACAAGACTGGTCTGAAATTACGGCTGCTCCGGAATCTAGTGACGTAACTGACGTATATTCTTCGTTTATACTAACTTCTTTGACATCTATGACACATGCTACCCATCCACTCAGATTCAAAAAATTGTTAAATTCGATCAGGAATGGATGAAAATGAGTTTTATTAGAGCATGTAACCGAAAAAATATCATCTTTCGAAAATATAGCAGACATCGCACAGAAAAGAATAAAGAGAGTTACATAGTTGCAAGAAACAAACTTAAATCTCTTAAAATAGCAACTATTAAACAATACTACGCATTAAAATATTCGGCTTGCAAAAATAATTTCAAACAGACTTGGAGAGTGATCAATAAAATTATAAAAAAAAACGGTTTACAAGAACGATGTGAAGCTTTCCTATCAACGGATGGCAATATAATTACATCACCAAGCGATATCGCACATTCCTTTAATTCGTATTTTGTGAATATTGGTCCGGATCTTGCCAAACAGGTGGCCGCAACAGACAACTCATTTCTATCGTATTTGAAAGATCCTCCTATTCAATCATTCAATATTTTGCCAACGACACCATTAGAGAGAATTACGATATCAAATGACTTGAGGCCTTCACATAGTTGTGGGTGTGATGAAATTGATCCACAGTTAGCTAAGGTCTCGATACCACACATTGCCAATCTTCTGTCGGTCCTAGTAAACCTGTCTATCCACTCAGAAAATTTCCGATCAGCTGAAAATTGCCAAAGTGATTCCTCTACACAAATCTGGTGAAACAAACCTTATAACCAACTATCGGCCAATCTCTGTTTTAAACAATTTCTCAAAATTCTTTGAGAAAGTTATTTATAACAGGCTATATAATTATCTGTCTAAGTTTTTTTTATCTCGAGTAATCAGTATGGTTTTAGAATGGATTACTCAACCTGGATGCCTCTGGCTCGCCTCCATACTGAAATTACGGAAGCTATTGGCAAAAAGAAATATGCTATCGGAATATTTCTTGATTTGGCCAAGGCCTTCGACACGGTAAACCATCAGATACTCATTAAAAAAATGGAATATTATGGTATCCGTGGTATTGCCCTCAGATGGCTTGAGAGTTATTTGGAAAACCGAAAGCAACAAATCTACTTTGGTGGTGCCTCGTCATCCTTTCAACAGATTTTTTGCAGTGTGCCACAGGGCTCTGTTTTGGCACCACTCTTATTTCTCATATATATTAATGACTTATGCTTTGTTACAAACACATTCGAATACTACCTATTTGCTGATGACACTAATTTGTTTAGTTCATGTGATGACATAACTTCTTTGTTTACGAATGTAAATATTGGTCTGGACATGATCTATGAATGGTTTTCAGCTAATAAACTCTCATTAAACGGAAATAAATCCAATTACATCATGTTTCATAACCCAACACGTAACGTCAATTGTGATGTTCACATTCGTATGAAGAGCCTCATTATAAACGCGTTGCATGTAGTAAAGGACTATAAACTATTATAAAAAAAGGAGTAAATTTTTGGGTGTATGGATTGATGAATGCCTCAACTAATCTGATCATATAACTTATATTAAATGCAAAATAGCGAGAAACATTGGAATTTTATCACGTGTCAGTAACTTTATTGATTCTAAAACCGCCCTCATGCTCTATTATTCTTTTATATTTCAATATCTATCTTATTGTAATATAGTGTGGGCATCTACTTATTCTTCACGATTGAAACCAATATTTATGCTTCAAAAGCGTTCTATACGTGCTCTCCTGCACTTGCATCCAATGTCTCATACTTAATTGTTATTTACTGAAAACAATATCTGTATATATAAAAATAAGATTATGTGTGTTTGTAAATAACTTATGCGTTGCTACACCATTCATCCGATCGTAATGAAATTTTTACACAAGCTTGAGAGTCAATAGAGGAAGGTTTAAATGAAAAAAAATTAAAATCGGTCACAAAATGAGCGGAGCGGAGCGGGAGAGTAAGCGGAAACTATATATATATATATTTTGAACGTTGATCAGAATGGCTATTTTTATTTATTTCTATAAATAGATTTATTATCTGGAAAACAGTACTAATGTTTGCCTGTTTCGTCTGATTAGTAATGATTTTTTTTTAATTTTAACACTTTTTTAAGCAGTGCTGTAAAGGTTGAAACTAAAACAAAAATTTTCAATGCTGTGCCTTTTATAAATAGAAAATTAATTGGATTAATTAAAAACATTTTTTTTAAATGTTCTATCGAAAAGTTTTGTTACAAATTGTAATTCTTCTAAAGACAAATGTTTCAGTTAATGTACAATTAAACAATTCGTTTCTTTTTAATACGTTTTTTATTTTTTTCAAATTGTTAAAAAATATTGGTAAGTTTGTTTTTATTCAACACGACAAGCTGAAAACTAAAATAAAATTTTTCGTTGTTAAAAGTATTTAAAACAAATTAATTGAAACCTTAAAAAAATTATGGTTGCTTTTATTTTGCATATACTTTTATGTAGGTGTAAATTATTAACTTATTTAAAGCAAAAATCAAAATAAATGAAAAACAGTGACAAAACTAAAAAATATTAAAAATATTGGTAAGTTTGCTTTTATTCAACACGAAAAGTTAAAAACTAAAATAAAATATTTCGTTGTTATAAGTATTTTGTTTAATTAATAAAAAAATTTAATTAAAACCTTAAAACAAATTTATGGTTGCTTTTATTTTGCATATACTTTTATGTCGATGTAAATTATTAAATTATTTAACGCGAAAAACAAAATAAATGAAAAACAGTGACAAAACTGAAATCCATGTTTAATAAGGAAATACCAGGAAAACCGTTAAAATGTTAAGACGGGATTGGGCCTGAAATGTGGAACAAACTCCCTTTCCACATCATCTCTACATCCAGTTCAGCCAGTTTCCACACAGCACTAAAGACATTTCTGTTCAATAAATCTTTTCCCTAGCGTCTACAGTGGTCTTGAAGTTCTTTTGAAGAACAAACGCCACTTTAATAATAATCGGATTCATTATTATTATCATTCATGTTGTAAACGACTGGGCTGAACGTCCTGTCAAGTTGGCAATTGATTTCAACTTAGTACTAACAAAGGATGGAGAACACCATTAACGCATCTTTCAAATCAATGAACACCACCAAAAACAGATTCCTGTCCAGCGCAAAAGAAATTTCAATGACATTTATAAGCAATTGATAATGTTTTAGCTCACTAAAGTTGCATTCTGATTAACGAATCTTTATTGTCTGTGTACTGAACAGACTCTTGATATAACAATAATGATCATTTATCATTCTGGTAATTTAGTTTTATTAGAACACATTTAAAAAGTGTGTTTCAATGAATACTTACACATTTCTTTATAAATTAATATTTTATAGTTGTAATAGAAAGTAAGATTTTAACAAAAAATAACAATTTTTCAAAACTTCAATGTCTTTAAGGGGTCACTTAACATCGCTTCAAAGGTCAAGCTGTACACAACACTAAATGGCACAAAATGAAACCCTATGCGAACTTATCAGACAACTTATATATATATATATATATATATATATATATATATATATATATATATATATATGTTGCCGTAGACACGTGGCAATACCGCCTCGCCGAAATGCAAGCGCTCTTACCAACGAGAAAAGCGACCGGGAGCGGGAAAGCAACCGGAAGCGGGAAAGCGACCGCGAGCGGGAAAGCAACCGGGAGCGGGAAAGCGACCGCGAGCGGGAAAGCGACCGGGAGCGGGAAAGCGACCGGGAGCGGGAAAGCGACCGGGAGCGGGAAAGCGACCGGGAGCGGGAAAGCGACCGGGAGCGGGAAAGCGACCGGGAGCGGGAAAGCGACCGGAAGCGGAAAAGCGACCGGAAGCGGAAAAGCGACCGGGAGCGGGAAAGCGACCGGGAGCGGGAAAGCGACCGGGAGCGGGAAAGCGACCGGGAACGGAAAAGCGACCGGGAGCGGAAAAGCGACCGGGAGCGGAAAAGCGACCGTGAGCGGAAAAGCGACCGGGAGCGGAAAAGCGACCGGGAGCGGAAAAGCGACCGGGAGCGCAAAAGCGACCGGGAGCTCGCATGAAATTAGAGAATTTGAACCGTGCATCCATAGGGGTCGGCTCGGCCCGTCGACAACTTGGCCCAGTCCGTTTCAAAACCAAATTTCCTGGGCCCGGCCGGTTTTTACAGGCCTAGAATTTCTATATACTTGATGAAAAACTTTAGTCCGTCCCACCTTGACTTCAGGTTTGGCCCGGCCCGTCTGAAGACCCTAAATTCACTAAAATGTCTATATGCTTAGTGAAAAACCTCGGACCGTACCACCTTGATTTAAGGTTTAGCCTGGCCCGTAAAAAGACCCTAAAATAACGGCTTTGCCCGACCGGTGATAAACTGGACTCAGCTACTTCTAACCGGCACAAAGCCTCAAAATACTAAGTTTTACATCTGTAATGCTGGCAGTTGTTGAGTAGCAGTTATTTTAAAATCAAATAACCCTTATTTTGACCCCACATTTGAAGTCATGGAAACCAAAGTTTTAAAAAATTGCGAAACACGTATATCATTATTTTTAGAGTAGAAATTAAATACTAATTTTTACTTTTGTAGCATTCACAGTTTTTGAGTAGCAGCTACTTTAAAAACCAAGTAATCATATTGTCCCCCCCACATTTAAGGTCCTGGAAACCAAATTTGTAAAAAATGGTGAAACACGTATATCTTTATTTTAGAATAGAAACTAAATACTAATTTTTACATCTGTGGTATTTACAGTTTTTGAGTAGCAGTTACTTCAAAAAACAAATAACCCTATTTTCCACCCCACATTTGAAGTCCTAAAAACCAAATTTTCAAAAAATGCTAAAACACGTATTTCATTATTTTTGGAGTAGAAACTAAATAATAATTTTTACTCCTGTAGCATTTACAGTTTTTGAGTTGCAGCTACTTTAAAAACCAAATAACCCAATTTTCCAACCTACATTTGAGGTCCGGGAAACCGAATTTTCAAAAAATGGTGAAACACATATCTTTTTATTTTTCAAGAAGAATCCATTTACCAAATTTCAAAATCTCCTCATTTTTGGTTTTCGAGATATACATTGTTTTAGAAAAAAATTTGTTTTCCAGTTTCTTCCCCTCAGGAGCAAAATTTTTAAAAATCCTTTTTTAGTGGATGCTTACGCAATAAAAGTAATATAAGTTCCAAATTTCGCTCCAGGCCGTTTTCCCGATCCCAGACGCTTTCCCGTTTCCGGTTTTTCCCGCTCCCGGTCGATTTCCCGTTCCGGGTCGCTTTCCTGCTCCCGATTACTTTCCCTCTCACGGTCGCTTTTCCGCTCCCTGTTGCTTTCCCGTTCCCGGTTGCTTTCCCGTTCTCGGTCGCTTTCCCGCTCGATCTTTCGCTCTCAGTTGGCTTTCCGTTCCCGTTCCCGCTCATTTATGTATGTATATATATATACATATATATATATATATATATATATATATATATATATATATATATATATATATATATATATATATATATATATATATATATATATATATATATATATATATATATATATATATATATAGTTCCCGCTCGCTCACCCGCTCCGCTCCGCTCATTTTGTGACGGATTTCAATTTTTTTCTCTATATTTGATTCCCCTTGATTCTCAAGGTTGTGCGAAAATTTCATTACGATCGGATGAATGGTGTAGCAATGCATAAAGGACATATATACATACAAACATTCATTTTTATAAATATAGATATAGTCGTAGTATTATGTTAAGTAGCTCCGAAAGACTGAGACTTCTAGCCATCATTTTTTGGTGATGGTCGGTGGCTCAGTTGGTAAGAGCGTTTGCATTTAGGCGAGGCGGTGTTGCCGTAGACACGTGGGTTCGATTCCTAGTAGAGTCTTATAAATATTTGCGTTACTTGTGGTGACAGTTAATCATCCTATTTGTGGTTTCCAGACGATTCGCCCCCGGACGGTTCGCCCCCTGGACGGTTCGCCCACTCCCTAGACGTTTCGCCCCCTGTTCGATTCGCACTCTGGACGGTTCGCCCCCTGGTCGATTCGCACCCTGGACGGTTCGCCCCCTGGTCGATTCGCACTCTGGACGTTTCGCCCCCTGGTCGATTCGCACTCCGGACGGTTCGCCCCCTGGTCGATTCGCACTCTGGACGGTTCGCCCCATGGTCGATTCGCATTCTGGACAATTACCTCCCTGCGTGGTTGACGGTTTATTAGAGTTAAATATAATTTTTTTTATTATTTTTATCACGTTTTCTTAACTTGCTTAAATATTATTTTTTTGTTATTTTTACTATGGAGGTAGTTCTCATACAGGGAACGAAAGTTAAGAAGGTACTTCTTCAAAAGTGCTATTAATGTTCTTTTTCAAAATGTTAATTTCAATTTCTTTTGCGATTTTTTGATGACCTCTTTCCGAACTCTACGCCTATGGTTTAAATGTTTTTTTTTAATTTACAAATTTTTTAAGTGGAACTCAATTTTAAGAGGTTTGACATTGTTTAACGTTGCGTTAGTAATGACTAAGCCACGAATCGTTATCTCACTTTATAATAAATATATAATGATGTTTGAAAACAGATTAACAAATGATAGACACTGCATTTTTGTTGTAAATTTTATTGATCATTTTCCGCCTGGCCCATATATGTGCGCACAGGCACGCAGAAGTTTAGAAGTGGTTATTTCATGTTCCGCATACTTCTCCCACACGTCGGATAATTTTCCCTGCAGTCTGGCATAGGTCGTCCTTTGGTACCTGCGAAGTCTTTTCTCGGATATCAGGTTGACTTGCAGGGTAACATATTCCGCTTCGTTGAAGAGTAGCGGCGCCAGTTGGTACAAATCCAACTTACCACGCCTGGCACGGCTATTTAAGCGCGTGTGCCATCCTAAAAACAATTGTTTTAGGTTAATTAATAACATAAAAACATAATTAATATGCCACTCTTAGCAGCAATGTAATATAAATCAACTGATTTAGATAATGTTCACCCTCAACATCGTTGTTTGTCCTGACGGTTTCCATGTAAATCGACCAGGCGTGAGGTGGCCAGACCTGACTGTTGATCCATGTTTTTTCAAAATAGTCAACAAAGTCAATTATTCTTTGATCACTTTCAACCAAAACCTTTCCTTTTAAATGAAGAAATGCCTCAGGTATGTCAACGCCAGGCAGAAAAGGAAAAGCCATAATACGCCTAAATTGTTAACAAAGCATAAATTTTTATATTTATATATATATAAACCTATCTTTTAATTATTTGATATTATAATTGAGTTATATGTCAATTACTTTACCTTATAAAGTTGTATATGCTTTTTTTTTCGTTGTATGCCATCTGAAGTCCCAACTCTTGCACTTTCCTCCATACAGCCTGAGTCAGATGAAAGACGCATCCTTTTATAGCTGTATCAGGAAAAACTGTTCCCAATGCACGCCACATAGCTGACTCAAAATCGACCATAAAGCCAGCCACATGGGGTGCTTCCGGCAAAATTTCAACAATCTTTTGCAACGTCTGTGGAAATAAAAATTGTATTTAGCAATTATTACAAACAGACCAAAAATTAATTTTACAAAAGCACCGTTGGCGCGTTATAGATTTTGTTATCAACTGTATTATTTGTTTTTTTAATATTTGTATAATAGTTATAAGTCTTAAAATACCTTTTTGACAGATTAGATGACACCATTTTTCACAAATATCGCAAGCAACTGCATATTGTCTCTTCGTGACCTTTTTTGCACAAACAACGCAATCATAAACAGCTGACATCATAATACAAGTTAAAATTGCTCTTAAAGTAAAAGCAGAGTAGACTTGAATAAAGCAAACTCAAATATAGCATGCCGAAAGATTGACGTATATATATATATACCCTGGTTGTTGAATAAAAAAGAATTGAAAATTTTCATAAGCAATAAATCCAAAAAGTGGCGGTTACGTGAACAAAAGTCCAAAACTTCAAACGTATTATAATGAAACAAAACAGCGGCAGGTAGTCTAATTTACCATTTATAATTAACATAAAATACTTCGTAGCACACTAGCAGCACTTCCGAGGCTTTATGCAATTGTTTTAACTGCAAGCCGCTTTTATACTGGCTTATAATATAATGAACTTTTTATTATGTCATGAGGATTCGGATTTTCTTTGAAAAGACTGACCAATTTAAGCACTTTCTCATCAGTCCACTTCATCGTAATTTCTATAGTTTAAAATAATTAATTAATCATTCAAACAAAATACACAGAAAAAATTTAATCCAAATATATTCCATAATTTATTTTTGAAACTTTAAAATAACGTATATACAAATATAAATAAACAAAACTCTTTAAAATAGTGAGTGACGTGGTCTACTATTATATTAATATATAACCTTAGACAAACAAACAAACAGACAAGAAAACAAGTCACGAAAAACGTGGTAGAAATAATAAAAAATAATATTTAAATCTAATAGACAGTCAACCAGGGGGCGAATGGTCCAGGGGGCGAATCGTCCAGAGTGCGAATCGACCAGGGGGCGAATCGTCCAGAGGGCGAATCGACCAGGGGGCGAAACGTCCAGAGTGCGAATCGACCAGGGGGCGAATCGTCAAGGGTGCGAATCGACCAGAGGGCGAACCGTCCAGAGTGCGAATCGACCAGGGGGCGAATCGTCTAGGGAGGGGGCGAATCGTCCAGGGTGCGAATCGTCCAGGGGGCGAAACGTCCTGTTACCCCTATTTGTAGGCTCTTAAAACATTTCAACGCAGTGTTTCACTTCGCAAAAAATTACCTATCTGGCAGCAGAGTAGCTGTCGAGTCGAGCCGAAGTAAGGAGTTCTGAGCCTATCATAGTCGTAGTCTAATGTTAAGTAGCTCCGAAAGACTGAGACTTCTAGCCTATCATAGTCGTAGTCTATTCTTAAGTACCTCCGAAAAACTGAGACTTCTAGCCATCATTTTTTGGTGATGGTCGGTGGCTCAGTTGGTAAGAGCGCTTGCATTTAGGCGGGGTTTTTAAAGGTTTTTTTAATGTTTGTCTTTCTCGCTCCCATTTCCTTCTCCGCTTTCCCGTTCCCGGTCGCTTTCCCGCTCCCGGTCGCTTTCCCGCTCCCGGTTGCTTTCCCGCTCCCGGTAGCTTTCCCGTTCTCGGTCGCTTTTCCTTTCGATCGAGAACGGGAATGGGAGAACAAGCGTGAGCGAGAACGGGAGAGCAAGCGTGAGTGGGAACGGGAGAGCAAACAGGAGCGGAAAAATGACCGGAAGCTGGAAAGCGGTCAGGAACGGGAAAGCGACCGAGAACGGGAAAGCAAACGGGAACGGGAAAGCAACGGGGAAGGAAACCTGAGCGAGAGAGACAAACATTAGAAAAACCTTATAAAAACCCCGGGCAACGCCGGGCACCCCCGCTAGTATATATATATATTTATATATATATATATATATATATATATATATATATATATATATATATATATATATATATATATATATATATATATATATATATATATATATATATATATATATATATATATATATATATATATATATATATATATATATATATATATATATATATATATATATATTTATATATATATATATATATTTTCGTTAAGACACGCGCTGTTAAAAACTATACGCCATTTAAGGTTTATTACTTTTTTGCACAGATTTTCAATACGTCGCTTTTTTATATTAAACAAACTAGAACTATTGTTTAAAGACATAATTTATTTAATCTATTGCCTACTGGCCAGTTTCGACGAAATTGTCATCTTCAGGGCAAATAAACATATATATATATATATATATATATATATATATATATATATATATATATATATATATATATATATATATATATATATATATATATATATATATATATATATATATATATATATATATATATATATATATATATATATATATATATATATATATATATATATATATATATATATATATATATATATATATATATATATATATATATATATATATATATATATATATATATATATATATATATATATATATATATATATATATTTATATATATATATATATATATATATATATATATATATATATATATATTAATGTAAAATCACTGGTTTGATGATCAACTTCCCATTGATAAACCTTAACGGAGTCAGAAACATTTATTAGGGACATTAATTATTTATTAATAGACCAGAAGGTATAAATAGCCTTAATAAAGCCTTCATTTATTATTTTCCAATAAACTGCAAAACCATTCTCTTGAGCCCGGTATACGATTTGGTGATATCGTAACATTGGTGTCAGAAGTGGGATACAAGAATGGTTTTGAAAGCATTGAATGAGCTCTTGATAATCGAGTTGAGGCGGGAACTTAGAAAACGAGAGCTCAGTGCTAAAGGAAGAAAGTCTGAGATCGTGGACCGCCTCCGGACGTCATTGGAGAACAATGGGTTTGATCCGAAAGAGTATGAGTTCGAAGTAGAAAATGAATTGTTGAAGGCTCTGAATAAATTGGCGGAGGAAAACAGAGCAGCACACAGAGCAGCACAGCAAGAAAGGAAGAAATTTCTTGAACTCTTCAATGGTGACACAAACAATTGCCGAAACAAAAAAGACGGTCAAGATGAACCATTCAAGAATGTACAAGATGAACCATGCAAGAATGTACAAGATGAACCATGCAAGGATGGTCATGGTGATGAGCCTTGCAAAGATGTGCAAGATGAACCATGCAAAGATGTTCAAGATGAACCATGCAAAGATGGTCATGATGATGAGCCTGTCAAAGACGGTCATGATGATGTGCCTGTCAAAGACGGTCATGATAATGAACCTTGCAAGGATACTCAAGATGAACCATGCAAAGATGGTGAAAGTGATAGAGTCGGTTTGGACGTCGAAAACAAATCTAAATAAGATGAAAAGAATGTTGAAAACGAAATGCAAAACGATGAGGATGAAAGTGACGATGATGATTATAATAATGGCAGTAACAACTATGGCTTTTACCCATACAGCGACGGTTCTGAAACGGAAGCCTCCATAACAGACGACGGCACCGAATATTCAGGGTCAGATTTTAGTGACGAATCTGACTCGGATGAAGCAACTGAGGATTTAGAAACGGACGAAACTCCAATGGAGAAATACATCAAAGTTAACTTGACAAAAAAAGAAGACACTGATTTGAGAGACGATGGCGATAACTTGAAGAAAGATCCGCTGGACAATACGAAAGTTGACACCGACAAAAGAGCCGAGTTGGAATGTGAAAAAAACGTTTGATTGTAGCTTGGAAAAAAACAAACATGACGGCGATGAACTTCTCCAAAACAACAATAGCAATGCAGCAAGCAAAAACTCTGAAAAAGTTGAGCCAAGAACAAAGAACGGTACCGAGGGTTCTAAATCAGATGAATCCACAGAGGATTCTAGATCAGATAGACTAAGAGTCATTGTAAAATCAAATAACAGTCTGATGAAGGGATTTAATGGATTTATGGAACGTGTTTTCGAAAAACCTTTCGAAGAGTTTCTTGAGAAAGATCTAAAAGATGTGAAGGAAGAAGAAAAAGCAGACAGTTCCGATAAACCGTGCAAAGATGTTCAGGACGAGGCATGCAAAAAAGGCTGTGATGAACCGTGCAGATATGGCGACGATGAGCCAAAGAAAGACTCTGTTGATGAGCCAAAGAAGGACTGGAATAAACTGCATTAAACCGTCAAGGGACTTGACCATGTTGTTTGCGAATTGCGGTCAAAGCCACGAGTAAAGATCAAGGTATTTTGGTGTTCGTTGCCGAGTCGCATTTCTCAAAAGCGACTATGCTGTTTGGGACGAACAGAATTAAGAAGGGGGTAATAATGTAAAATCACTGGTTTGATGATCAACTTCCCATTGATAAATCTTAACGGATTCAGAAACATTTATTAGGGACATTAATTATTTATTAATAGACCAGAAGGTATAAATAGCCTTAACAAAGCCTTCATTTATTATTTTCCAATAAACTGCAAAACCATTCTATTGAGCCCGGTATACGATTTGGTGATATCGTAACAATATATATATATATATATATATATATATATATATATATATATATATATATATATATATATATATATATATATATATATATATATATATATATATATATATATATATATATATATATATATATATATATATATATATATATATATATATATATATATATATATATATATATATATATATATATATATATATGTATATATGTATATATGTATATATGTATATATGTATATATGTTAATGGCGTTTATGCATTGCTACACCATTCATCCGATCGTAATGAAATTTTCACACAATCTTGAGAGTCAAGGGGAATCAAATATAGAGAAAAATTTTTTGAAATCCGTCACAAAATGAGCGGAGCGGAGCGGGTGAGCGAGCGGGAACTATATATATATGTATGTGCGTATGTATGTGTGTATGTATGTATGTGTATGTGTATGTATGTGTGTCTGTGTCTGTGTTTATGTATGTACTAGCGGAGATACCCTGCGTTGCCCGGGTTTTTTAGAGGTTTTTCTAATGTTTGTCTCTTTCTCTCCCGTTTCCTTTCCCACCTGCTTTCCCACTCCTGTTCGCTTTCCCGTTTTCGGTCGTTTTCCCGCTGCCGGTCGCATTCCCGCTCTCGCTCGCTGTCCGTTCCGTGTCGCATTCCCGCTCCCACTCGCTGTCCGTTCCGGGTCGCTTTCCCGTTTCTATAATAGACAAACTAACCCACAAATATTCATATATATATATAGTCTTAGCAAATCTATTTTACGTTTTATAGGCTAACAGGAGTTATGAAAGAATGGAAAAGAGAAAATGAGCGTGAACGGGGACGGGAACGGGAGAGCAACCGTGACCGGGAATGGGAGTGCAAGCATGGTAAGGTAGTTGGCATGATGCGAGGCGGTGTTGCCGATCCGAGAGTCGTGGGTTTGAGTCTGAAGTTGAGACATTTATATAACATAACATAACATATATACATAACATATATATATATATATGTATATATATATGTATATGTATATATATATATATATATATATATATATATATATATATATATATATATATATATATATATATATATATATATATATATAAGTTTAAGTTTATTTGGATTTCAAGCGCCCTTTTGTGTAACACCTCAGGGCTCCTTTTACAATAAAAACAACAAAACAATAAAAATAAAAATAAAGCAAAAAAAAATAATATAAAACACAAAAATCAGCATGTCAGGAAAAATGAAATAATTTCTATCTGATCATCAATTTGGATAGGATTTCGCAAACAGAAATGTCTTTAGCTCGGCCTTGAATAAACTCAATGTAGTGGCTTCTCGGATGCTGGCAGGCAACATGTTCCATGTTGCCGGTCCTGCTATACTGAAGGCTCGACTGCCGTAAGTTTTTGTTCGAGTTATGGGAACAACTAGATCACCACGACTAGCAGATCTGTGACGAGATAAGTAAGAATTGTTATCAGACACAGTAACACACAGCTCTTGCAAATATGAGGGGGCTTCGCCATGGAGCGCCTTGTAGACTAAAGTCCCAATTTTGAAAGTAATTCGCTCAGAGATACGCAGCCACCGGAGTTCAGTTTTCATTATTGCAGTCACATGATCACGTTTCTTTAGTCCACCAAAAAGACGAGCAGCTGCATTTTGAATACGTTGGATCTTTCCAACAGAACTAAGAGGTAAGCCTGTAAATAGAGAGTTGCAGTAGTCAAGTCTACTTACAACAAACGAATGCAGCAGGAGACGTGTTGCTTCACTCGTCAGAGACCTTCGTATGGTTCTAAGTTGTCGTAGTTGGAAAAAACAGGTTTTTGACACTTTAGATATATGATCTTTCATGGAAAGCTCAGAATCGACATAAACAGCTAGGTTTCGAACAACTTCTGTGGGGGCGACTAAAGCCCCAGCAACCAACAAAGCTTTTGTTTTACTCTGTTGCAACTTTGATCTTGCACCTATCCAGATGAATTCAGTCTTATCGCCATTCAGTTTTAGACGATTAGAAGCCATCCAATGTTCAATGTTCTCTATGCAGGGCAATAAGCGAAGGTGAACATTCTCCGCATCATCAACAGAGCAGTGAACATTTGAACATATGTTTGGGTGTCGTCGGCATAGCAGTGTCCCTCGAGTCCAGAACGATGAATAATTTCAAGTAAATCAGTGGTGGGTCCAAGACTGATCTCTGGGGTAATCCTCTACTAAGCGACACGGACAATGACAAGTTCCCACCCACACTAACCCGTTGCGTGCGGTTAGTTAAATATGAAATAATCCATTTTAAGACAACTTCACAGATGCCATGAGTTTTTTCAAGTCTCACAATAAGGATTCCATGGTCAACAGTATCAAATGCGGCACTCATATCTAAGAGACTCAGTAGCGACACCTTACCACTATCAGTAGCAACTGCCAGATCATATATAAAAACTTTTTTCTGATGTTGCATTTGATATCGGAAAAACCAAATACAATTTTAATAACTTGTGTACTTGTGACAATAAAGTTCTTGAAGTTTCACTTTTACTGAACATAACAATTGACAGACTCTCGACAAGTCTCCCGTTATAAAAAAATATTTTTATTTGACAAAAAAGTTTGGCCCCTCTACTTTTGGCTCCCTAGTTCCGGCGCCGATATTTGACCCCCAGAGACCGTAATCATGAGTTTAGTATAACAATAATGCAACTTGTAATCGACGTTTATTTTATAGACAATTATAAAACCTAACAAGTGAGTTATGATAATGATCCAGAGTGTGAATCTCAAGAGTCAGCTGTAAATTAAATGAATGCACACAGTACACATGCAACGATATCATAAGTGTTCATAGTGATGTAAGACTTTTGTGAGTGCATGCATGAAGGTAAATTTTTTTTATTGGTGGCCACTTCGGGACCCCCGCATTGCGGGGTCTGCAGCGGCGGTAGTTACGCCACTGAGAATCAGGAGGGTAAAACTACTGATTCGATGAAGAGGGAAACGTGTGATAAAAGACCACTCATGTAAGCACTGTATTGGTCAATTAAAGATTACGTAGACGATTCTAAATAATTGGCATCCTTCATTAAACTATTTTTTTCAAACGAAGTCATTTCTCAGCGCGTGTTATATTTTATTAGAAATATTTCTCTGGCTTCTTTGGTGAATAATTATTCAAAATATGGAATAATTGATTATTTATCGTTGAAATGTTGAAAAAAAAAACACTTTTTAGTAACTGTTCAATTAGTTATATTTTGTTGCTTGATTATTAGGATTGATGGAGATGATGATGATGACGATGACGACAATGATGAAGATGTTGATAAGGAAGAGGAAGAAAAAGATGATGATGATGATGATATCGATGACGAAGCCGAAGTCATGCACAAATGAACACTGAGCGACACTTGATCGAGTGAAAATAACACATAGAAGTCACGTGATTCACATATCCCTGTCCACGGTTTTTCATCACTGGCCTACTTATGAGTCACCAGGAGTAGGGGGCATGGCAATAACAAGATGATGTACGAAAGAAAAGAAATCTTGGAAAAGCGTCCTTCAGGTAGCCAGACTCATCTGGGCATGGATGTTTGTATTCAGGTTTGTATTCATCATTATCATCACCCTCGTCATAATAATTTTCATAATCTTAACACCACCGTCGTCGTCATTATTCTTTCTGGCTTGAACATTTTGATAGATGCCATTATATCTAAGATTAATGGTACAGGAACATCTCCTACCCATCCTCTCAGAAAACCACGGTATTATTACCATCGACATTTTTTAGGATATTACCCACTGACCCATTCAATTTAACCACTCAAAGTGCCCACCTACTCAGCTTACCCGACTTACCCCCTCACCAAAACTTAAGCAGCAGAACCAACCCTCTGAATTGTACCACAAAGTGAATAGGGGGAAATATTTTCTTCATGTTTTGTTCATGGAGACAATATCTAACTAGTGTTGATGTTCCCAACAAGAAAGGAAGAGGAATAGATCATGTTAACTTGACCTATGATGTACTAAAGCAATACAAAAGTATAAACACATTGAAAACCATTGTATTAAATAACATAACTCACAACTGTTAATACATGTACATTGAGGTAAATAAACAAACTCATCAAAGAAGTGCAAAAGAGTCAATCTAGAACAGGAAGTCAATCACTTGCTGGTCTATCCACCCGTCTGAACTTCCTGTTCTTTTTTAGCTGCTTTTTTGGGTGGATCATACACTGAGCCTGGAGAGTGCTGTCTCTTTTTGAGAACAGTTGGCTTTCAATGAAACATAAGTTATAAGTTACATTTATAAATAACATTACATTTTTATATCTTTATAAAAATATATACCTTTTGCAATTGCCATGATTGTCTGCTTGCTTCTTTTCTAGCCTCACAATCAAGAAGCTGTTCTTGCCATGCCCGGGACATATTTGCTAAAAAAACATTAAAAAAAATATATACGTACAAATAGTAAAAATTACCTATTTTGAAAATCGAAGAAACTAATAAGAGCAACCAATAAAATTTTAAAAACGTGTAAATAAATTAAAAAAATATATTTTTAGTAATAATAAAACGAAAAAACACTTAAAAAACTATTTTTTATTTCCCCCCATGGGTTCCTGTATGCCTATATCCCTTTTGTTTGGAAAATATTGATATTTTGAGTCTGCAAAAAATGTGAGAAAGTGGTGGTGAGATTTTTTGGATTAAAATCTGAATTCTCTTACTTTGAAAGAAATAATGAAATACAGACTAAAAATACTTCAATATAAATGAGACATAAATAAATTAATGCAGTGAGTTAAGGGGTGAAATTATTATGGGATTTGATTATGGAATGATATGGACAGATTAAATGGAAATTTAGATTAACGGGGCTGGATTATCAAAAGTTTTTTTTACTTTAATAACTTTTAATAACTTCTATTCCTAGCTTACTTCTATTCTTCGCTGTAAGAAGACGCTATATAAATCTATATAACATTACATTACTAAAGTAGATCCGCTTACGATAATGAACTCCACTTAAGAAGAGAATAAAACGACAGCATATCTCTTTTGAAGCTTCTTTCAAGATCATACCATCACAGTTGAGCTTTAGAACATAGTATATTTATTGGTAAGTCTTCACACACAAAGAAAAATATATATATATATATATATATATAAAATATAATGTGCATATACCTCGTAGTATCGTGTGTTTTTTGGGTCCATTTTTCCACTCATGGTCTTAGTATCATCAAACTGAGGGGAAGATTTTCCAGCTACCAACATCACTGAGCATCTGCATTGCATTTTTATGTTAACAAGAAGAAAAAATTCATTAAATACACATTTGTCCACTCACTCGAACTTCTGGTTTTCGACAATGCACAAGTCTGTTCTCCTGTGTAAGAAAAAAATCTAATTTTAAACAGATATCTCAAGTCTACTGTAAGTCAAACAATCAACAAACTATTCTACAGTAGTTAGCATTATGTGCAATGTCCACTGTTTATGCTTGCCAGTCATTGATGCATAAAAATAAAAAAACGTCACAGTTGCTTGTTCACAACGGCTTCTTAAATTAGATTACTGTCAATAATTACTTAAAAACATGACTACTCAGCACTTGATGCCTAAGAAAAAAACAAATATTGTTGTACTATTATTGTAATCGTGATACAATCATGAACAAGGCTGACTTGATATACGAAGAAATGAAGTGACCAAGATTTGTTGGGTTTAGGGATTTCACATACTCCATGTAAACGTTGAGAAGATCCTGATTGATTTCTGAGGTCTGATTAAAATTAACAAGAATATTCAAATAAATTAAAGAGAACTCTCTGGGCTATAGATGATGCATTCCTATATCAACTTACACTTCCAAACCAATGCCAGACCATGTAATCCTTAACATCTTCTGTCCTAATGGCACTGTTCAACTTCCACTGTAATTTTTCATTTATTGTTGTTACTGCTTAACCTTTCAATCACAAATTCTGGTCATATTTCAGAAATTGACATATAATATTCTTATCTTATTCATAACTATTTCTCAAAAAATATTGTCTTGCATCACATTTTTCAAAATGTTTCTATTCAATTTCTAACCCTGGAGTTACTTAACATATTTTATCTTAACTATGAAACAATAAGATAAATATCTTATTTCAGATCATTCCAAGATAGTTTTCAGACAAAGCAGCCATCATCGATCTAAAAAAAACTAAAAAACCTAACTGACTGGGTAGATATCTAGTTTTCATTTTTTGTTTTTATAATAAAATTCTTTTTAATAATCTACACGTTTATCAAATATTGTACAAATTTCACATTGAGAATCATGAATAATAACAGTTTTCCCATTTATATTACAAGTCATATAGTGTATAAGCCAGATTTGAACAATTGTAAACAGCTCATGTTTATGGTAGGTTGGTGTGAAAGAAATAACCATATTAATGTGCATATCGAAACCACTTTTCTAATAGCTACTACTCCAGGATAGCTTATTAAAAAATTTTGGCTACACATTTTTGGCTCTGCAATGAATATTGTAATGCCAACATTTCAAAACAAAGATTTACTAAATATTAACTTTTTTCTGATTAGAAAATATGTAGACTATCTACTACACTCCATTGTAAGAGTGATTAAAACAAATGAACTGGATGTAAAATCTACACTACTTTTATAATTATGGTTATAATATGAAAACTAATATAACAAATCGATTAGAGGCCGGTGATGATATGCGAATTGCCTTTTCAAAAACAGCTACTCGTTTTTCTGATCTCAATGGGAAGCAACAACAAAAATATTGAATAAAAAACTTGATGCAAAACATTAACATTTTACTTATTATTTTTTATATTCAAAATTCGTCCAAAGGGGGTTAGAATCAGTGGTATACATTATAACTATTATAAGAAACAAACTTTCTGATATCCCATTTCTATAATCCCAGCTTGTGTTTCAACTGTATTCAATAAGATTAAAGCAACAACTTTTTCTGGATTTGAAAGCTGAAATAATAAACATACAATGAATCAAAAATTGGAACTGAACTACTTCTAACTGGTTACATCTGGGCATAATAAGATAAACAGAGAAAGAATGTTGAGTACAAAAAGATATAATATCTTTGCTGTGACAAATTGAATTAACTAACCTATTCCGCAAAAATGTTGTAAATAAGGTCTTTGAAGCATAACCACTTCAGACCAGTTTAATCTCTACCAAACAAGTTTTGTTTGCCATTATCTGGCTAGCGTAAATCAATTCTAAAGAAATTTTAAACAGAAAACTTACAGCAAATCTTGAAAGCACATTGGCACCAGCTCCCACTCCAAATCCAACAATTGTGCGAATTCTGGATAAGAAATATAGATAAGAAAAAAAACTTAAGTAAACTGCAAGTTGCAAATTTAAACTAAACAAATATTTACTTATAGTTATCCATAACCTCATCTATGGTAGAGGCAAGATCATCCATTGATGGGTAAATATATCTATATAAAAACATGAAAATAAAGGAAAGCCCATAGACATAAAGTTGGAATGAGTTATATGCAATTCATAAAAATATTGTCATTCATACTCCGTCAACCCAAGACTTGAAAGAAAAATTATGTTTTAATTACCAGCTTAAAACATAATTTTACTCAATAATATTACTCAATTAATAGAAAATAAAATGAAAATGGTAATTAAATTTCAGATTTAATCATTTTAGCCGTTTAACTACAGTAAATAAAAGATTATGATTACCACGGTCTGCTCCGATGTAGCATTAAAAACATTATAAACAAAAAAATACCCCTGTGGAAGAGTTGGAGCATTTTTTTCTTGTCCAATAGCATTAACATGCACTACACAGAAAAACTGAATATATGACAGCACATTTGGATCGTTGAAAAACTCATTGAAACATGAAGTACCTGTAAAAGTAAATAAATTATAATGTAATGACAACCATTAATAACAAAACCATCATGTAAACAAACTGTTAAGTCCAATGTCGTGGTAGGTCAATATGACTGGTTTTTCCCTGTCACCATGAACAATTACATGAACTGGACCGAATTTAGTTTCAACAGTTTCTTCAACTGGAGTAAATTTCTCAGCAGCCATTTCAATAACTTTCTGTAAAAATATATTCCCTTTTTATAATAAATACTAAATACCTAGCTAAAATAATAAGCTCCACATAAAATATATATAAAGTTATGGTACCACAAATAATAGCTTTGTACTTCTTGATATATATACAAAACAAAAGAACAAAATTCAGTTTGACACTGCTAAATTTATTTAAATAATATAATAAACAAATCTACAAATACAACAATTAAGGAATGTGCAAGGAATTTACGGTGGTTCAGTTTCTATGAGAAGTTCAAGCAACGTTTGTTAAACCGCGAATTGAAAAATGCGAGTGATCTGCGAATGGGCGAAAGGGTAAACCGCGAACTCTTTGCGAAAACATTTGGTGCGAAACAAGGTATAATTTGCGAACACTTTTTCAATATGCCAATTATAATATTAAATTATTTGTGACATTATCTTTTTTTGTTTTTCAATTTGTTTTCGATGTATATTCTCTATTATTTCTTTAATATTTTGTGCGCTCTGGACATCTCCATTGTTGGGGTCCATGGGTCCAATTTTGATAACCCGAGCCGCCAGAAAATCTAACCCGACCCGACCTATTTTTGTTTTTTATTTTGTGACCCGACCCGACTGATTTTTCCCAAATGAGAGAGTCTGCTTCCAAGGTTTCTTGACCAAAGATCTTTCATTGACATAGAGGAGAAACTCAAGTACTAAATCAAAATCAAATCAAATTTATTTAACGCCAATGTCGTAAACGAATCTGAGGTGGGTCGGTTTGTGAACGTGAGATGAGCTGACTAATTTAACTGGAAGAGATGAGTTTTTAAAGTACGTTTACTATGCCTGTGTTGTGACCTTGGTCACACATCTGCTTTTCGTGGTGAACACTTCCGCTGGTCGAATGCCCCATTGGCAGAGAGACCACATACCGTAGTTGATGTTCTCCAACATTGTGAGGATTCCATATATCCTCAGATAAATACGTTGCTCAAAAACTCTTTATCACGTTGCCTCTTTTATCCGCGACTGCCGAGAGATCCTTCTCAACTATGCGCAGACTCAAATTTTATCTATGCACCACAATGGGTCAGACAAGACTGAATGGGCTTTCCCAGATGACTATCAATCGCAACCTTCACATTAATGAAGAAGCAGTCATCGAAATTTTTTTCGCAGAATAAACGTCGGCTAAATTTGATATTTTAATAAACTTTTCAATGGTTTATGGTTTACTGCTACTAATTATTACTAAAACTGTCGTTATCCCTTGACTTTTGTGGGTCGTAAACATGAGCGCCCGCATAGGGGGTCAAGGGAGGCCCTTGCCCATCCCCTGGATTGATTAAATTTTTTTACACAAAAATAAACACAATTTATAATTACAACATTTATAATTAATTTTAGCAACTGTAACTCCTTCCATTGTCATATCGATATCATCATCATCATTATCTTTGGGGTTGAATCCCCCCGATGTTCTACTTGTTAAATCATTCACGTTTCTCTAAGCACTATGATGCGTGAAAATTATCCAGAATCACTGATCCACCACTGATTAAATAGTTTATTCTAAGTATAATATTTATTCCATTTGTATTAGTTAATAAGCTTATATGTTTAGTTATTGGCTGTTGTTGTAAATGGGCCTCCAAGAAACATTAGTGTAATCTTTTACTGATGATTGACTGTTGTTTGTTTGTCTCCTCATTTTCATACATTTTTTCCTAACTTTTCTGCAAAACCTTAAAGGTACACAAATTTCTATCCAATAATGACAGGTTGGCTGTGTAGGACATATAAACCTTTTTAACTAAAGCATTTTTGTAATTTTTAGCGAGTTTTTAAAACAATTTTAATTTTTATTATGATTTGAAATAAAATAAAGTTAACTGAAAATTGTACTCTATATACACAATTTTAAACACAAAATGTCTAAAATTTTCTTGAGGCTCAATTGATCATCACAATTTTGGAAAGGAAAAAAAATGGGGACAAGAATATGAGAGAAGAGGCAGGCGAGCAGGCGAGGAGAGAAAAAATAAAAAGCTCTCCTCCTGCAAAGATTCCTGTGGGCGTCCATGGTCATAAATTTTTCAGAAAACTCCTTACTGATCAGTTTCCACCCCCTGTGCCCCAGGGACGTAAATTCAGCATTTTCCAGGGGGGGGCAAAATTTTCCCGCCATTATATAGCTTACTGACAGGGTTACCCGGTGTTGTCCGGGTTTTTGTGTGCTTAGTTTTGTCTCGTTTTTGCCAATGAAATGTCAAAGAAATAACAGATTTTTTTGTAATTTTTCAAAATTTTCTCATCAATGAAGTTACCTGCATGCCAAATGTTGTTAAAATTGCTCCTGCGTCTTGGATGTGATAAACGAATGCTCTCACACACATTACCTTTTACATTTATATAAATACGTAGGTACAAGCAGAGAGGGATGTGGAAATGCATCCCCCATCAGAGTATCAATTGAAATTTTTTGGGTATAATACCTTGTTTTTGGAAAACGACCGCAGCTTTTTGGGAGGAAAAATTGGAAGTCTTTGAAAATTTTTTTGAAAAATACTTACGACTACCCCTTACCGGTTATCAGCTTGTTGGAAGAGAATATAAAAAAATTTCTGAAGTGAATCCCCCACCAGAAAATTCTGGATTCGCCACGTGCCACTGGGTATAAGGGGGATGAATGATTTAATAATATTGCATAAAACCAGTAAAGGAGAAACGAGTTTTTCAACACAAACTTTGATTTCAAATACATTCAATTTAGAAATGCAAAAGATGTTCAAAGTTTTTTTTAAAATTAACTCATGTATTTTCATCAAATATAAAGCTATGCTGAAAGTTTCAACTTCCTAGCTAGTCAAAATGCTGGTTAAATTTCACTTGCAAGATTTGAGTACAGAGAGACACACACACACAAACAAAGATTGTAACCTAAATAAAAGTTTG
Organism: Erpobdella octoculata; assembly: GCA_963978895.1. Lineage (NCBI taxonomy): Eukaryota > Metazoa > Annelida > Clitellata > Hirudinida > Erpobdellidae > Erpobdella > Erpobdella octoculata. The sequence goes on along the minus strand of OZ022240.1, from coordinate 8,080,009 downwards.
TAAAAAAGATGTCCAAAATGGGGTGGGTATAATTTTGTTTTATTTTTGTGTAATAAATAATAACTTTGATGTAGACAACTGTGAGGGAATCAACATTGTATCAATACCACTAATATGGTAAAGTTCCACGAGTTCGCTGATTGTATTTTGGCACAGAAAACAGCTAATCTTTGGACCAACACTGATACACAAATTATTACTCTGCAGTTATTGGTAAATCTAGCATCGAGCTAAGATATAAAATTGTCTACACACGCAAAAAGAATTCCAATATGCATTGAATCATCACGAGGTTAAGTAAAGTTAAAATTAACATATTATATAGTAAAATCTAAGTAAAAAAAATTTTTAATTTTGGAAATCATGGGGGGGCGAATTGTCTATACACGCCGGAAAGATTCCAATACGCATTGCATCATCATTAGGTTAAGTAAAGTTAAAATTAAATAAATATATAGTAAACTCTAGGTAAAAAAAAATTCAAATTTTGAAAATCAGGGGGGGGCAAATGCCCCCCCCTGCCCCCCCCAATTTACGTCCCTGCTGTGCCCCTCCCCCCAAAATTTCTGGCTGCGCCACTAAGGAGCTTCACTAAAAATTATACCGGCAATGTTCCGAACATTTCCATTGCAATGATTGATAGGAAAATAGAGCTGGAAAATATACACTAAAGTTTGAGAAAACAGACGCCGAAAGTGATCGTTTAGCTGTGAGCAGCACACTTATTTCAAACGATAAAGCGCCAGAAACAATCGGTAAACTGCGATAAGGTCTTTCACGTGATCCTTTTCGGCGATCCAATCGCAGCGTATTTTCGCAAAAAATTCGCGGTTTACTCTTTCGCCCATTCGCAGCTCACTCGCATTTTTCAATTCGCGGATTACCCATGACCGACTCAAAAGCACTAGAGGACATAGATTCAAGGAGGGGCGTCATTTCAGCAAAACCTTGGGGGGGGGGGGGCAAAACATTTTTCAAACCCACAGATTCCAAAATTTTATCTTCGTAGTGTTATACTTTTCCTCCCAATATAGAAAATAATTAGTAACTGATGGGGGGTAGTGGTAGATACTTATTCCAAAAAAATCATAACCTTATACACTTCCCCCCCAAAAAAATGTTTTTGCCAGTGGCGGATTTATGGGAAACCATCGTCGTGCACCCTCATTTTGTCCTCTAAAAAAACGTTTTTGTATTAACTTATCATTGCTTTTCAAATTGTCAGATAAAAATCTATATAGGCTTTTATTGCATTACCATCGGGACCATTGAATGCAATTAGTGTTAGTCAAACTAAGCCACAGAAACGCGTGACCGGGTAGAGCTAGTTTGTAATATTTATATAAGCAAACAAGACAGTACAGCTTTTGAAGAAATTTTCTAGATTCAGATGGAATTGACAAAATTCAGGAATCCATTTCAAAAATTTGCAGTAACAATGAATGCCATTGCTGATGAAAAACTAGTAATTCCACAACATAAATAGCCTTTTAAAGCTCTATAAAAGGCAGTTTTAAATGTACACATTGATTGATCAAAAAATATGTTGAAAACACAACATCTTAAGAATACTATACTATGTTCATGAAAACGGATATTGTTATTGTTTCAGTATTTATTGAATTACTTGCGTAGTTTTTTTAGTAGACTTGATATTTTGAGCAAATTTCGTACACTATAAAAATTAAAATTACCAGTTATGAAAGTGGAGTTGCTTTACGACAGTGGTTCTTAACCTTTTTTTTCCCGCACCCCCATTTGGACAAACTTGATTTAACTGCACCCCCATACTTTTTCATATTAAAAAACAATAACTAAAATGTAAGTAATTTGCATCAAGTTTTTTATTTAATTTATTTTTTGTTAAAAAATAAGGACCAATCTTTAACAAGGCAATTCGCATATCATCACCGGCCTCCAAAGTTTATGCTTGGTTTCCACATTTACCAAAGCAAAAAAGCTAATCTAATTGGCAGTAGCCAAAAGAATGATGAATGTTAGAACACTTTTGGCCAAAGCTGAGTAGCTATCTAAAAGAGACTGTGAGGCTTTTCACTTTTTACAATTCGATAAGAAACTAGGTAAGAGACAATTAGGATTTGTTTGTCAATAATTGACCAAAATCCTTGTTGAAGTAAACTTGCTGCGGCGTCACACCGAGCTCTTTTCTGGTTATGAACGTCAGTCGATTCGGAATTGTTGGAATGCACTGTACTGAAATGCTCTTTCAGCTCGTTCTGTTTTAAATTGTCGTTTGACAGGACTTTATACGCCTTAAAAACAATTCGGTCGTTCGTTGTGTATCGTCTTTGTCAGTGATAAAAGTGAAGCCATGCTGAACACAGTCTTCTGAATATTTCCGTTTTTTGGACACCTTTCAGTTTTGAAAATCCATTTGAAGTAATAACCAGGGACGGATCCCGGAGGCGGGGAAATGCATTCTCCCAGAGTATCAATTAAAATATATTTGGATAGTGTAAGATGAAGATGATTCATCTTACGTATTTTCGTGATATTTGTTTATTTTTTATTTTATTATGTGTGCATTTTATAATGATTGGATATGTTGAAACAATAAGTCATATACGTATGTATGTATATATATATAAATATATATATATATATATATATATATATACATATATATATACATATATATATATGTATATGTATATTTGTGCTCTTGTGACATTGTGTGTGCTTATTATTTTTTTTATCTAGGTATTTATATATATATATATATATATATATATATATATATATATATATATATATATATATATATATATATATATATATATATATATATATGTATATATGTATATATATATATATATATGTGTGTGTATATATATGTTTTTCCGGTTATGTAATGTTACTATTAGAAATATTATTTTGTGCATGAATTTTTGGAATTTAAACAGTGTGTTAAAGTTGAGTGTTCGAGAGAGAATAAAAGTTTGTAAAAGACGTGCTGCAAAGACAATTTGAATTATCAAGAGATAAGTAAGAATAACAGGAGATTCTGCGAAGTGAGATAATTTGTGAAACCTGCATCTTTTAGTAAATATTCGATAGAAGCAGTAATAACCAGGAATAGAATTCGGGAAATCTTGTCCTATAAATAACTTCAAATTACAACGTTACGAATCGTTACTGAGCCAACTCGTTCAACGTTTACATTGGTGACCCCGACAGTTATTTGATCACAGGTGACCGAATCTTCTGGTTTAGAGATGTCTGATACAGAGAAATTCATGAAAATGGGGCAGGATCTGGGCTATTCTGGAGAGGAGTTAAGAAACTACATCAAAGAATTAAAGGATGAAGAAAGAGTCAGGAGAATAGAGGAACGGGAAGAAAGAAAGGCTCAGCAAGAACGGGAAGATAAAAAGGCTCCGCAAGAACGGGAAGATCGGGAACGGGAACGTGAACATGAAGAACGGGAAAGACAGAGGCAGCACGAGCTAGAACTGAAAAAGTTGGAATTGGAGGGCCAAGAAAAAATAGAGCCAAAGCCGTCGGCGGAGGCTACTAAGATTCCTTATCCAAAGTTTTCTGAAGGCGATGACATCGACGCATTTTTGCTGAGATTTGAGTCATTGGCAAAAGCCAATGGTCACCCTCAGAAGGATTGGGGGATGCTTCTAGGGTCGTTGCTTAGTGCGAAAACTTTGGAAGTGTTTGGCCAACTTAGCGATAGTCAGATGCAAGACTACAGAACAGCAAAGGAGGCACTTCTTCGTCGTTTTGGGAAGTCAGCGGAAGACTATCGCATAATGTTTCGAGAGTCAAAGCCTGAACCGGAGGAGACCTGGGAACATTATCTAGTGCGGCTAGATAGCCACCTTAGGCGCTGGGTGGATCTCGCGGGCAAACAAAACCTGTTGTTTTTGTTTCTGAAAGAGCAGTTTTTTGGAAAGTGCCTGGCGGGAATGGTCGAGTACTTGTTGGAGAAAGAGAGCGGCGATGTCAATGAGCTGTGCCTTTGGGTCAACAAGTACAGCCAAGCCCACCCAGAAAAGAGGTTGGCAAAATTGGACAGCAATAGCAGGATGGATTGGAGCCGGGGTCAGCCGGTCAGTGACTCCAAAATGGTTGGACCTCGCTGCTACAACTGTCATCAAACGGGGCACATGGCAAGAGAGTGTCGGCAAAGTAGCCCTAGAAATCCAGTATTTTGCCAAACACGGAATGAGACGACTACGTCAGCACCATGCAAGGATTCAGGCGTTGTGAATGCATGCGCTGCCATGGTGATGGAAGGAAAATTGGATGAGGTGGAATTGAAGCGTGGATGCGTTTTGCCTGTCATTGCGGATGGTTGTTTGCACTCAGGAGAAAAGTTTAATTTAACCAGAGGGTTTGTGAACAGAAAACCGGTAAAGGTTTTGAGGGACACTGGCTGTACTGCCATAATGGTAAAGGAATCATTAGTGCACCCGCGTCAAATGACCGGAAAAACAAGACCCTGTGTTTTAATCGACGGCACAGTTCGGGTAGCTCCAACAGCAGTGGTAAAAAACAAAACAGACTGGTTCAGAGGAACCAGAGAGGTGGTGTGCATAAAAAACCTACTTTGCGATCTCGTGCTGGGAAATGTTGAAGGGGTACGAGGTTTTGATGCAATGGCTCCAGGAAAACGCTTTGGTCGGAAACCACAGAAATCCGCTCCCAACTACGACAGGACTCAGAGGAATGATCGGGTAAATTATAAAAAAACGTCGGCTAACTCGGAGCTGTATCAAAGCAAGGAAAGAAACACGTCTGCCATTTCAAAGGTAGGAAATAAAGTTGAGGCAAAAGTTCAAGCTTTGAATCCGCCAAAAGAAAGACCAAGGCTCAATCTTCTGCCTAGAGGCCAAAATGGAGGGGTGGGGAAAGATGGAAAGTTGAATTCGGCAATCTTCGGAGATGCCCGCCCTGTTGACACAGCACGCAGAGAGATAGAAATTGAGAATAAGTTGAAAGTAAACTACTTCAAAGGCAAGGAAAACCTCGGTGCTGACTTTCTTAGTCGTAAAGAGAGTGACGATGTGAGCGTTTCTTTTTTCGATATAGATATATATATATATACATATATGACTTATTGTTTCAACATATCCAATCATTATAAAATGCACACATAATAAAATAAAAAATAAACAAATATTACGAAAATACGTAAGATGAATCATCTTCATCTTACATATCCCCCATATGTAAGATGAAGATGATTCATCTTACGTATTTTCGTAATATTTGTTTATTTTTTATTTTATTATGTGTGCATTTTATAATGATTGGATATGTTGAAACAATAAGTCATATATGTATATATATATCTATATTATATAAAAATGAATGTTTATATATGTATATATATATGTATATATGTATATATTCATGTCCTTTATGTATTGCTACACCATTCATCCGATCGTAATGAAATTTTCACAAAACCTTGAGAGTCAAGGGGAATCAAATAAAGAGAAAAAAAATTTGAAATCCGTCACAAAATGAGCGGAGCGGAGCTGGTGAGCGAGCGGGAACTATATATCTATATATATAAAAATGAATGTTTGTATGTATGTATGTATGTATGTATATAGGTATGTTATTCATGCATTGCTACACCATTCATCCGATCGTAATGAAATTTTCACACAACCTTGAGAGTGAAGGGGATCAAATATAGAAAATTTTTTTTTTTAAATCCGTCACAAAATGAGCGGAGCGGAGCGGGTGAGCGAGCGGGAACTATATATATATGTATGTGCGTATGTATGAGTGTATGTATGTATGTGTATGTGCATGTATGTGTGTCTGTGTGTGTGTTTATGTATGTACTAGCTGAGATACCCGTCGTTGCCCGGGTTTTTTAGAGGTTTTTCTAATGTTTGTCTCTTTCTCTCCCGTTTCCTTTCCCACCTGCTTTCCCACTCCTGTTCGCTTTCCCGTTTTCGGTCGTTTTCCCGCTGCCGGTCACTTTCCCGCTCCCGGTCGCTTTCCCGCTCCCGGTCGCTTTCCCGCTCCCGGTCGCTTTCCCACTCCCGGTCGCTTTCCCACTCCCGGTCGCTTTCCCGCTCCCGGTCGTTTTCCCGTTCCCGGTCGCTGTCCCGTTCCCGCTCACGTTTGTTCTTGTTCCCGCTCACGTTTGAGTGTTCGAGAGGGAATAATAGTTTGTAAAAGACGTGCTGCAAAAACAATTTGAATTATCAAGAGATTAGTAAGAATAACAGGAGATTCTGCGAAGTGAGATAATTTGTGAAACCTGCATCTTTTAGTAAATATCCGATAAAAGCAGTAATAACGAGGAATAGAATTCGGGAAATCTTGTCCTATAAATAACTTCAAATTACAACGTTACGAATTGCTACTGAGCCAACTCGTTCAACGTTTACAGGTAGAATACCTGGTTTTGGAAAATGACTGTTGTTGAAATTAAAATTACTGAAAAATCTCTACGACTACCCCCGGTCATAAGCGTTTTTGGAAGAAATAAAAAAACTTTTTAAAAACAAGTATTATGATAAGACTAGGGTGCTCGCTAAGTTATACAGATCTGTTCATTAAATTCAAACTGAACACCCTAGTCTTATCATAAGACTAGTTTTTAAAAAGATTTTTTATTTATTTTTATTTTCTACTTTTTAGTTTTCACACTTTTTTTAATTATCTTCACAATTATCCAACTTATCCCAATTTCTATATATATATATATATATATATATATATATATATATATATAAATAAATGTTTGTATATATGTATGTATGTATATATGTATATAGGTATGTTATTTATGCATTGCTACACCATTAATCCGATCGTAATGAAATTTTTACACAACCTTGAGAGTCAAGGGGAATCAAATATAGAGAAAAAAAGTTGAAATCCGTCACAATATATATATATATATATATATATATATATATATATATATATATATATATATATATATATATATATATATATATATATATATATATATATATATATATATATATATATATACAGTGATGGGTAGTAACAAATTAAAAGTAACGGAATTACAGTAACAAATTACTTTTTTAAAGTAACAGTAACGGATTTTTAAAAATTGTTACTTGTTACTTTTTATTTTCGAGCATTGGATCAAGCGTTAAGATGGCGCGAGTCTGGACCAATAGAAGCAAAGTGTGTCACTGGATTCAGGGTCGCGTTCATTTTAACAACGCGCCATATCAGGGTAAACAAACTTCCTTTTTATTATCGTTTACTCTTTCGGAAACGTTTGCGAGTTCACAGATCGTGTTTTGGGATCATGGAAGTTAATAAAGAGTTAAGTTATGAAAAAACTGGTAATGAAATCGGATGGGTGCATCAGCTCGATAATAACGATAGAAGAAATTACGCCCGCAATTTGTTATATGAGCAAGTGCTTGCTGTACAGCAGGTTGAAATGCAGGCTGAACAGCAAAATGGTTCGGCCTCAGCCAGATGATAATTTTTTTATATTTGTTACAGATACATTTAAGCAAACTGATGAAACTGCGGAGGTGGATATGTATCTTAGCGATACTTCTCGTGATATTGAATCATTACTCAAATATCCATGTATCTTGAAATTGTTCAAAAGATATAATACTTCTCTTCCATCAAGTGCTCCTGTTGAACGGCTGTTTAGCATGGCTGGTCAAATTTTGTCTCCAAGAAGAAATCGTTTGACTGATAGTCATTTTCAACAACAACTGCTGCTCAGAGCTAATAAAGCTTTTTGTAGCTCAATCAAAGATCTTCACCATTTGATTGATTAGTTATAACTCTTTGATTTTTATAATAAAGTTGTGTTCTTATTTTAAAAACAAAATCAAGTATTGAGTTATGGGGTGTTGCATCTGTTTGTAAACAACTTTTTGTAAAGTAACAAAAATGTAATAAGTTACTTTCAAAACCAAAAAGTAACAGTAACAAATTACTTTTGAAAAAATGTAACAAGTAACAGTAACAAATTACTTTTTCATCATGTAACAAGTAACAGTAACAAATTACAAAAGTAAAGTAACAAACCCAACACTGGTTGTGACACACTTGAACTAACGAACTTAGCAATCTTCGTCCACAATGTAGTTTTTAGAATATTAGGCCTGCATAATAATTTTTCTATTGTAAAATTTTGAGGCCCCCAAAGCTCGGAGGCCCTGGCATAGGTGCGCCACTTGCGCCATAGTTAATCCGCCACAGAGTCTAGTGTTTAGATAATTAACATTTTACCAAAGTCCAAAGTATCTACCATTGATATATTTCAATGGTAACTATCATTTACAAAAGTTAACTACAAATCACAACTTTAACTACCATTTACCAAAGAAATGACTGCAAATAGGTTTTAATTCAACGTAATGCCAAAAAACTTCTTTCTGATGTTGCATTTGATATCGGAAAAACCAAATACAATTTTAATAATTAGTTTTGCTGGTAATTTTTTTAAACTGAAAGGTTTAATTATAATTATTGTATAGAAAACAATTTTTTTGCATTTTTTTGAATGCCGGTTTGAATTATTAAGTCATTCAGCGAGAAAAACCTGAAAACAAAAGTTGAATGGGCGTCATTCAGAACAGCAATTTATTTTTACTAACAAATTACATGGAAGAATGTAAAAAAAATTTCTCGTTTTGAAAAAAGACGTTTTGTCAGGTTTTGATGGTTGTTGTTCTTTTAATTTGTTAGGTTCTAACACACAATCAAGCAGAAAACATCAATTTCCATAAATTCAGTTGTAACAATTTTGTTTTCGCTGAGTAATTTGTTTGAATTTAGGTTAACAGGTTAGATTTTAACAATATTTCAACTGCTATGCAAGTTAATATGTTGCATTTTCATCATTTCAGTTATGTCAAAATAGAGTGAGTTTTCACAGATTTTTAATAAAAACAAAAACAAAAAATTAAAGATTTGATTGTTATTTGTTTGCACAGAACAATAATTGTAAAATCAATAATTTTCTTAAATCCAAGTTTATTTTCTCAATTTTGTTTTAGTGTTATTATTTAAGTATTAAAATGATAAAAAAATAATATAAGTCACAGTCAGTTGAATGTATCAAATATTACTATAAAACAAATATACAATCATATATTAATGAAAAAAGTTTTTAAAAAAATACCACAAAACAGCTATTCTTGTTAACAGCTTTTATAGAATGGTAATGACAGGTACAGTTTGAATAAAAGGTTGAATAGATGGCAAATTAATTTATTCAAAAAACTGTTGTGGTTGCCACACAAAAATTTTATTTTTTATTTTGAAAAAAAGTAAAATCACTTTTACCGTTGAATAAAATAGCGTTTTAAATTAGTTAAGTCAAAAACAATATTTTAAAACAAAAGTTTGCACACCGTTTTTGTATTAAAAAAATTTTTGCAGCTGTAAAATATCTGTTGTTAATTGTTTTATTTTGTCTCACTACTAGCTCACAAACAAATAGTTTTTTGATAGCAAATGAGAACACTTGCAAATTTCAGGTTTATAAAAATGTTTTTGGTGTGAATACTGGTTATCAACAGTCTTACAGAAGTTACTGAGCAAGAGATGTAACCATTTCCACGAGAAAGCAGTTTGTACTCGGAGCAGTTCAACAGAGGTGAAGGTCACAAGTGAGCCTCCTCTTAATTAATTTATAAAACAAAACTGTATTATAGATTGAAAAAAGTTTTATAATTATTATATTAATTTTTTTATTACAGGTTGGTATATCAACGGAGAAGTGAAACCGCATGTTAATTTTTATGAAGTTAATTGAAGATAAGCAAATTTTTGAAACATTTTTTAGATGAATCCCTCATATTGTGATGTTCTGTTTAACATTGGTAGTTATTAACTGGTGAGTCAATGATCAAGTGATTGTTAATGTTGGTTGAATTGCGTCATGCCAAATTCTAGTAATGTGTTGATGGTTAGTTGTTTGTGACTTTCGGTGGCATTTTACCACACCAGGTTTTAGACCATCTTCATTTATGTCTATTTGTTGTGAGGTGAATAATAGCACGTTTTTCATTTAATGCTCGTAGAAACAATTTCTTTGAGCAAGAAACTAACTTGCACGTGAACTCAGCGTTTCACCCTTTAGTGGTCGATAAAATAGTACCAACTTCGGTTGGAGGTTAAAGTAAGTATTTTTATGCACTCGTGGAGCTAGCGAGTAATATGCGTTGTTGCAAGCGGCGCCATAAATCCCGCATAATTGATATAATTTTCTGGTTTAAGTGGTTTACTATTATTGCAAATTTACATGCAATAATTAAGAAGAAGAAATGTCTTAAATCTATAATAGCAGTTGGTAGAAAACTTCTTAAAAAACTGGGCTTAAGCTTGAACTCATTTCTGCTGTCAAAAACATATAATGTTATATACAGAATCTGTATTGCAAATGATAAATTAACTTTTCTAATTTTAAATTTGAAAGAAACTAGTTTTTGAGTTTAATTATATTTATAATTAATTAATAAACATGTCTGTTTGCACCTGAAATTTAAACCCTAATAACAAACTTCTGAAATTGTTCAACACCATATTGTTAGTACTACAATCCAGTAATTGAGTATTGCATGGCTGCCACTTTAAATTGTTATCAGAAATATAGTACAATCTACATACGCTATTCAATACGATGAATACCCTACTGTTTCAAAAGAAAATACCGTAAAATTACTACTCTTTTAAATACTGTAAAATTACTACTCTTTTAAATACTGTAAAATTACTACTTTTTCAAAAAGCTTCAATAGAACAAAAGGTGAAGTTTGAATAAAAGATTGAATGGAACGCAAATTAGTTTAATCGAAAAGTTGCTGCGTGTGGTCAAAACATAAAAACGTTTTTATTGAATTGATGGCAGTTTTTTACAAAAAAAAACATTGTGAACGTTGATCAGAATGGCTATTTTTATTCATTTTTATGAATAGAAACATTATCTGGAAAACAGTACTATCGGTTGCCTGTTTCGGTTGATTAATAATAATAAATTTTTTTTATAAATTTAAACAATTTTTAAGCAGTACTGAAAAGGTTGAAACTAAAAACAAAAAGTTTTACTGCTGTGCTTTTTATAAATAAAAAATTAACTTAGATTAATTGAAAAAAAACTTTTATCAAATTTTCTATCGAATTTCAAACCTTTGTTACAAAATGTCAATGTACAATTAAAAAATTCGTTTGTTTTTTAATAAGTTTTTTATTTTTTTAAATTGTCACAAAATATTGGTAAGTTTGTTTTTTTATAAGTATTTTAAAAAAATAATAACAAAATTTAATTAAAACCTTAAAGCAAATTTATGGCTGCTTTTATTTTGCATATACGTTTATGTCTGTGTAAATTATTAACTTATTTAAAGCGAAAAACAAAATAAATGAAAAACAGTGACAAAACTGAAATTCATTTTTAATAAGGAAATACCAGGAAAAACCGTAAAAACATTTCCTCATTGACAGTTTCAAACGAGAAAAATGTCATGTTATGTTTTGATGATAGTTGTTTTATTATTTTCTCAACTGGAAAAAAACGTTTTTTGCAATAAACACGAACTAATTTTAGATATATAAATTCATTAATAGAGTTAATAATTTTATTAAAAATTAGATTAAATTGATAGCGGCAACAGGTTAAAATTTAATATCATTTTAACTGATGATGTTTTTTTGAAAACATTTAAAGTTGGTCAAAGAACTTATTTTAGTTGATCATTCCAATTAAATAAAACACCATGTAGGAAGTAAATGATATATATATATATTGTATTCATTTCTAGGTCATTTTTCAAGCTGTAATAAAATACCGATAAAAATAAATACCACTATTTAATAGTGAAACATTCTTAATAAAAAAGCACTTCATTTGTTCTTTTTTCAGGTGTTTACAATATTTTGCTTAAAAATTTCTTTGTTTTGGTGGCTGCTAGTTTTGATCAACTTACTTAAAATTAACTCTCAAGAGATTAAAACATTTGTTGAATTGCATTTCAATGAAAAATCAGTTTGTTTACAAAAAGATTCAACAAATGTGGAAGTTATAAGCAAGTTTCATCTTGAAAATAAAGTTGGATCAAATTTGAATTGTTGTTTGGAATGTTTCTTTAAGCAGGATTGTTCTACTTTGCAAGTTTTAGAAAAAGATGATTCTGAAATTTTTTGCCAACTATATCCTACCTTTTCTCAATCTCTTGTTTTCAATGTACCAAACTGTCGCGTATACTCAAATAGAGGTGAGCCATTGAGGATTACAATAAACTTGTTATAAAAAAAAATTAAATTTGAATCAATGAGTTTTTAATAATTTAAAATTTTACTGGTTTTTTTATTTAGAAATATGTCATTTAAACATTACATGTTTTGAGGGCGTTGCTTCAAAATCAGGATTTTTTGAAAAACCTTATGACACGGAAAAGCTCATTTTTCCACCTGGATTTAATATTGTGGTTTTTAAACCAATGAAGTGTACATGGAGTTTTGATTCAATCTTAACTATGACTTTTATAAGGTTTAAAAACAATTATATTGAAGTGAGACCCATAGTTTTTTTTTAATGTTTAAACACGATTATTTTCAACCATTATATATTTATCTTCATTATTGCAATGTGAAATTAAGAATTTACCAAACGGAACAATTCTTGTTGGACGTGATGAAAATGTAAACTGGTTTTCAAATACTAGCGTAGCTGGATATTTTATTTTTTTGGGAGTAGAAACAAAATCTTCGACAACACGTCCTTGTCTGATATTTGTACTGCAGAAAGGTTTTCCAAGCAAAACAATCACAGCGGTTCATGAATGTTCCGATGTGAAATCTCTGAAAGTTGTTCTTGAAAGTGAGGACAACCTTAGCATGTGTTTGATTGGTGTTAAAATATTATAAACTTTAATTATATATTTTTTTTTAAAACTATGATGTTGAATTTGTGTTTTGATTGTTGATTATGTAATAATTGTTTCAGGCTGGAAGATCGTAGAAACAAATGAGACACAAGTCAACATAGTTCAAGTTGATTTCAACTAGTTAACTTTTTGTTTTAAAACATCATATCTTAAAATAAAAAATTTTCATAATGAAAACATTAATAAATTAATTATTGTTACAACATCTGCACCTTCGTTATCCACAATCTGTTTATGCACATGTGACTTTTGTAGGAGGCTGATAGATTGACATTGTCATATATAAATAGGTATCTACAAATATATTCATTTTACATATAATCTGTTATTTTCATGAGCAGCACATTTTTTATATTTTATGCACATTTAAACATTATTTACGTTTTGTGTTTTATTTTAATAAAAACAACAATGAACACACAATTGTAATTTGTGATTTTAATTTACAATAATCTAACTGTTTGATATAACGTACTGGTTTTACTAGTTTACTATTATTGTAAATTTAACATGTTATAATTAAAATAAGTTGAATTAAAAATAATTATTATGTAGTCAGAAATTGTCTTAATTCTATAATAGCAAGTGGTATAAAATATAAGAAAAAACTGGGTTTTAATAGTTTGTGCTGTCAAAGCATATTATGTTATATAAAGGTAAGAAAATAAATTTTATAATTACAATTTAAAAACCTAATATTTAGGTTTAATTTTATTTATAATTGATAAATAAACATGCCTGTTTGCACCTGAAATTTAAACCCTAAAAACAAACTTCTAAAAATATTTCAACACAGTATTGTTAGTGTTACAATCCAGTAAATGAGTATTGCATGGCGGCTAATTTAAATTTTTATCAGAGAAATAGTCCAGTTTGCATGAGCTATTGAATACGATGAATACATTTTCAAAAGGAAAATACCGTGAAATTACTACTCTTGCAAAAAGCTTCAATAGAACAAAAACAAAAAGCAAAGTTAGAATAGAAAGTTGATGGCTATATTTAAAAAAACATTTTGAACGTTGAATAGAATTACCTTTTTTATAATTTTATGAATGAAAACGTTATCTGAAAAACAGTATTTTTGCTCCCGGTTTTGGCTTACCAGTAATGGAAATAATTTTTATGCATTTTTAAAATGTTTCAAATAATTTTTAAAAGTTAAAACTATAAAAAATATTTTATTGTTGTGCCTTTAATAAATGAAGCAATTAATTTTATAATTTTTATTGAATATCAAACTTTTGAGGTTTAGTGTTTTTACAAAATCATGATTTTCTAATGTTTTAATTAATGTAAAATTAAACAACTCATTTGTTTCTTAATAAATTTTCATTTTCTTCCAGTTGTTACAAAATATTGGTAAGAACATTTTTATTCATCACGACAAATTTAGGACAAATAAAAATTTTGTCGTTATAAATAATTTTTTAAAAAATAAATATTTTTAATTAAAGTCTTTAACAAATTCTAATTGATGTTTTTATTTTGCATAAAATCAAATGTCGGTATGAATTATCAGCTCATTTAAAGAGAAAAACCAAATAAATGAAAAACAGTGACAAAACTGAAATCCATTTTTAATAAGGAAATAACAAGAAAAACCGTAAAAACATTTCCTCGTTGACAGTTTCGAAAGAAAAAAATATCATTTCACGTTCTGATGATAGTTGTTTTATTATTTTTATTAGAAAATTAGTTTGAACTTATAACGGCAACAGGTTAAAATTTGAAAAATAATGCTTTAATAAAAACATTTAAAGCTGGTTAAAACACAACAAGTTGGTTAATTTAATTGATCATTCTAATTAGATAAATCGCAATGTAGAAAATAAATTAATTTATATTTTTATATAGTTTCTATTTACTTCTAGGTAATTTTTAAAAGTTGTAATAAAATACAAAAAAAAATAAATACCACTATTTAATAGTGAAACATTTTTAATCAAAAAGCACTTCATTTTTTTCCAGGTTTTTACAAAATTTTGCTTAAAAATGTCTTTGTTTTGGTGGCTGCTAGTTTTGATCAGTTTACTTAAAATGAATTCTCAAGAGATTAAAACATTTGTTGAATTGCATTTCAATGAAAAATCAGTCTGCTTACAAAACGATTCAACAGATGTAGAAGTTATAAGCGAGTTTCATCTTGAAAATAAAGATGAGTCAAACTTGAATTGTTGTTTGGAATGTTTCTTTAAGCAAAATTGTTTTTCTGTGCAAGTTTTAGGAAAAGAGGATTTTGAAATTATTTGCCAACTATGTCCTATCTTGCCTCAGTCTCTTGTTTTTAATGTACCAAACTGTCGTATGCACTCAAGAAAAAGTGATTACACATCTAAATGATTTTATTTAATTTATGTTTTTCGCAACTTTAATACCATAGTTTTAAGCTTCTAGTACAATTTTATTTAATTGTTGTTCTCTTTTTTAGGTATTTGTCACTTGAACGTTACCTGTTTATAGGGAATAATCTCAAAATCAGGGTTTTTTGAAACATCTTTAAAAATTGAAAAATTTAGTTTTGAAAAAACTTTTAATACAGTTTTCTGGATCCTATAAATTGCACTAAAACTTTATATGCATCGAATGAAAATGATTTATGGTATAAAAATTTCAAAGAGCTAATAGAAGTGAGATTGTTTTACTTTAAAAAATTACTAGATTGACTTTTTTATCATAACACATAGTTTTTTTTATTGCAATGTTAAATTAAGAATTTACCAAAAAAAAAAACAATTTTTATTGGACGTATTACAAATTTTGATTGGTTATCAAATGCTGACAAACAAGATTATTTCAAGTCTCTGGGAGTTGAAACTAAAGATTCGATAAACAAAAAATGTTTAGTTTTTGTTCTGCAAAAAGGTTTTCAAATCGGTTACAAAAATTTATGATTATGTATTTACTGAACCACTCAACATCGTTTTTGAGAGTGAGAATAGTTTATAACGTTTTTAATTGTAGTTGTTAAAAACCAATAATTTATAAAATTTTTATAAAACTAAGTTATTGAATTTTGTTTTAAATTGTTATTTGTTTATTTTGTTCCAAGCTAAAAGATAATAAAAAAAAATAATACACAGGTCAATATAATTAAAATTAATAAAAAACATTTGAACTTGTTTAAATCATTAAATTTTCAAATTGAAAATTTTTTTAATGAATCAATAACAAATTTTTTCTTCAACAATTGCACTTGTTTAAATCATTAAATTTTCAAATTGAAAATTTTTTTAATGAATCAATAACAAATTTTTTCTTCAACATTTGCACTTGTTTATCATCAACGTTTTATGCACATGTGATGTTATTTGGAAGTGACATTGTCATAATTATTTATGTTCACCTACATTTATTTCTATTTTCTATTTTTATTGTTGTAAAAGCACATTCTCTGATTTATGCAGAAAACAGCAATTCACACACGAAAATATTTTTGTAATTTTAATTAATTTAAATACTATTATTATTTTAATTGTTTATTAAAGGTTTTGAATTTTACTAGTTAAGTTTATAATACAAGCTGTGTACCAAATTAAAAAAAGTTAACTTACAAACCAATATTATATACAATACAATACAACACATTTGTCAATTAACAAAAGTTTTAAAAAAAAAACAATAATATTTTAAGCTTGCATGAGATCATAAGCTTTCGATTTTGCCAAAATCTAGTCTTTATTATCAAACCCCTAAAATATTTTTAACAAGATTTTATTAAAAAAGTTGTAAGCCAGTTATTACTTGAATAAAGTTTGACATTGTTTAACGTAGCTTTAATCCTTAGTTCTCTTAGCCACGAATCACTTCACTAACTTCAGTCAACCTGGACCCAGTTTACAAAACAACCAGCGCCAGCCACAGCATACCAATACTCTATCCAAAGTCTTTGCCAACGCTGGTGACGCCTGCAGGATTTGACTATGATCGTACATGCAAGTGTCATTTTTTCTACACCACAAGATTAGCGATTGCAACTACAACTCCTATCCGGAAAAAATTCAACTCAATAAAAAACTATAAAAAACTGTAAAATGTACTATTCTTGCTAAAAGCTTTAATAGAAGAGAACACGACCGACAAAGTTTGAATGGAAGGTTGAACGGATGGCAAATTAGTTCTATAAAAAAGCTGCTTTAGTTGAAACACAAAAACGTTTTTTGTTAGAATTGATGGCAAAAAAATATAAAACAAATTGTAAACGTTAACTTGGAAAAGCATTTTTGTGTTTTATAGACAAACGGTTATTTGGAAGTATTAATTTTTCCCAACTGTTTTCGGCTAAGTTGCGATGAAAGAGACTTTTATTTTTTGTTTGCTTTGACTTAAAAAACTTTCTGTAGTTATTAGTTTATTTATGTTTTATTTAAATAACAACTTAATAAGTTTTTTTGAAAACCAATAAAACACATGGAAGCTCAATCCACATAAAATTGTTTTAAATTCAAAATAAATTTTTGTCGTTTCAAGTAATTTGAAAATAAAGAAAATGCTTAATAGAGCTCAAAACTTTAAAAAAATGTTTTCTATTTTTTATTTTGCATCGACATAAACGTTATTTTAAATTATTAAATCGTTTATTGTGATAAAAACTAAAGTACAATAATGAAACTAATAGAGACCAGCAGTGTGAACATAAATTCATTTTTAACGAGGAAATTCTCGGAATGACCGCGGAAACATTCTCACGTCGACAACTTCAAAAGAAACCGCTTTGTCCGGTTTTGAAAATTTTTACTTTTTTCACTTGTAGTGAAAAATTACGCAGAAAACGTTTATTATTATATCTATATATATAAAATGAATGTTTGTATGCATATATGTATATATATATTCATGTCCTTTATGCATTGCTACACCATTCATCCGATCGTAATGAAATTTTCACACAACCTTGAGAGTCAAGGGGAATCAAATATAGAAAAAACAATTTTGAAATCCGTCACAAAATGAGCGGAGCGGAGCGGGTGAGCGAGCGGGAACTATATATATATGTATGTGCGTATGTATGTGTGTATGTATGTATGTATGTATGTATGTGTATGTGCATGTATGTGTGTCTGTGTGTGTGTTTATGTATGTACTAGCGGAGATACCCGGCGTTGCCCGTGTTTTTTAGAGGTTTTTCTAATGTTTGTCTCTTTCTCTCTCGTTTCCTTTCCCACCTGCTTTCCCACTCCTGTTCGCTTTCCCGTGTTCGGTCGTTTTCCCGCTGCCGGTCGCTTTCCCGCTGCCGGTCGCTTTCCCGCTCCCGGTCGCTTTCCCGCTCCCGGTCGCTTTCCCGCTCCCGGTCGTTTTTCCGTTCCCGGTCGCTGTCCCGTTCCCGCTCACGTTTGCTCTCCCATTCCCGCTCACGCTTGCTTTTCCGTTCCCGCCTGCTGTCCGTTCCGGGTCGCTTTCCCGTTTCTATAATAGACAAACTAACCCACAAACATTCATATATATATATATATGTATATAGTCTTAGCAAATTTATTTTACGTTTTATAGGCTAACAGAAGTTATGAAAGAATGGAAAAGAGAAAATGAGCGTGAACGGGAACGGGAACGGGAGAGCAACCGTGACCGGGAATGGGAGAGCAAGCATGACCGGGAACGGGAGAGCAAGCGTGAGCGGGAACGGGAAAGCGACCGGGAACGGGAAAGCGACCAGGAACGGGAAAGCGACCGGGAACGCGGAAAGCGACCGAGAACGCGACGAAAACGGGAAAGTGGAGAAGGAAACGGGAGCGAGAGAGACAAACATTAGAAAAACCTCTAAAAACCCCGGTCAACGCCGGGTAACCCCGCTAGTTTTTATATAAATTATGATTACGAGTCGCTGTGTTGTTTTAGACAACTTGTTGGAGCTTGGGCTAACAAGAAGCTGACAACATTCTACCTACCAAAGAAGTTAAGTTAAACCACGTTGAATTCGTAATTTTAAGTATTAATCTTTTGCTGTCACTCATTGCTATTCACAATAAACATATATTTTTATCATTTTTAAATTATTCTACCTAAGTTTAAAAATATATTTACTACTAGTGGGGTAACCCGGCGTTGCTCGGGCTTTTCAGAGTTTTTATCGTTTTTCTCTCTTGCTCCCGTTTCCTTCCCGCTTGCTCTCTCGCTTCCGGTTGCTTTCCCATTCCCGCTCACGCTTGCTCCCCAGTTCCCGTTCCCGCTCGAGCTCAGTCCGAGAATTTTCTCATTAAAAATGAATTTATGTTCACTTTTTCCTATTTTTAGCCTATAAAATTTAAAAGAGATTTGCTAAAAGTTGCTTGAAGCCCTCAAACGTTGTTACGTAAACTAAACTTGAATTTTATTACGCAAACTACCTTTTACGGTTGGACATAGGCACTTTGGCTTAGAAACTCAAAATTTAGGACCAGGAAAACATTTTGCTTTGGTTTTGCAAAAGGGGTTTCCAAGTAAAACGATTACAAAGGTTTATAACAACAACAATATCAGAAACTTGAAACTTGTTGTTGAAAGTGAGAATAGTTCAAACACATGGGTTTGATTTAAATTGATATAAGACAAACATCCCATAAATTGTCAGAAAAATAATTGTTTATTCTGTTTTTTCTGTTATACTTTTCTATTTTTCCAGGCTGGAAGATTTTAGAAAAAAATGAGACGCAAGTCAATTTCATCGAAGTTTTTAGAACTAATCAAACGGTTTTGCCGTATGTACTTAATAAAAAAAAATTTAAGCAATAGCATTGTCTCAACATTTGCACTGTTGTTGTTCTATCATTGGTTTATGCTTACGTCTGACTTTTTAGTAGAAAGCTGACTAACTGAAATATTAGATTTTCATCTGCAATTATTTCTATTTTTTAACTACTCTGTTAATATTAATGAAAGAATTACTAAAATTTACAGCACAATTTTACGTTTATGGACATATAAACTTAATTTATTTATGAGTTTGATTTGAACAATAACAACACATTAAAAACGCACAAAAACTTTTTCCACGATTTTAAATTGTTGAATAAATTTTCTAGTTTGATTAATTTGTACTTAATATAAAATTAAGTTGTAATAATAGAAAAATTGAATTAAATATGACTAAAAATGTTATTAACAATTAAAATCAAATAAAATAAAACTGAATTTTAATATGAACGAGAATTTATATTATCACAGATAAAAAAATACATACCTAATTAAATGTACAAAACTAACGTTTGTATTCATATTTAATTATAATTTAATTAAGAACAACAGTTTTTAAATAACGAAATGTAGTCTTTGACAACTTAGTTACCAAGATTTGAAACAATAATCTGTAAAAATGTCACTTTATTTTCAGTACTGCAAGCTTATAATTTATTACTATTAACTTTCTACTACAACTGCTTATCTAACAATATTTTTAGCTATAACGTCAATTAGTTTTTCTGCTTTCATGGAGCAAATAAACGGAAAAAAGATGTTAGGGCAAATTTGATAAAACTATACAAGAAAACAGATGCATCAACAATAAAGTTTAAAAAAATACCTCAAAACAAAAATACTGTCATGTGGCATTAGCAAAATTTTAGAAGAAACCAGCACTTGACGCACGCTTCGCGCGCGAAGCGTCAAAGTTTTTTCAGCGAGTTGCAGATGTCTTTTACGGGAAAACGATTTAAAATGGTCTTTTCTTTGAATGGCTGTATTTGAAAAAAACCGCCTACGAAAAAAACAACCTTCAATGGCTAATATTGAAGAAACTGCCTATGAAAACAACCACCTCTATTTATTTTCAACTTGTTAATATTGTGTAATGACGTAATCTCAAAATTATTGGGAAAACCCGCTTTCGGTGATTTGTTTATTTTCAACTTGTTTATAATGTGTGATGACGTTCGATGCATTATAACAACTTTTTATTTAAACATTTTAGCAAAAAAATGCTCTAACAAACCGCGTTCAGCGTATCATAATCTATCAACGTGAGTTTTTTCAGACCTGCAGATAACAATCGGGTACAAAACAGCTATTCTTGCTAACAGCTTCATTAGAACAGCGGCAATGACAAGTAAAATTGTTCGATTGTGCAAACTGTGAGTGATGAAAATTCTAAAGTTTCGTGCCATCTCCACACTCACCTGCCTCAGTCTCTTGTGTTTAATAAAACTAACTGTAGTATCTACTCGAGAAAAAATAAGCTAAACAAAATTTGAGTATTTCTAGAAATTAATTATTTTTTTTTTAGTTTTTATTTAAATCTAACGCCTAATTTTTTTTTATTTTTGAAACTTTTGTTTTAATGATTTTTCTAAAGATGTTCATCATTTGGAAGTAACATGTTTTGACAGCAATGTTACAAATTCAAGCTCTTTTGTCGAAATTTTTAGAGTTCAAAAAATCAATTGCCAGAGCAACAAAGTCAATACTGCCATTCTAGAACCAACGAATTGTACGCTTAACTCGGCAAAGAAATTTGATGTCGTTGTGTCAGCCATATTGCCCGTGCAATTGAAAACATATTTAGTGGTAAAGTTTTGTGGATTTTTATTGATTTTAAAGCCAAACGATAAAAAAGTACCGTATCACTATATGTTGCCGTTAAGCAACAGGCAATTAACGCTCCAACATTAAATGCCTTCAAGGATCGTATTTCTTAAGAGTCGCGCATCCTCCAGCCTCTGTCAGTATAGAGGAGCCTGGTGTAGATCCTATTCATCAAAAATTTAATTTTTCAGACTTGTCAACTTATCTATTCTAAACTCTAAAAAAATTTATATTTTTAATTTGATTCTGACAATAAGCAAATTCAAAATTAAATTTCTTTTATAACTAAATTTATCGTTTTTTGAAGACATTACCAAACAAAGTGATACTCATCGGTCACGTCAAAAGTTTGAATACCTACGCCCCTGCCAATGACTCTGGGCATTCAAGTTAAGGATTCTGATGTTGGTAAAAATTTGGCATTTCTTCTTGTAATGGGCTTTGCCAACATGACGATCACTCAAATTCAAGATAACATTCATCCTGTTGATGCCTTGAAAGTGGTTTTTGAAAGTAAACTATATTTAGATAATTTATTTAAAAATATTTAAATATATATATTCTTGGGTGGAGTTTATAAGGCCAAAAAAATTAAAATTATTATTTTTGAATGTCTTACCCCATTAATCCATTTCTTTTGGTATAAAAACATTGTATACAAATTTTGAGAAAAAATTGTGTATTTAGGGGTAGCTCAAGCACCTCAAAAATTTTAAAAACTATGAAAATTTCAAAAATTACGAGTATATCGTAATTTATTGTAAAAAAAAGCAGTAATTATTTATGAAAACATTAATAATGAATAATCTTTTTTCAATTTTCACTATTAAGTTTCTGACTAGAGTTTATAGACTTATGACAGCCATGAAAGAGTCTGTTTCCTGCTCTTAGGGTACATTTTGCGATGGTCCTCTACAACTTGCAGTAGAAATTGCAGCTGCGATTCATCATGTGTTAAAATTCTACTGTACTTCTGAATGAGTGCCACTCCACGCTCAGCGTGATTATTAACAACTTTTAAGTTCTCCACTATTTCTGCAGCTTTCTTGTAGTCGTCTCAGTCTTCCCACAAGTCTGGATCAACCGCAAGAAATCCATCTGGAAGTTCCATGATGCGAAACAGTGTCATTGACTTTGCTGTGATGAAATCTTCCAAGTCCTTATCTTTAAATGAATCAAGAGCAACAGTGATTTGTTTGGAATGATTCTGATCTTGGTCTTTTTTATTCTGCATGGCACCTACCGTCAGCCTCTTGATTGAGGAACTGACCCGACTGTCGAAGAAAGCTAAGCTAACAAATTCCTGGGACATGAGCCACAAGTGATTGATGAATATTCAAGTAGTGACTTAAGCAGTAGACGGTCAATATAAGGAACACCCTGTGCTTCCGGTGCAGAGACCCAGGCTTTCAGGTAGACACGTACTGTGAACACACACACATCACGTAATCCTTTCAGTTCTGTGTGAGTCATATGGAATTGAGCCCTGAACATCCAAATCTTTAAACTATAAATAACTTTGGACAGCCAGCGGGCGTGGTACATTGCTCCTGGTGACAGGAATCGCAATCCTCTGGCATGAACAGCTCCTAGAAAGACAATCACAAGTTCCAGAAATTTTTTATAATCATCTCTCGGCTGACTCTGTTCAAGATGCTTGTTGGCATAATCTATGGTGTCATGCTTAATGTCACCCACTAGACTTGCCACGTCATCAGCTTCAATTCCTGGTTCACACTTAGCATCCCCAATAAACTTGAAAGCGTTTGAAGAGTGGAACCATGGGAAAAGATGTGCTGGCTCTTTTACAAACTTTGAACACTTATCAATTATCAGTTCTATGATATGATGCCTGCAGGCCAGTGGCAAAAGCTCCTTTTTGAGTTTCTGTTCTATGAGGACACAGGCACCAGTGTTCTGGCCAGTATTTGATCTAGTTGTATCAAAACACATAGCTCGGATACCAGCGGCAATGCCCCGGTCTTCAATAGCACCAGCCATCGTCCCCCATCTTCTTTTTTCTCGTTGTGCTAACAAAAATATTTTATCTTTTTGTAATTTTGACGTCATGGTTAGAGCATCAGCGTGAGCGACATCAAAAAGATCTTCCAGTCTCGGAACAGAAATTGATTCTTTAGCAAACTGAGTTGATGACGTTCTCGATTTGTTCTTCTTCAGAAGATGCCATTTTTCAAATGTTTGCTCAAGCTTGGTTTGGCAGTTTTGGTGATTTCTCATCAGGATTTTAGCTTTCTGCGAAACGTTTGCTATTTCCCTGATGGTACCACCGACTTTTGTCTTATAGTCTCCTTCAGTTCGAGATGACGATGTAGGAAGAATTGCAAAGATGGCATCTTGCTGCCTGTTAATTCAGTTACAGAGTTGCCAAGAAGATACAACTCTGTTTGAGATCTTGTTGCTTTTGCCACATATGCCATTTGTAATCAAACCCAACTGGAAGGTATCTAGGGTATTAATCTGGTATTAGTACAAGGCGAGAAAATAATGACCGCAGATTTTGAATAATAAAAACTTTAACATCATTTAGCTACCCCTAAATAATGTTCAATTGGGCTCATATTTTGCCAGAATATTTTTTATATATAGAAAACAAATTAGAGGGTAAGAAAATAATAATTTAAAAGTTCGAAAATAAGCTTCACCCTAATAAATATATATATATATATTAATGTAAAATCGCTGTTTTTACAATAGGTTTTCCCATTGATAGACGTTAAAGGGTATGCGGACTTTTCATCAAAGGACGATTCATCAAGGGACTGTTCATCAAGGACTATTCATCAAGGGACTATTCATCAAGAGACTATTCATCAAAGGACTATTCATCAAGAGGACGGTTCATCATAAGGACTGTTCATCTAATGTCTATTCATCAAGAGGACTATTCATCAAATAAAATCTTTTATCAATATATAATATTTAATAAAATTTAATAAAATCTTTTATCAATATATAATATTTAATAAAATTTAATAAAATCTTTTATCAATATATAATATTTAATAAAATTTAATAAAATCTTTTATCAATATATAATATTTAATAAAATTTAATAAATCTTTTATCAATATATAATATTTAATAAAATTTAATAAAATCTTTTATCAATATATATCCAAGATATTTTCAGCGTAAAGTAATTTGATGTATTTTTTCATCTTTGATAAAATAAATTTCAAACATATCAGTAATTTAAAAAAATAGTGATGGCAACCAGGGTTGTTAAGAGCGGTAGTTTTTTTATACCACTTAAATGATTTCCAATGTATTTAGTTTTTATTTGAAGTATGCATGAAATCTGAATCTGGTTGATTGATCGACGTGCGTAGGCGTCTCTTTGAAATGTGAAAACTTTCTTGACCTTGCTAAAGCGAGCGTGTGGGTCTCTTTGAAGTGTGGCACGTGGCAGAAGTGGTATAGCGGGTGTTAGTGATGTTTTGAGGTGTATGGTATCTGGCTGTTTGAGTGTGTTTATACCTACAGTTTGTACGAACAGTTGAAGGCAGTTTTTTTTAAATGCAATTGTCTTTTGCTCGCTTGATCTTAAGATCATGACGTTATTTCTTGACCAGCTGTTTTATTTACTGTATGTGACGAATAAAATTGGTGTATATTACAATCATATTTTCTACAAACTTGTTGATTGCTCGAGGCATGTGTGTCTTTGAAGCGTGACCTCTTAGTGTTAAATGATCGATACTAGATGCTTCGACGTGTTTGTGGCCTTTGGTGAATGTGTACATATACGGTTTACGGAAACAGTCGAATTTAGTTTTATGGTGCTGTTTCAACTTTTCCTTCGTTATCGTATGCTTGCTCGAACTTAAAATCTATATGTTATTTCTTGTCTAGTTGTTTTATTTTATCTTTTGTTTAAAAAGTAGCGTTAACAACCCTGAACACTCATGTATGGAATTACAAAACGCGGTAAAAAAAACACTTATTCATTTAAATTATGAATATTGGAGAATTCGTGAAAATTCTAAAGGTCAGACGGAGTGGCGCTGTAGTAAGCATCAAATTTTTAACTGCAAGGCAAAAATGATGACAGAAGATGATGTAATCATTGGAGAACAGTCTCCAGATCACACTCATAATGGCAATGTCGCAACGGCTCTCTCTCGCAAAGCAGTTGGGGAGATGAAGAGAAAAATGACGGAAACGGTCGCAACACCAAGTTCTTCTTCAGGTGCTGTGATGATTGATCTTGATCCACACGTGTTGATGGCATTACCTAAACGCACCTCTCTGAATCGTATTCTTCGTCGTCATCGTCAAAAAGTCTTGTCATCTGATAACAATTTTCAAATTCTTCCGCCAACACCGACTGATCTCAACTTTGAATTTCCGATGAGATTTGATGATCTACTGCTGTTTGATTCGGGTCCTGGAGAAGATCGGCTACTCATTTTGGGTGACAACATTCTTCGGGATGGCATAACAAGATCCGACATTTGGCTCGCCGATGGAACGTTCAAGGTTGTTCCAGCCATCTATTTCCAGCTTTACATCATTCACTTCCAGTTCGTCAACGGTGTCAACCCAGCGGCATTATATTGCTTGTTGGCCAACAAATCTAGAGTCACATACGACCGTCTTATTGATCAGATCAAGATATTGGTACCAGCTGCATCACCGAAGAAGATCCTGGTCGATTTTGAATCAGCTGCGATGGGGGCATTCTCTGCTGGATATCCAGAAGCTTCTGTAACCGGATGTTACTTCCATCTCAACCAAAGTGTTCTTCAAAAAGTCAACGAGATAGGTATGAAAACCGAATATGACAGCGACGATGCACTACGTGTTAGCGTAAGATGTTTCCCGGCTCTGGCACATATTCCAGTGGATGACGTGATGGAGGTATTCGATCTTCTGGCAGAATCCATGCCCGAGCATGAAAAGATGAATGAGCTGCTGTCATATTTTGAGCATACATACATCAGAGGAAGACGACTACGGGGCAGGCGTATTAATTATGGTTCTGCTACTTTTCCAATACCAATGTGGAACCAGTACGAATCTGCTGGCGACGGCGTCGCTCGTACTACGAACATCGTCGAGGGATGGCATCATGGAATCCAATAACTTTTCATGTGCGACCATCCTACTCTGTGGTTGCTGATTGAAGGACTTTGGAAGGACAGCCAAAAGCAGAAGGCAGCTTTTTTGCAAGGTGTCACTGGAATGGAAGAAGTCGGTGTAAAAAAATATCGCGAATTGGTCAGAAAAGTTCAGCGTGCAGTAAATGGATATGGAAGAACAGACGTTTTGACATATCTGCGTGCTATTGCACATTTGTCTCATACTTAAGTATTTTTTTACATTTTAGACAGAGACATTGAATAATATATTTTAGATCGTAAATTACATTTTTATCTTTTTTTGTATTTTTTTGTAATATTTTTTTTACTGTTTGTATCTAGACTCCATAAATACTATCTATAAATATATATGAGGTTTTTTGTACATCCTTTATGCATTGCTACACCATTCGTTCAATCGTAATGAAATTTTCACACAAACTTGAGAGTCAATGGGAGACAACTATAGTGAAAAAACTGAAATCGGTCACAAAATGAGCGGAGCGGGAAAGCAAGCGGAAACGGGAAACTGGAGAATGAGCGAAAACGGGAAAGCAAGCGGGACCGGAAAATCGAACAAGAGCGAAAGAGCGAGCGGGAAGAGAAAATGACCGAGAGCGGGAGCGGGAGAGGGAAGGCGACCGGGAGCGGAAAAGCGTCCGAGAGCGGGAAAGCGACCAGGAATGAGAGACAAGAGGGAACGAGAGAGCGACCGGGAGCGTGAGTGCAAACGGGGAAGGAAACGGGAGCGATTGAAAAATCTCTAAAAACCCCGGGCAACGCCGGGTACCCCTCTAGTATTTGGATGCAAGCACAGTAACACTGTGAATTTGATATAAATTATCTTTTATTTTGGTAACATATTTTGGTTGAAAATAACATCTTAAACAATTTTATTAACTTTTTTGATGAATAGTCCGCTTGATGAATAGACATTAGATGAACAGTCCTTATGATGAACCGTCCTCTTGATGAATAGTCCTTTGATGAATAGTCCTTTGATGAATAGTCCCTTGATGAATAGTCCTTGATGAACAGTCCCTTGATGAATCGTCCTTTGATGAACAGTCCTAGAATCCGTTAAAGGACTTCGAATAACTATTATGGACATTATTAAAACCAGAAGGTATAACTAGCCGTAACAAAGCTTCATTTATTATTTTACAATAAAACATCAAAACCATTCTATTGAGCCCGGTATACGATTTGGTGATATCGTAACATTGGTGTCAGAATTGGGATACAAGAATGGTTTTGAAATCATTGGATGAGCTTTGGGCGAGTGAAATGAAAGACGAGCTGGAGAAACGTGGCCTGAGCGATACAGGTAAAAAAGACGAACTTATGGAACGCCTCTTAGCCGCGTTAGTGAATGAGGGCTATGGGCCTGACGACGACGAATATCTATTCGACATTGACGAGGAAGCTGTGGTCAAGCGAAGGAAATTAAAAAACAAATTGCTGGAGGAAGAAAGACAACGAGCGAAAGAAATCATGGCAGCACAGAAGAAGACAGGAGAAGAAATGATTCTTGGCCACGGAAACAAAGTGGCAGCAGCCGGTACAACTGTTGAGAGTTTGGTCGCTGGGTTGGCTGAGGCAGTGGTGGACACGGTTCTGGACCAGCGGGCTGCTGGTGATGTGGGTTGCTGCGGCGAAACCCAATTTGAACTGGAGTCCACCAGCTGTGTCTCAGAGCATGTGACGGATGACGGCCGTACAGACTGCACAAGTCAGGTGGGTCATGATGATGAGCCTGTCAAAGACGGTCATGATAAGGAACCTTGCAAAGATGCTCAAGATGAACCATGCAAAGATGGTGACAGTGATACAGTCGGTTTGTACGTCAAAAACCAAACTAAAGAAGATGAGAAGAATGTTGAAAACGAAATGCAAAACGATGAGGATGAAAGTGACGATGATGATTATAATAATGGCAATAACAACTATGGCTTTCACCCATACAGCGACGGTTCTGAAACGGAAGCCTCCATAACAGACGACGGCACCGAATATTCAGGGTCAGATTTTAGTGAAGAATCTGACTCGGATGAAGCAACCGAGGATTTAGAAACGGACGAAATTCCAATGGAAAAATACGTCAAAGTTAACTTGACAAGAAAAGAAGACACTGATTTGAGAGACGATGGCGATAATTTGAAGAAAGATCCGCTGGACGATACGAAAGTTGACACCGACGAAAGAGCCGAGTTGGAATGTGAAAAGAAAACGTTCGTTTGTAGCTTGGAAGAAAACAAACATGACGGCGATGAACTTCTCCAAAACAACAATAGCAATGAAGCAAGCAAAAACTCTGGAAAAAATGAGACAAGAACAGAGAACGGTACCGCGGGTTTTAAATCAGATGAATCCACAGAAGATTCTAGATCAGATAGACTAAGAGTCATTGTAAAATCAAATAACAGTTTGATGAAGGGATTTATTGGATTTATGGAACGATGTGTTTTCGAAAAACCTTTTGAAGAGTTTCTTGAGAAAGATCTAAAGGATGTGAAGGAAGAAGAAAAAGCAGACAGTTCCGATAAACCGTGCAAAGATGTTCAGGACGAGCCATGCAAAAAAGGCTGTGATGAACCGTGCAAAAATGGCGACGATGAGCCAAAGAAAGACTCTGTTGATGAGCCAAAGAAGGACTGGAAGAAACTGTGTCAAACGGTCAAGAGACTTGACCATGTTGTTTGCGAATTGCGGTCAAAGCCACGAGTAAAGATCAAGGTATTTTGTGTTCGTGGCCGAGTCGCATTTCTTAAAAGCGATATGCTGTTCGGGACGAACAGAATTAAGAAGGGGGTAATAATGTAAAATCGCTGTTTTTACAATAGGTTTTCCCATTGATAGACGTTAAAGGACTTCGAATAACTATTATGGACATTATTAAAACCAGAAGGTATAACTAGCCGTAACAAAGCTTCATTTATTATTTTCCAATAAAACATCAAAACCATTCTATTGAGCCCGGTATACGATTTGGTGATATCGTAACAATATATATATATATATATATTTAAACATTTAAAACATAAAAAATTAATAACTAGTTTCAATCCCATTTTTAGTAAAAATTTATTTCAATTCACTTTTAAATTATTTTGATATATTTTTTTAGATTGTGATGCCCCAAAAAGAAATCAAACGTTAATTAATTTCATTCAAGTAAAATAAAACGAAAAAATGTTTGAACAAGTTATTTTTTTCTATTAGATTTTATTTCATCTCAGAAAAGTGTTTAGTTTTGAATACATTTGTTAGCGTTTGTGACATAGCGGTCAAACTTTTGATTATTGATAGTGTTTTTAACAAATTTAATGAAATTAAATGCCCATTAATTAGAATTTTGTTTTGCTCATCTCTTTGTTGTTTTTCTTGTCATCACATTGGTTATTTGATGCACTCGTGACAGTGAGTTTTTCGTGAATGTTAACAATCAAAAATTGAAATTCATAGATTTTGTTATTATTTATTTGGAAAAACTGTTTTATTACAAAATTTTAATGTGTTTTAATACACATTTATCAAAACTTTGTTTTGCTATTTTCATTTGAAAATTTAAAACTTAAAATAAAATTAAACTTGAATTCCAGTTAGTTCAGTGCTTAAATTTTTTATGTCATTCTTATTTGATTAATTGAATGCAATGAATTAATTACATTAAATTCTATCTTTAATTCGTATAAAACATGACAAATTGATCAAATAGACATTTTCAAAATCAAGCAAACAAACTAACAATTGTCGATCGTTTTAAACAATGGCTCAACCGTGTCTTGTTTCCCAAGTTTCTGATCGATTGAAAATGTTCTAAATTTGTTTTCGGAAATGAAAGACAATTGAAGCCAATTTAAAATAATTTCTTCTACAAAAATGTTTTTGCTGGAAAACTGTCGAAAATTAAATTATTTAAATCAAAGTTTTTTAGTTGTTTGTTGATTCAACAAGTTTTAAAATAGGTATATAGTGTTAAGCATTTAAACAAAGTTTTCATTTTTCTTTCTCGCCTGAGAAACGTTTAATATTTAATAATTGAATCAGTCCGTACATTTTTCACTTTTGAAATCAGTTCAAATTAGTTTTGTTTTTTATTATAGAGTTGAAAAAACTAGTAGCTTTCAAAAAATGGACCAACAAAATTACAATTTGTTTATTTTGTGGCTCTTTGCTCTGATCAGAATCAGTAGCCTGACTGTCAAAATGTTGAATGTTTTGTAGGTGTACATTTTGAAGAGCAAGCAGTTTGTTCTGTGACGGCTTCAACGGACGTGAAGTTTTTGAGAAAAAGTTATCCTAAAATCAGTTTAACAAGTAAAACATCAAATCTGGAAATGATCAAAAGCGAAGATGAATTGAACTGCGGTCTCGTATGTTTTCGTCGTCAAAACTGTTTAAGTCTGCAAATTGAAACTGTACTAAATTCTTCTATTTTCTGTCATTTTTCATAGTGTGCCTCAATTTTTTGTTTCAACTTGGCGAAACTGCCCGTTTATACTCAAGTAAAAGTACACTATCGGCAGATTTAAAATAATTTTATATTACTGATTTAAAATAATTTTGTATCATTTATTTAAAATAACTTTAAATTATTGATTTGATATAAATTTATATTTTTGATTTAAATTAATTTTATATTATATTTTAAAAAGTGTACATTAATTCAATTTATTGAAAAACAACAATGCCTGAACATTCATATCATAAGAAAAATTGGTCAATTTTATTTTTGCAAAATCTTGTCATTTGAAAATATCTTGTTTTGAGGATGCATGTAAAAATACTATAGAGCTGTGGCATTTGTACTGCAAAAAGGTTTTCCAGGAAAATCAGTCACGCATACTCGAATAAGTGATTCTTCTCCACTTGATGGTCTAAAAATTGTTTTTGAAAGTAAAACAAATTGTGATGATTATAAATTATATTACATGCTTTTTTAATATTATATATTTATGTATGTATTTGTATATAATTACATTTATACCTTCAAATGTTTGGTATAGATTCTACATAAAAAGATAAATTATAAACAGAATGGTATTTTAATTCTAAAAAATGTTTTTCAATTAATATGTTAATTTTTTTTACTACAGGCATGGATATCAATAAAGAAGTAAAACCGCATATTAATTTTTTTGAAGTAAAATAAAGATAGAATTTTTCTTAAACTTTCTTAGATAAATCTCAACATTGTCATGTTCTGCCTAACATTGGTAGTTATGAAATATTAAAATAATGGTCAAGTAGAAATTACTCTTAGTTTTATTCCAGTAATGCGTTGATGATTAAATGTTTGTAACTGCTGGTAGAATTTTACTACAATACGCTCTAGACCAAATTCATTCATTCATTCATAATGGCACATTTTTCATTTTATGCAAATAAAAACAATTGATTTTTATTTAGGATAAAAACAATAAATATAATGTATAATAATTTTTTGTTGGTAATTGTTACTATTAACTTACAATAAAATATTATTGTTTTGATAAACAATATCAAGTCTTTTCTTACCAATTTTTCAAGAAAAAGCCCGATATTTACACCTGAAAACTTATTAAGTTATTATATTTTACGAATATGTATACTATATTAAGTATTATTATTATTCTTGAATGTATTATCTAAATAGATTACTTGAATCTAATTTTTTCACCAAAGAAAATCCATCAACTTTGTTGGGTGCAATATTATCGACGCGGGTTCCTGTATTCCACAATTTTCCTATCATAAATTGTCTTGGAATCTTCAAAACTGAATGATAATGCATTAAGGATTTCTAAAGATTTTGTATTCATTGTCCAATTTACCATTGTATTCTGTTTTCCTTCCAAATGTTTTTATCGTTTAGAAAAAATCTTGACTTTCTTTCAGAATATCTATGTAAAAACGCTCTCTCGAAAGCCGTTGCAGCAATGCTTGGGAAACTTTCATCCCTCAATATTTGAATTAGGCCACTGTTTTGAATACTATAAATTAATTATTAGTTTTTTCTTTTTGTCAAAATACATAAATTTGGAAATAACTCTGCTTTTAAAACCTGTATAATAAACGTAAATTTAAAACTCGATAACAACATGTTTATGGTGTCGCTGCTTGTTTTAATCTTACTCAACAAAGCTGATTCTCAAAATGTTGAAAGTTTTTTTGGAGTACACTTTGGAGAACAAGCAGTTTGTTCTCTGGATATTCCAACAAACGTGAATTTTTTTAAAATAAATTTTCTTGAAGTCAGTTTAGCGGGTGGACTATCAAAACTGAAAGTGATCGAAAGAGAAGATGAATTGAATTGCTGCCTCGAATGCTTTAATCGTCAAAATTGTTCGAGTGTACAAGTTGTCAATAATCTAAATTCTTCTATTTTTTGCTATTTTTTTCCTGCTTTGCCTCAGTTTCTTGTTTCCAATCAGCAACACTGTCGTTTATACTCAAGTAAAAGTAAGTTAAATAATTTTAAAATATCTTTCAGACAATGTAACTGTAAATAATTCATTAAAGAAAAACATTCTTATTTCACAATGTATATCATTTTTAAATTGTCTTCTTGCAGATATATGTCATTTGAACATAACTTGCTTTGAGGGCACAAACAGCACTTTCAGCTCTTTCGTTGAAGTTCCTGGAGTACAGAAAATAAGTTGTCAGAAAGTTAAAGTTAACTCTGTCGTTTTTCAGCCTATGACGAACTGTAATCTGCTTTATTACAAAGTTTATGACTCTGTTATATCAACTACAAACATTAATTTCAAAAATCAAATAGAGGTATTGTTGACAGGTTTGTTAAATTTTAAATTGAAACGGCTTAGTGTAATTGAAAATATTTTTGCCGTTATTTGAAGGCTTTATCAAACGGAGAGATTCTTATTGGACACGTCAAAGATTTGAAAAATGCAAACGGTGCAATAACATACTTTCAAACTCTGGGCTTAAAACTTGAAAAAAATCAAGCCTATAAAGCGGTGGCATTTGTACTGCAAAAAGGTTTTCCAGGAAAATCAGTCATGCATACTCGGCTAAATGGAGAAAATCAAATGTTTCCCCTATCTTCAAAAAAGGCAGCAAGCTCAAGCCTTCTAACTACAGGCCTGTCTCTCTCACTCCTGTGCCCTGTAAAGTAATGGAAGGCATTCTACATGAACACATCATGCAGCACTGCGTCGTCAACGGCTTAATCAGCAAACATCAACATGGTTTTCTCAAGAAAAAAAGCTGCTTGACAAATCTACTTGAAACTCGCGACATACTCACTGAAGCTGTTCATTGCGGCTATGTGGCTGACGTAGTATATACAGATTTTGCCAAAGCATTCGACAGAGTACCTCACAAACGCCTACTGCATAAACTAAAAGCTTACGGCATCCGTGGTATGCTACTCACATGGATCGAAGCGTGGCTGAATGATAGGAAGCAGCGCGTTTTGATTGAAGGCTGCGAGTCCGAGTGGAAGAATGTGACAAGTGGCGTTCCTCAAGGCTCTGTTCTTGGTCCACTACTTTTTGTGTTATATATTAACGACTTACCGGACACTATCACACACCAAATCAAAATGTACGCGGACGACAGCAAAATCATTGGCATCATCAAGTCAGCTTCCGACATTTTATCCCTCCAGGCTGACATTGACCGTGCAGTTGAGTGGTCATTCACTTGGCTAATGCAGTTCAATGTCGAGAAATGCAAAATCATGCATGTCGGTCGCTCACACAGAATAACCCACCAATACTCTATGAGACATATTGACGGCACGCGGCGACCACTCGAAGTCACAAAAGTCGAACGTGATCTTGGTGTTCTCGTCTCAGATGATCTAAAGGTCCGAGCACAGGTCGAAAAAGCAGCGTCATCAGCCAATCATATGCTCAGCCGACTCAGAAAAGCTTTCCGCAGCCGCAGCCTCATACTGTGGCGTACACTTTACCTCTCCTACGTCCGCCCACATCTTGAATTTGCTGTTCAATCTTGGTCGCCTTATCAAAAGGGCGATATTAACCTTCTTGAGCAGGTCCAACGTCGGGCAACAAAAATCATTGCAACACTAAAACATCAGCCCTATGAACATCGTCTGCAACAGCTTAGGATCACAACGCTACAAGACCGCCGTTCGAGAGGTGACCTGATCGAGCAGTTCAAAATCGCCCACAACATCGACGACGTCAGCTTTTCCGTTCCGCAAACTCGAGCAGCCGGCCACACGGCATACCACCTGCGTGGCCACAACTGCAAATTAGAGCGCCAGTATGTCAGAGGTTGCGAAGAGCGATACAATTTTTTCACAAACCGGATTGTCGCTCCATGGAATGCGCTTACGCAATACACAATTGACGCCCCGACAGTAAACGCTTTCAAGGACCGCATCTCTTAGGAGTCGCGAGTCCTCCAGCTTCTGTCAGTATAGAGGAGCCTGATGTAGCTCCTCTTCATCAAAAATATAACTTTCAGACATTAATTTTTTTATGGCTTGATTCTATAGACTTTTTTTTTTTTATATATTTTTGGTTCTGATAATAAACAAAACTCAAAACTCAAAACTCAAAACTCAAATGATTCTTCTCCACTTGATGCTCTGAAAATAGTTTTTGAAAGTAAAACAAATTGTGATGATTATAAATTATATTACATTCTTTATTAATATTATATATATATGTATGTATTTGTATATATTTACATTTATTATTTCAAATTTTTGGTATACATTCTACATCAAAATATAAATTATAAACAGTATGGTATTTTAATTTTAAAAAACGTAGTTTTAATTAATATCTTTATTATCTTATTACAGGCTGGTATATCAACGGAGAAGTTAAGGCGCATGTTAATTTTTATGATGTAAATTGAAAATAGAAGAGTTTTTCTTGAACTTTCTTAAATATATATCTCAATATTGTGATGTTCTGTTTAACATTAGTAGTTATGAAATGGCCGTGAGTAGTGGTTATGCAATTTTGAATTAATGCTTAAGTGAATGTTACTGTCGGTTGAATTTTGCACTGCCGAATTCCGGTAATGTGATGATGGTTAGATGTTTGTTACCGCTGATGGAATTTTTCAATACCACGTCCTAGACCAATTTCATTTATATATATATTTGTTGTGATGTGAATAATAGCACGTTTTTTATTGTATGCACATAAAAACATTTGGTTTTTATTTATGAATAAAACAATAAACAAAATTTCATTATTTAAATATTTAAACATTTTAAATAAATAAAAAAAAAATAACGTCGTGTTAATAAAACGTTACAATAAATTATTATTGTTTTGATAAACAATATCGACTCATTTATTATCAATTTTTTTTAATATGCAAAATCGATATTTATTGCTAAAAAGTTACTAAAATTATTTTTTTATGAATATTCATAATAAATTAGGTATTAATATTATTCCTGCCTACTATCATTTGAATAAGTCAATTGGATCTGACATTTTCACTGTACAAAATACATTTTCATCGAATTCGTTTGGTGCAATGTTATCGACGCAGGCTCCTACATTCCGAGAATGTCCTACAATGATACTGTCAAAAGTTATTATTGAATCATCAAAAGTGAATGATAATGCATTGAAGTTTCTAAAGGTTTAGAATTCGTTGTTCTCAGAACATTTAAACAGAGGTGGAAACTTTAGTAGGCCTTCAAATTGTTATCATCACAAAGAAACATTTCAGCCTAACTGCAAAAAACTTCAAAAACAACTGAGATCACAAGACAAAACGAGTTGCCGTGTTGTCGCCAATGTTTTTATCATCCAAATTGTTCGAGTGTTCAAGTTGTAAGTGATGAAAATTCTAACATTTCGTGCCAACTCTATCCTGTTTTGCTGCCTTTGCTTCATTTTTTTGCCATTAATAAGAAAATTGTCGTATGTATTTAAGTAGAAGTAAATCATTTAAAAACTTTTTTCACTAATTATTTAATAAAGCTGATTAGAACAATATTTTTAAATTCACTTTAAACACTAATTCTAATGATTGGATTTTTTGAAAAGTTTTATGATAAACTTGTATAGACATTTGTCATTTTGACGTAAAATGCGCTGGATTCAATAGCCCAAATTCGAGTTCCTTTGTTGAGATTTTTGGTGGTCAAAAAATCAAATGTAAAAATAACAGAATCAACACAGTTAATTCTTTTGTTTGCACATAAGTATTTAAAAATTTAGTTGAAATGTCGGTAGCGGAACTCTTCAACCGTGTCGTAAAAATTATTTTATTTAATTATTTTATTTAATTATTTTCAGTGAGAAATAACAATTTAAAATTTAATAATTTAATAATTGCATTAATAATGTATATTGTATGTAACAAAACGTTTTAGAAAAATAACTATAAATATTTGCACTCTAAAATAATTTGAAGATTTTTTGTGAATGACAATCATTTTATTTAATTACTAGAGAAAGCCCGTCAAAAATGACGTGCTATAAAGATATATATATATATATATATATATATATATATATATATATATATATATATATAGATATATATATATATATATATATTTATATATATATATATATATATATATATAGATATATATATATATATATATATATATATTTATATATATATATATATATATATATATATATATTATATGTAGCATTATGCAAAATTGTTAACATACATACATACATACATACATACATACATAACAAATTATGTATGCAAATTTTCAATGAGTAAATAAAAATTTGAAATTTAATAAATGCATTAATAATGTATTTTTTGTGTTACAAAACATTTTAGAAAAATAATTATAATTATTTTAATAGTAAACACCATGCAAACAGAAAACCGGATAAGTTATTTAGATGTTCACAACATTTTTGCTTAAAAATGTCTTCATTTTGGCTGTTAGTTTTGATAAACTTACTTGAAATCAACTCTTAGGAAATTGAAAGATTTGTTGATTTGCATTTCAATAAAAAAGCAGTTTGTTTTCAAAACGATTTAACAGATGTGAAAGTTATAAAATAAAGATGAATCAGATTTTTTTTGTGCAAGTTCTAAAAATAGATGATTTTGAAATTATTTGCCAACTATATCCTACCTTGCCTTAATCTCTTGTTTTCAATGTACCAAACTGACGCGTATACTCAAATAGAGGTGAGCCATTGAGAATTACAATAAATTTGTTATACAAAAACTAAAATTGTATCAATACGTATTTCTTATTATTTTAATAAACCGATTTTAAACTTTTTTTAACAAATTAATGTTTTTCTGTATTTAGACGTATGTTATTTAAACATAAAACGATTTGAGGGCGCAGCTTTAAAATCAGGGTGTTTTGCAAAATCTTATGACACGGAAAAACTCATTTTTCCACTTGGATTTAATATTGTTGTTTTTAAGCCAATGAATTGTACACGGAGATTTCATTCAGTCTTTCAAACCAATACTTGGTTTGGAAATTTCAAAGAATATATAAAAGTGAGATTTTCAGATTTCCTGCAGAAATTTGTTTACACGATTGTTTTCAACCGTACTGTAATATTGTTTCATTAATGCAATGTGAATTTAAGAACTTACCAAACGGAACAATTTTTTGTTGGACGTGATGAAAATGTAAATGCTGACGTAGCTAAATATTTTAATTCACATGGAGTAGAAACAAGATATATGGCAACACGTCCTTGTCTGATATTTGTACTACAAAAAGGTTTTCCAAGCAAAACAATCACAGAGGTTCATGAATGTTCCGATGTGAAATCTCTGAAAGTTGTTTTGAAAGTGAGGACAACCTAAGCATGTGTTTGATTAGTGTTAATATAAAACATACTATAATTATATTTTTTTGTAAAAAGTAAAATGTTGAATTTGTGTTGTTTGATTGTTGATTATGCACTAGCGGATCCAGGGGGGCCTGTCCGGCCATGCCCCTCACATTTTGTCAATAGACTTTGGCCCCACTTCGTCGGAACCAAATTTAAAAAATAAAAAGCCTATGAAAAAGCAAACCAGGACACACTTTCAAAATTAAATGTTTCGAAAAAAATTTCATGCGTAAATAAATGTTTATAATGCTAAATAATCATGAATTTTTTTGCGTACGTATCCAAAGACTCCTATAAACTGGACGCGTAATATTAAAAAATAAAACAAAACGTAACAACCGCTGTGAAAGTCAAAAGATAGGTATTTAAATAATGTTAAGCAGGAACGTCATTTCAGCAGCATCTTGGGGGGCAACATGTTGAAGGGGCCCAATTTTTTATCATAATGGAATTTTTTCCACATTAAGTTGCACGTTCCAGCAATGCCCTCCCCTGTCTCCAAAATGATTTCCCTAATGTCAAGTAGGCTTAGTGAATATAAAATCAAGTGATCAAAGGTGTATGTAGGGCAGAGCTGTCCATGGGTTGGGTTGACCCATGGATCGGGCTGGGTTGGGTCGGGTTGGGTTGGGCCGGGTCGAGAATTATCAATTTGAGGTTGGTTGGGTTGGGTTGGGTCGACTTGAAAATTTGTAAAAAAATCAAAATAAAAATTTATTAAAAAAATGTTTTTTAGTTTTAGAAAGATGATAAAAAATTTTCTATCGTTGCTTTTAACCATCGATTGTTAAATTATTTACTTCAACGTCGTCTCCACTCGAATGTTTATATTTCAATTCATACTTGACGTGAAAAGATGGCAGCACATTGGATGAAAACGAATGAGATTGAATCTAGTAATCTAGTCTGAGAGGTAAGGTTTTTGTTAAATTAATTGGTACCAGATGGTATCTAGAAAATTTGCCAATTATGTACTAATTATCGATGGTATATATAACGGTAAGTTCTATTTATTCTATTGACAAGGCGCGCGCCATGGCAATAAGCAGCGAAATTGCTATTGACACGGCGGAGCGTATTTGTAATATTATTATAAGCACATTCCACGATCCATCTTTCATGCAGTTAGACTGTGTGCCGCATAAAACTCAAAGCGAGCAAAGCTTCAAGAGGAAACATAGAAATGATCTTGAAAGTTGGATTATGCAAGCGTCGAATGTGGTGATGGATCGTTTAAATAATGAAAATACTATTGAAACAGAAGAAGCTAGTCAGTCCAGGTTCTTAATTAAATAATTTTTTAGCCACTATTTTTATTCTTTCATATTGATAATTATCTCCCAGTATCTTTTATTTTGTTTTCACTTCCTATTTGATTTACTTTGTTTTTATGTTGTTAAATTTCTGTGTATTATTTTAGAACGTCATCGAAACGGAAAGTGAACCACCTTCAAAAAAAGCCCGCATTAATCCATTTGCCAACCATCGAGATAGCATGTCAAAATCTGGAGTCAAATCTGGTGCTGTAGTGTACTCAGGAAAGGATGACTTAGCAACGTACAAGGCAAGGCGAGTGCCAAGCTCACATAATGGACCTCTTCTATTTTGGAAACAGCATAGCAACGAATCTCCAGTTATGTCCGAAGTGGCACGTCGTATATTTTGCATTTCAGTGAGTTCAGCTCAGTATGAGCGTGACTTTTCTTCTGTGGGACACACAATAACTGACCTAAGGTCAAGCTTATCTGCGGAAAAAGTCGAATTAATTGAACTTGTT
The DNA here is from genome assembly GCA_963978895.1 of Erpobdella octoculata. Classification (NCBI taxonomy): domain Eukaryota; kingdom Metazoa; phylum Annelida; class Clitellata; order Hirudinida; family Erpobdellidae; genus Erpobdella; species Erpobdella octoculata. Next base: position 8,039,949 of record OZ022240.1, on the reverse strand, counting down.
AGATGGGCTATGCGTGCGGGCATTCTTAGCCACTCTTGATATATTATAAAATATTGTACACGCTAATATACATGTTTTCGGAATTTTTTTTGTTGGGATGGGTCGGGTTGGGTTGGGTTAAGAATTTCCATCTCGTGGTGGGTTGGGTTGGGTCGGGTCGCTCAAAATGGACCCACAGACACTTCTGATGTAGAGCTCTCAACTCCAAAAATCTTCTGGCTATTTCAAAATATTCTAATAAAACTAGAGCTTGGTACGCATTCTGTTTATTCTTTGGTGTGTCTCATGCGTGCTATGGTCAAAAAATGGGTAAACTTGTAACCCGTTCTCTAACGAATTTCTCAGACCTTACTGGCTAAAATGGTGCACTGGATCTTCTCGAACAGTTTAGTGTTCACGTCACAAATGCAACAAATTAAAACACGCGTAGATATCTATGTTAACTCGCACAAAAAAACATAAGTGTTGCAAAAAGAAAAGCTTTTGCATCCATTGTTGAGACCACTAAATTGCCGAAATTCAGAATATTCTACTCAAACGACACAAAGATGATTACCGCATCGTTTTCAAGGATTTTTTCAAAAGTTGATTTGAATGATGGATTTTTATCTCCTTTCCCAGGAAAGTCATTTGAGAAAAATCACGGGTGGAAGGGCAAATTGTTTTAAAAACCCAAATAATTCAAAATTGAACCCTCCTAATTCTAAACCCTTTTTTTTCCAAATAGTTGATAAGCGGGGAGTAGGATATCATAAGAACTTTGCCAAAAATTTTATACCTAAAAATATCTGATAACCGAGGAAAGTAATAATAAGTACTTTTTCTATTTTTTTCTTAAAATTCGTGGCTATTTTTTAAAAACATTTTTAAGGGGTCCCCAGTCCCGCCAAATGACGCCTCTATCCTTTAAATTAAAAACTTTACGGCTCTGAAAACTGTACTATAATTTTATTTTGCCTCAAACTTGCCCCCCCCTTTAAAAATTGGTTAGATCCGCCAGTGTGATTATGTAATAATTGTTTCAGACTGGAAGATCGTAGAAACAAATGAGACGCAAGTCAACATAGTTCAAGTTGATTTCAACTAGTTAATTTTTTGTTTTAAAACATCATATCTTAAAATTAAAAATTTCCATAATGAATACATTAATAGATTAATGTTTCAACATCTGCACTTTTGTTATCCACAATCTGTTTACGCACATGTGACATTTGTAGGAGGCTGACAGACCAACATTGTCATTTATATATTTTTATCTACAAATATATTTCTATTACATTTAATCTGTTATTTTCATGAGCAGTACATTTTTTATATTTCATGCACATTTAAACATTATTAACGTTTTGTGTTTTATTTTAATAACAAGTAAATTAAAAACGAATTTTTAAAACCAATGCTCTTATATGTAATTACAACACAAATTTTGCAATCAATTTTTTCTTATATTACTCTTTTATTTTATGTTAAAGTCGAAATATCTTAATTATATCGAAATATCGAAATTAATTAAAATTATCTAAATTAATTGACTTATTGTAAAACTAATAATTGAATATTGCATTGTCTTCTATTTTAAGCATGTATGCAAAATTTGAAAAAATCTATCATCAGGAAGTGACTCAAAAATTGATTGCAAGATTTGAAACAGACAGAGAAACAGAGACGACGAGTTAATAAAAGCATTGGTAATAATAATAAAAATATCATCAAAAAGCATCGAATTTAAATATCTCAACTATTTTCATGAAAATTTCGTACACGCTTGAGAATTGCGGTCAGTGAGTGTGGTTCGTGTTAACTTGGTAAAATAGTCTGCCAGTCGGTTAGCGTTTTGTGGTCAAGAAAACCCTCAAGAAAACCCTCCAGAAAACCCTCAAGAAAACCCTCAAGAAAACCCTCAAGAAAACCCTCAAGAAACCCCTCGATAAAATCCTCAAGAAAATTAACTAAATTAATTGACTTATTGTAAAACTAATAATTGAATATTGCATTGTCTTCTATCTTGAGCATGTATGCAAAATTTGAAAAAAATCTATCATCAGGAAGTGACTCAAAAATTGATTGCAAGATTTGAAACAGACAGAGAAACAGACAGAGAAACAGACAGAGAAACAGACAGAGAAACAGACAGAGAAACAGACAGAGAAACAGAGCCGACGAGTTAATAAAAGCATTGGTAAAAACAACAATGAACACACAATTTTAATTTGTGATTTTAATTTACAATAATCTAACTGTTTGATATAACTTACTGGTTTTACTGGTTTACTATTATTGTAAATTTGACATGTTATAATTAAAATAAATTAAATTGAAAATAATTATTATGTAGTCAGAAGTTATGTCCTAATTCTATAATATCAAGTGGTAGATAATATATTAGAGAACTGGGTTTAAATAGTTTGTGCCGTCAAAGCATATTATATTATATAAAGGTATTTTAGAATTGATAAATAAACATGCCTGCTTGCACCTGAAATTTAGTATTGTCCAATCCAGTAATTGTGTATTGCATGGCTGCTACTTTAAATTTCTATCAGAAAAATAGTTCAGTATGCATGAATACGTTTTCAGAAATAGAATACCGTGAAATTACTACTCTTGCAAAAAACTTCAATAGAACAGAAACAAAAGGCAAAGTTAGAATGGAAAGTTGATGGCTATATTTTAAAAAAAACAATTTGAACGTTGAATAGAATTTCTATTTTTATTATTTTATGAATGAAAACGTTATCTGGAAAACAGTAATTTAGCTTGCAGGTTTCAACTAATTAGTGATGGAAAAGTTTTTTTTTTAAGTTTACCAACGTTTCCAATAGTTAAAACTGAAAACAAAACTATTATTGTGGTTCATTTTATTGATAAAACGGCTGATTACAAATTTGTTTTTGTAATTTTAACTATTTTATAAATTTAAAGTTTATTAATTTTCAAACAGTTTTACATTTTTTAAAATTCAGTACAAAGTATTGTTTTGTTGGTAATTTTTTTAAACTGAAAGGTTTAATTATAATTATTATATATAAAACATTTTTTTTGCATTTGTTTGAATGCCGGTTTGAATTATTAAGTCATTCAGCGAGAAAAAACTGAAAACAAAACTTGAACAGCAATTTATTTTTACTAGGAAGAATGTAAAAATTTTTCCTCGTTTTGAAAAAAGACGTTTTGTCAGGTTTTGATGGTTGTTGTTCTTTTAATTTGTTAGGTTCTAACACACAATTAAGCAGAAAACATCAATTTCTATAAATTCAGTTGTAACAATTTTGTTTTCGTTAAGTAATTTGTTTGAATTTAAGATAACAGGTTAGATGTTAATAATATTTCAACTGCTATGCAAGTTAACATGCTGAATTTTCATCATTTCAGTTACGTCAAAATAATTATTATACATAACTGAGCAAATTTGAATGTAGAGAATAAAATGGTGATTATTTCAAATATTATATACTATTAAACACTATAAAGTAGTGAATATATTGTAAAGGTTGCTTTTATTCAATACGACAAGTTAAAAACTAAAACAAAATTTTTTGTTGTTATAAGTATTTAAAAAAAATAACAAAAAAATTTAATTAAATCCTTAATTAAATTTATGGTTGTTTTTATTTTGCATATACTTTTATGTCGATGTAAATTATTAATTAATGGCCATATTGTGAATGCTACAATCCAGTAATTGAGTATTGCATGGCTGCCACTTTAAGTTTCTATCAGAAATATAGTACAATCTACATACGCTATTCAATACGATGAATACCCTACGTTTTCAAAAAGAATACCGTAAAATTACAACTCTTTCAAATACCTTAAAATTACTACTCTTTCAAATACCTTAAAATTACTACTCTTTCAAACAGCTTCAATAGAACAAAAGGTGAAGTTTGAATAAAAAGTTGAATGGAACGTAAATTAGTTTAATCGAAAAGTTGCTGCATGTGGTCGAAACATAAAAACGTTTTTATTGAATTGATGGCAGTTTAAAAAAAAACATTTTAACGTTGATCAGAATGGCTATTTTTATTTATTTCTATGAATAGAAACATTATCTGGAAAACAGTACTATTTTTTGCCTGTTTCGTCTGATAAGTAATGATTTTTTTAAATTTTAACACTTTTTTAAGCAGTGCTGTAAAGGTTGAAACTACAAACAAACAATTTTTACTGCTGTGCTTTTTATAAATAGAAATTTAATTTAGATTACTTGAAAAAAAATTTATCAAATTTTCTATCGAATTTCAAACCTTTGTTACAAAATGTCAATCTTCTAAAGTCAAGGTCAAATGTTTCAGTTAATGTAAAATTAAACAAATCGTTTGTTTTTTAAAAAGTTTTTTATTTTTTTAAATTGTCACAAAATATTGGTAAGTTTGTTTTGTTATAAGTATTTAAAAAAATTGATAACAAAATTTAATTAAAGCCTAAAAACAAATTTATGGTTGCTTTTATTTTGTATATACGTTTATGGCTGTGTACATTATTGACTTATTTAAGGCGAAAAACAAAATAAATAAAAAACAGTGACAAAAATGAAATTCATTTTTAATAAGAATATACCAGGAAAAACCGTAAAAACATTTCCTCATTGACAGTTTCAAACGAGAAAAATGTCATGTTATGTTTTGATGATAGTTGTTTTATTATTTTCTCAACTGGAAAAAAACGTTTTTTGCAATAAACACGAACTAATTTTAGATATATAAATTCATTAATAGAGTTAATAATTTTATTAAAAATTAGATTAAATTGATAGCGGAAACAGGTTAAAATTTAATATCATTTTAACTGATGATGTTTTATTGAAAACATTTAAAGTTGGTCAAAGAACTTATTTTAGTTGATCATTCCAACTAAATAAAACACCATGTAGGAAGTAAATGATATATATATATATTGTATTCACTTCTAGGTCATTTTTCAAGCTGTAATAAAATACCGATAAAAATAAATACCACTATTTAATAGTGAAACGTTCTTAATCAAAAAGCACTTCATTTGTTCTTTTTTCAGGTGTTTACAATATTTTGCTTAAAAATGTCTTTGTTTTGGTGGCTGCTAGTTTTGATCAACTTACTTAAAATTAACTCTCAAGAGATTAAAACATTTGTTGAATTGCATTTCAATGAAAAATCAGTTTGCTTACAAAAAGATTCAACAGATGTGGAAGTTATAAACGAGTTTCATCTTGAAAATAAAGATGGATCAAACTTGAATTGTTGTTTGGAATGTTTCTTTAAGCAGGATTGTTCTACTTTGCAAATTTTAGAAAAAGATGATTCTGAAATGGTTTGTCAACTATATCCTACCTTGTCTCAATCTCTTCTTTTTAATGTACCAAACTGTCGCGTATACTCAAATAGAGGTGAGCCATTGAGGATTACAATAAACTTGTTATAAAAAAAAAACTAAATTTGAATCAATGAGTTTATAATAATTTAAAATTTTACTGGTTTTTTTATTTAGAAATATGTCATTTAAACATCAAACGTTTTGAGGGCGTTGCTTCAAAATCAGGATTTTTTGAAAAACCTTATGACAAGGAAAAGCTCTGTTTTCAACCTGGAGTTAATGTTGTAGTTTTTACACCAATGAATTGCACATGGAATTTTGATTCAATTTTTAATACGTCTCATATAGGGTTTGAAAAATTAAACAATTATATTGAAGTGAGACCCATAGTTTTTTTTAAATGTTTAAACACGATTATTTTCAACCATTATATATTTATCTTCATTAATGCAATGTGAAATGAAGAACTTACCAAACGGAACAATTCTTGTTGGACGTGATAAAAATATAGATGCTGACTTAGCTAGATCTTATAACTCACTGGGAGTAAAAACAAGATATTTGGCAACAAGTTCTTGTCTGATTTTTGTTCTGCAGAAAGGTTTTCCAAACAAAACAATTACAGAGGCTCATGAATGTTCCAATGGGAAATCTCTGAAGGTTGTTTTTGAAAGTGAGGACAGCTTAAACATGTGTTTGATTGTTGGTGTTAAAATAATACAAACTTTAATTATATTTTGTTGGTAAAAACTAAGATATTGAATTTGTGTTTTGTGAATGTTGATTATGTAATAATTGTTTCAGGCTGGAAGATCCTAGAAGCAAATGAAACGCAAGTCAATATAATTCAAGTTGATTTCAACTAGTTAATTTTTTGTTTTAAAATATCATATCTTAAAATTAAAAATTTCTATAATGAATATTTTCATTATTAATAGATTATTGTTTCAACATCTGCACCTTTGTTTTCCATGATTGGTTTATGCACATGTGACTTTTGTAGTAGGCTGATAGATTGACATTGTCATATATAGATTTTTATCTACAATTATTTACATTTTACATTTAATTTGTTATTTGTATGAGCACATTTTTATATTTTATGCGTATTTAAACATTATTTACGTTTTGTGTTTTATTTTAATAAAAACAACAATGAACACAAACACTTTTATTTTGTGATTTTAAATTATATTAATCTAACTCTTTGATAGGATTTTCTAATTTTACTGGTTAACTGTTGTTGTAAAAAAATTAACATACCATAATTTAAAAAATGGAATTAAAAATAGTTATTATGTAGTCAGTAGTTGTTTTAATTCTATAATAGCAAGTAGTAGAAAATATATAAAATAAACTGGGTTTTAATAGTTTGTGCATTCAAAAAATGTTACGTTATGTAGAAGTAAAAAAAAAGTTTTAAGCAAACTACAGAACTCCGTTTTGGACGTAGCAAGCTTGACTGCCAATGGAAGATCGTTGCACGTCTTGGGTCCAATGACTCTGAAGCTTCTGTCACAATGTGATGCTTGACGTAAAGCTGGCACGACGAGATGTCCGGAAAACGATGATCGGAGTCTTTTGCGACCGGCGACGGAGCTGATCGGTTGAAGATCCAGGCTGAGATAGAGTGGGCCATTATCGTGTAGACACTTGAAAACGAGTAGCGTGACTTTGAAAGCTATTCTTTCCGCTAGCCAAATCCAGTGGAGATCATGTAGAATAGGTGTCACGTGATCATACTTCTTGGCGTTGGATGTCATTTTGGCGGCGGCTATGATGACGAGCTGAAGGCGATTGAGTTGAGAAGCTGATAGACCGACCAATATGGAGTTGCAGTAGTCGATTCGTTGGCCCAGGATGGAGCCCTGGGGAACACCGCAGTCAGATGATGAAAGCGGAGATGATGAATTGCCGTCTCGAACGTAGAACAGGCGGATTGATAGGTATGAACAAAACTTGATAGGTATGAATTAAAACTTTTAAAAAAACTTTAATTGTAGTTTTTATTCTGCATATACTCGAATGTCGGTATGAATTATTAGCTCATTTAACGCGAAAAACAAAATAAATGAAAAACAGTGACAAAACTGAAATGTATTTTTAATAAGGAAATACCAGGAAAAACCGTAAAAACATTTCCTCGTTGAGAGTTTCTAACGAGAAAAATGTCGTTTCAGGTTTTGATAGTAGTTGTTTCATTATTTTTAATAAAAAATTAGTTTGAATTTATAACGACAACAGGTTAAAATTTGACAAATGATGCTTTAATGAAAACATTTAAAGTTGGTTAAAACACTTAATTTAATTGATCATTACAATTAAATAAATCACAATATAGAAAGTAAATTATATATATATATATATATATATATATATATATATATATATATATATATATATATATATATATATATATATATATATATATATATATATATATATATATATATATATATATATATATCGTTTTTATTTACATCTAGGTAATTTTTAAAAGTTGTGGCATAGTACCGAAAAAACTATTAATATCACAATATAATAGTGAAACACCCTGATTCACACAGCACTTCATTTATTCTTTTTTTTTCAGGTGTTTATAATATTTTGCCTGAAAATATCTTCGTTTTGGTGGCTGCTAGTTTTGATCAACTTATTTGAAATTAACTGTCAAGAAATTGATACATTTGTTGAATTGCATTTCAATGAAAAATCAGTTTGCTTTCAAAACAATTTAACAGATGTAGAGGTTTCAGACGAATTTCATCTTATAAAAAAAGTTGGGTCAGATTTAAATTGTTGTCTGGAATGTTTATCTAAGCAGGGTTGTTCTACTGTGCAAGTTTTATAGAAAGATGATTCTGAAATAGTTTGCCAACTATTTTCTCATTTGTCTCAATTTTTTGTTTTTAATGAAAAAAACCGTCGTATGCACTCAAAAAAAATTAAGTTGTTTAAAAATCAAAATCATTTTATTTTATTTATGTTTTTGTAACTTTAATACCATAGTGTTAAGCTTCTAGTGCAATTTTATTTAATTGCTGTTCTCTGTTTTTAGATATTTGTCACTTGAACGTTACCTGTTTAGAGGGAAGTGTCTCAAAATCAGGGTTTTTTGAAACATCTTTAAAAATTGAAAAATTTAGTTTTGAAAAAAAATTTAATACAGTTTTTCTGGATTCTATAAATTGTACTTTGAATTTATATGCATCGTATAAAAATGAATCATGGCATAAAAATTTCAAAGAGCTTATTGAAAGGAGATTTTTTTGTTTAAGAACTTTTCTAGATTGACTATTTTTTATCATAACACATAGTTTTTTTATTGCAACGTTGAATTAAGAATTTATATTAGTTATCAAATGCTGAGAAAAAAAGATTATTTCAAGTCTCTGGGAGTTGAAACTAATGATTTGAATAACAACAAGTAAATTAAAAACGAATTTTTAAAACCAATGCTCTTATATGTAATTAAAACACAAATTTTGCAATCAATTTTTTCTTATATTACTCTTTTATTTTATATTAAAGTCGAAATATTTTAATTGTATCGAAATATCGAAATTAATTAAAATTAACTAAATTAATTGACTTATTGTAAAACTAATAATTGAATATTGCATTGTCTTCTATTTTGAGCATGTATGCAAAATTTGAAAAAATCTATCATCAGGAAGTGATTCAAAAATTGATTGCAAGATTTGAAACAGACAGAGAAACAGACAGACAGAGAAACAGAGACGACGAGTTAATAAAAGCATTGGTAAAAAATGTTTAGTTTTTGTTCTGCAAAAAGGTTTTCCTAGCAAATCGGTAACAAAATTTTATGATCGTGTATTTACTAAACATTCAACTTTCTTTTTACCAATGCTTTTATTAACTCGTCGTCTCTGTTTCTCTGTCTGTCTGTTTCTCTGTCTGTTTCAAATCTTGCAATCAATTTTTGAGTCACTTCCTGATGATAGATTTTTTTCAAATTTTGCATACATGCTCAAGATAGAAGACAATGCAATATTCAATTATTAGTTTTACAATAAGTCAATTAATCTAGTTAATTTTCTTGAGGATTTTATCGAGGGGTTTCTTGAGGGTTTTCTTGAGGGTTTTCTTGAGGGTTTTCTTGAGGGTTTTCTTGAGGGTTTTCTTGACCACAAAACGCTAACCGACTGGCAGACTATTTTACCAAGTTAACACGAACCACACTCACTGACCGCGATTCTCAAGCGTGTACGAAAATTCATGAAAATAGTTGAGATATTTAAATTCGATGCTTTTTGATGATATTTTTATTATTATTACCAATGCTTTTATTAACTCGTCGTCTCTGTTTCTCTGTCTGTCTGTTTGTTTCTCTGTCTGTCTGTTTGTTTCTCTGTCTGTTTCAAATCTTGCAATCAATTTTTGATTCACTTCCTGATGATAGATTTTTTTTCAAATTTTGCATACATGCTCAAAATAGAAGACAATGCAATATTCAATTATTAGTTTTACAATAAGTCAATTAATTTAGATAATTTTAATTAATTTCGATATTTCGATATAATTAAGATATTTCGACTTTAATATAAAATAAAAGAGTAATATAAGAAAAAATTGATTGCAAAATTTGTGTTTTAATTACATATAAGAGCATTGGTTTTAAAAATTCGTTTTTAATTTACTTCTTGAGAGTAAAAACGTTTTTAATTGTAGTTGTTAAAACTCCTTAATTTATTATATTTTTTTATAAAACTAAGCCATTGAATTTTGTTTTAAATTGTTATTTGTTTATTTTGTTCTAGGCTGGAAGATAATAAAAGAAAATAATACACAGGTCAATATAATTAAAATTAAATAAAAACATTTGAACTTTTTTAAATCATTAAATTTTCAAATTGAAAGTTTTTATAATGAATCAATAACAAATTTTTTCTTCAACATTTGCACTTGTTTATCATCAACGTTTTATGCACCGGTGATTTTATTAGGAAGTGACATTGTCATAATTATTTATGTTCCCCTACATTTATTTCTACCTTCTATTTTTTATTGTTGAAAAAGCATAATCTCTGATTTATGCAGATATAAGCAAAAATCAGCAATTCACACACGAAAATATTTTTGTAATTTCAATTAATTTAAATTGTATTATTATTCTAATTGTTTATTCAAGGTTTTAAATTTTACTGGTTAAGTCTGTAATACAAGCTGTGTACCAAATTAAAAAAAGTTAAATTACAAACCAATCTATATATATAAAAATGAATGTTTGTATTTATGTTAATGTCCTTTATGCATTGCTACACCATTCATCCGATCGTAATGAAATTTTCACACAACCTTGAGAGTCAATGAAAATCAAAACTAAAAAAAAAATTTTTGAAATCCGTCACAAAATGAGCGGAGCGGAGCGGGTGAGCGAGCGGGAACTATATATATATATGTATGTGCGTATGTATGTGTGTATGTATGTATGTGTATGTGCATGTATGTGTGTCTGTGTGTGTGTTTATGTATGTACTAGCGGAGATACCCGGCGTTGCCCAGGTTTTTTGAGGTTTTTCTAATGTTTGTCTCTTTCTCTCCCGTTTCCTTTCCCACCTGCTTTCCCACTCCTGTTAGCTTTTCCGTTTTCGGTCGTTTTCCCACTGCCGGTCGCTTTCCCGCTCCCGGTCGCTTTCCCGCTCCCGGTCGTTTTCCCGTCCCGGTCGCTGCCCCGTTCCCGCTCACGTTTGCTCTCCCATTCCCGCTCACGCTTGCTTTTCTGTTCCCGCTCGCTGTCCGTTCCGGGTGCTTTCCCGTTTCTATAATAGACAAACTAACCCACAAACATTCATATATATATATATATAGTCTTAGCAAATCTATTTTGCGTTTTATAGGCTAACAGAAGTTATGAAAGAATGTAAAAGAGAAAATGAGCGGGAACGGAAACGGGAACGGGAGAGCTACCGTGACCGGGAATGGGAGAGCAAGCATGACCGGGAACGGGAGAGCAAGCGTGAGCGGGAACGGGAAAGCGACCGGAAACGGGAAAGCGACCGGGAACGGGAAAGCGACCGGGAACGGGAAAGCGACCGAGAACGGGAAAGCGACCGGGAACGGGAAAGCGACCGGGAACGGGAAAGCGACCGGGAACGCGGAAAGCGACCGGGAACGCGGAAAGCGACCGGGAACGCGGAAAGCGACTGGAATCGGGAGAGCAAGCTTGGAAGGAAACGCGAGCAAGAGAGAAAATCGATAACAGAACTTCTGAGCGGGAAAGCGACCGGGAGCTGGAAAACGACCGAGAGCGGAAATGCGACCGGGAACGCTACGAAAACGGGAAAGTGGAGAAGGGAACGGGAGCGAGAGAGACAAACATTAGAAAAACCTCTAAAAACCCCGGGCAACGCCGGGTAACCCCGCTAGTATTATATACAATACAATACGACACATTTGTCAATTAACAACAGTTTTCACAAAAACAAAAACAAAATATTTTTAAGCTTGCATGAGATCATAAGCTTTCGATTTTGCCAAAATCTGTTATTTAATATTAAACCCCTAAAATATTTTTAACAAGATTTTATTAACAATGTTATAAGCCAGTTATTACTCGAATAAAGTTTGACATGGTTTAACGTAGCTTTAATCCTTAGTTCTCTAAGCCACAAATCACTTCACTAACTTCAGTCAACCTGGACCCATTTTAAAAAACAACCAGCGCCAGCCACAGCATACCCATACTTTATCCAAAGTCTTTGTGAACGCTGGTGACGCCTGCAGGATTTAACTATGATCGTACGTGCAAATGTTTTTTTTTCTACACCACAAGATTAACGATTGCAACTACAACTCCTATCCGGAAAAAATTCAACTCAATAAAAAACTATAAAAAACTGTAAAATGTACTATTCTTGCTAAAAGCTTTAATAGAAGAGAACACGACCGACAAAGTTTGAATGGAAGGTTGAACGGATGGCAAATTAGTTCTATAAAAAAGCTGCTTTAGTTGAAACACAAAAACGTTTTTTGTTAGAATTGATGGCAAAAAAATATAAAACAAATTGTAAACGTTAACTTGGAAAAGCATTTTTGTGTTTTATAGACAAACGGTTATTTGGAAGTATTAATTTTTCCCAACTGTTTTCGGCTAATTGCGATGAAAGAGACTTTTATTTTTTGTTTTCTTTGACTTGAAAAACTTTTTGTAGTTATTAGATTATTTATGTTTTATTTAAATAGCAGTGTGAGCATAAATTCATTCTTAATGAGGAAATTCTCGGAATGACCGCTGAAACATTCTCACGTTGACAACTTCAAAAGAAACCGCTTTGTCCGGTTTTGAAAATTTTTACTTTTTTCACTTGTAGTGAAAAATTACGCAGAAAACGTTTATTATTATATTTTTATATAAATTATGTTTGCGAGTCGCTGTGTTGTTTTAGACAACTTGTTGGAGCTTGGGCTAACAAGAAGCTGACAACATTCTACCTACCAAAAAAGTTAAGTTAAACCACGCTGAATTCGTAATTTTAAGTATTTATTTTTTTACTGTTACTCATTGCTATTACGTAACTGTTCACAATAAACATATATATTTGTTCTAATTATTCTACCAAAGTTTAAAAAATAATTATTATTAAAACCTTATTTGTACAAAAATGTTGTTGTTTTGGTTGCTAGTTTTTATCGGGTTTCTCAAAATCAGCTCTCAAGAAAACAACACATTTGTTGCTGTCCATTTTAATAAAAATACAGTTTGTACTCATAGTAGTTCAACTGTAAAAATATAGAAATTTTAATCATCGAAAATGGAGCAACTGCTAGTGCGATACAAAAACAGAACGATTTGACTTGTTGTCTGAAATGTTTCTCCAGACCAGATTGTTCTAGTGTTCAAATTAAAAAAGAAGGAGCAGGAAAAATTTATTGTTATCTATATTCTACCCTGCCTTATTTTCTCTTCCTTTTTCAACCAGACTGTCGTATGTATTCAAATAAAAGTGAGTAATCAAAGTAATTTTCGTTTGTAAAAACTGAAACCAAATTTGCTCTTTGATTAAATTTTATACGACAATTGCATATTTGAGTATAAAATACTAATTTTGAGTCTCCAACAAAGTGTGTTTTTTATTTTATTAGTTTATTTTTTTTATTTTTTTTAGAGATTTGTTATTTAGAAATAAAAGCGTTTAAAAGCACTGCTTCAAAATCAGGATTTTTAGAAAATAGTAATAAAGCCGAATTACTTAGTTTTGAAAAAAATTGTTATATTGCGGTTCTTGAACCTATGAACTGCATTTGGAATTTTAATGCATCGTATGATATTGATTCATGGTATGACAACTTTAAACAGCATATGAATGTGAGATTTATATATTTTTTAACTTTTTTACAAAGTCATTTCAAAGATAATACATGTTTTGTTTTGCCATGAACTATTAAGAATTTACCAGACAAAACAATTTTTGCTGGATACGTCAACAATTTTAATTCGTCTTCAATTGATAACCAATCAGAAAAAAATTATTATAAATCTCTGGGCCTAAAAATTGAAATGTTAAATGCAGGAAGCAAATTTTCTTTCATTTTGCAAAAGGAATTTCCAAGTAAATTGATTACAAATGTTTATAACTACGAAAACGATGACAAATTAAGAATTGTTGTTGAAAGTGAGAATAGTTAAAATTGATATAACACAAACATTGATTAAATTTTTAGAAAAAATAATCTTTTTAATCTATTTTTTGCTATACCTTTTTATTTTTCTAGGTTGAAAAATTTTAGAAAAAAATGAGACGCATGTCAATTTTATTGGAGTTTTTCAAAACTAATCAAACTGTTTTGCAATAATGAATTTAATTGGAATTGTCTTCAACACAAACAATAGTAGTTTATTGTCTCAACATTTGCACTTTTGTTTTTCTATCATCGGTTCATGTGCACTTGTACGTTTTAGTAAAAAGCTAACTGACATACTAGATTCTTATCTGCAAATTTTTTTAAATGACCAATTAAAATTAGCAGCACATTTTTATATTTATTCACATTAAAACTTATTTTATTTATGACTGCACATTTTTATATTTATTCAAATTAAAACTTATTTTATTTATGACTTTGATTTGAACAATAACAACACATTAGACAATGAAAAAACATTTTCCACGATTTTGAATTGTTGAATAAATTGACTAGTTTGATTAATTTGATATTATTATTAAACTAAAATGCAATAATAAAATAAATTAATTTACAAATTGGTGCTGTGTACTTATTTATAAAAAATGACTAAAGGTTTTAATAAAAATTAATAGAAATAAAGTAAAAGTGTATTTTAATAATATATGTTTTTACAATATAAATATTATTACAAATAAATGAATACATGCCTCATTTAATATACAAAACTAACGTTTGTATTTGAATTTAATTTTAATTAATTAAAACAGCAGTTTGCAAATAATGAAATGGAGTTTTGGACAATTCAATTCATAAGACTTAATACTATAAATTCTGAAAAATAGGTTATAATTTAGAGTTGCTGTTTTATAATACAACTTTCTAAAACAGGAGGTGACAGCTTAGGAATTATCTGCATTCTAACTACCAGACAAGTTAGTTTTGATGTTTCACTGTATTAACCATTAAATTATTTAAAAACAAATTTTCATTCAATCAATGTTTTCAGGTAGCAATAACGTTTGATGAAAAATGCAGTTGTTTTGGCTGCTAATTTTCATCAGGTTTTTGAAAACCAACTCTCAAGAAAACAAAACATTTGTTGGCATACATTTTGATGATAAAGCAGTTATCCTGAAAGCAATCCAGAAGATTTAAACAGTTTAGGAATGTTTATTATTAAAAATGAAGCAGCTAAAAGTGTGATAAAAAAACAAAACGAATTGACTTGTTGTCTTGAATGTTTTTCCGAGCCAAATTGTTCAAGTGTGCAAATAGTCAAAAATGATCGTTCTGAAATTACTTGTTATTTATACTCTACTTTGCCGCAATTTCTTGTTTTTAACAAGCCAAACTGTTGTATGTACTCAAATAAAAGTAAGTTATCTACCGTTGAAATATTTTTTATATAAAAAACTAAAGCGGATTCATCTGAAAAACTTATAAAAAATTACTACATTTTTTCCGTAATTTAGATATCTGTCATTTGAAAAAAAACATGGTCTGAAAGTGCTGTTTCAAAATCAGGATTGTTTAATAACTTTTATGAAACTAAAAAACTCAATTTTCAAAATACCTTCAATATTGCAATTCTTGAACCTGTGGATTGTAGTTAGAATTTATATGCATCATATGAAAGTAATTCATGGTATGAAAATTTTAGAAACATTATAGAGGTAAGAATAATTGTTTTTTAATTCAATTTCTTTTATTGAACTCTAAGAAAATATGTTTTTTATTGCAACGTCAAATTAAGAAATTACCAAACGAGGCAGTACTTGTTGGTCACATCGGTTATTTTGATTGGTCGTCAGAGCAGAACAAAGACAAAATTGAATATTTTGAATTTCTTGGCCTGAACACTTCTAATTTAAAAACAGGAAAACTTATTTTGTTTTTTTTTCAACAACGTTTTCTTAACAGATTTATTAAAAAATTTATGATTCTTCCAAAATTGAAACACTGCACGCTGTTTTTGAAAGTGAGAATAATTTAAACATGCATTTGATCGAAGATGATAAAAAACAAACTTTAATTAATTTTTTAACTAAATTCGAAATTCTCTTTTCTAATTGTTATTTAAAATTTGTTTTTAGGTTGGAAGATCAAAAATGAAAATGAGTTCCAAATCAAAATTTTTAAAATTTGATGAAACAATTCGAATTTTTAACAAAAAAAACAAAATATAAAAAACAATAACTACAGAATTTGTTCCCGCATATGCACTTTTGTTTTATCATCTACGGTTGTTTCTCATACCATATTTTAGTAAAAAGCTCACATGCTATCATAATAGCTTTCTATTTTAAATTAATAATATTTTCCACTTGCACTGTTATTGTTATGAGAAGCACATTTTACATTTCATGCTTATTCAAACACTAGTAATTTTAGGTTTTTTTAATAATAAAAACTTTAAGCACAGAACAATTTTATTTCTTAATTACTAACTCTTTTATAAGCATTGCCTGATGTTTGTTTGTTTGTGAAAAAAACCTGTAATCGATTTTTTGGCCACTTCCCATTGATCTTTTGACTTTAAATTAAGCAAACGAATGTACTTTTAAAAACATTACACAAATTCAAGATCATCACATAGCTGGAGGTAGCCGGGGTACTCCAAGAAATTTCCAAAAAACCTCTAATCAATTTTCTACCACTTCCCACTAATTTTTGAGACGTTTGTAAAAAGGCACAAAAGGTCCCCAATAAATTTTAAAAAGAAATGAAAGAAATTTGTAAGAGTTCTAGGAATGAAACCAATACATAAATCCAAAAACGTCATGGGGGGGTAGAGGCAGGAAATGTTCCCTCCAAAATAATTTCCAAATATGTTTTAAAAACTAATATAATAAAAATTTTCAAAATTTTCAAAATAAAAAAACACTATTTCAGGGGCGTTAATTATATTTTCCAAAACAGTTTTTGCAAAAATAGTATGGAAGCTTTAGAAAAAAATTTGAGAAAAAAGAAAACGGTTGTTCACACTAAGGTTTTTATAAAAAAAACTTGGAAAAATAAAAATGAAAAAAGGAAGTTTAAGAAAAAATTTTGGAAAACGTACTTACGACACTCCATTTCTCCCTTAATCGTAAAAAAGTCATTTTAAAAAAATATTTTTCAATTTTTACTTGTTTTAATTACTGCTAAAATAAAATGTAACTAAACATCAATATTCTTCACTTTATTAAAAATAACTAACTAAATTTATTCCTGTTAGCAGTGTATATAGATCGTAATAAAACAAAATTTTTATAAGCACAAAAGCCTATGTATTTCAAACGTATAACTCATAAACTATACAATAGAGTTTGAAAACGAAAATACCACGAAACAAGTATACTATCAGGTATTAATAGCAAAGGTTTAGAACGAAAATACCACAAAACAAGTATACTATCAGGTACACTATTTGTGCTAACAGCTTTAATAGAGCAGGAATGACAGATAAAATTTGAATGAAAGGCAAATTAATTTCATTAAAAAGTTGCTGTGGTCGTTGATTGTTATTGATGGTAGTTTTTTTTTTTTTTAAATTCAACGTTGAATATTACCGCAATATTTATTTGTCAAAAAACGCAATATTTTTAAAACAATTAATTTTGTTGTAAAAACAAACTAACAAACAAAATGTTTTTTGAAAGCTAATGAAAAAATTTATATATATTTGTTGTCATGTGAATAATAGCACGTTTTTCATTTCATGCACATAAAACAATTAATTTTTATTAATGAATAAAACAAAAAACATAATTTTATTCTTAAAAATATTTAAGTATTTCAAATAAATCATCAACAAATAACGTTGTATAGTTATTTTGTTGTTGGTTTTTGTTACTAATAAGTTACAATGAACTATTATTGTTTTGATGGACAATATTGACTCATTTAATGTCAATATTTTTTAAAATACAAAATCGATATCTACTGCTAAAAATTTAATACAATTATTTTTTCATGAATCTTCATACTAAAATAAGTATTAATATTATTCTTGCAAACTATCATCTGAATAAGTAATTTGAATCTGACATTTTTACAACACAAAAAAAATTCATCGAATTTGTTTGGTGCAATGTTATTGACGTGGGCTCCTACATTCCGAGAATGTCCTACAATGTTGCTTTTAAAAGTTACTATTGGAACATCAAATCCGAATAATAATGCATTGAGGGTTTTCAGAGATTTTCTTCTAACATTTAACCGGTAAGAATCGAGCTAACTGCATTTTTTTTTTTTTTTTTTTATAATAGTTTATAGTCCTTAACACCATGTGTTTTAAGACTCTAATGGCTGTATGTAGGAAGCACTTAAGTACTTCCTGTCGTGGATCAGAATTTGATCCTTTTTACTTTTCCCTCCTCCTTTCTCCAGGCTTGGGACTGGCTCGCAATAAGCGAGGCGGAGTTGGAGCTAACTGCAGTTGTTGATTAATTTTTTATGTTATTGCATAGCGAAAGTCGAAGGTGTTTTATTGAATTCTGGTAATTTATATCAATACTCCTGCTACAATGTTGTCAGTTAATTTAAAACTTAGAACTTTATGACATAGCAAATTTTGTAACTGTTGTTCTATTAATTAGTTAAAAAAATAAAATTTTTAATAAATGAAATATCAGATAAGGTTAAAGAAAAGCGTTTAAAATACTAATTATCATTACGCCAAAAAGAAAATTATGATTTTCTATGAATGTATGTTACTGTGAAATTAACCCCTCCTCTGATCAAGGGTTTTGTTGAGAAAAAATGTTCTTTAGGTGTTATTTCCTAGATCGTTTGTTATTATTTTATTAGAGGAATTGACTTCAGTTCTTCCGCCACGCCGATCAATTTTTTGGAAGGTACAATAGGTAAGCCTTAAGAGACGAAGCCCAGTGTTACCCCACCGGCAAACACCAACTCTATAATGTCACTGAGTTGTTCATTGACAAAGTATTTTGAAACACAATGTTTCCAGAACAGTCTGGGTTAGTTATCTTTTTTTGAGTTACTTTACATTTATTTTTTGTTTTCAATACTCGCAGTTAATCAGTTAGTAATGCAAAGAAATCAGCCGCATCAATTTCTGTAACTAACACCCGACACCGAACAAGACTATAAATGACGCGCAACGTCCGTTGTGTTTTGTTACGTTTTTTTTCTCAGATTACAAAAAATGAGTTTTTCAACACACATTTTTATTTCAAATACACTCAATTTAGAAATACAAAAAATATACAAATGAAATTAAGTTTTTTGGTTTTTTTAATTGAATCATGTAGCGTGATCCAATATAAGAGAAAGACACACACACAAACAGAGATTGTAACTTAAATAAAAGTTTGTAATTAGTTTGCACTCAAAACCAAATTTTTACCCACTCTTACTCAACTTGAACTGATTAAAAATGCATTCTTTCAAATTTTCGGATCGATTGGACAAAATTTAATTAAGCAATCACTTGTGATATTTTTGTCAAACTATTTATTGTCTATGCTAATATGCTTGTTGTTTATGTAACATATATAATTTTCGGATTGATTGGGCAACATCAACGTCCAGAGGATGTCAAATGATCACTTGAATAGAGTAAAAATATAAAAGTGTGTTTTTAAAAAACTTTGTTTTTTGCTTCACTTGTTTGCGTTTGATGTGTGTTTCTGTTCGTTCGTTTCTTTTTGGCCCGTCCTCTTGTACTCTGAATATTTTTCTTTTTAGTGAGCACGTTAAATAAATATAATAATAATAATTTACACTTTTAAGTAGCTAGGCTTCATTACCAATAACAAATTTCATATTTATCAAGATAGAGTTAAAACGATAGGAAATGTACGAAGTTTGATTGTAAATGGTTATGCAAGCTTCTCCCAATTTGAGCATTTTTTCAAAAGCAGAAAAATATAAATCCAATCTGAAAATACAGCTCATTGTTGACCTTAAGTAGTTTTCTATTAATTTACTAAAGCTCCTCTTGCACAAAGTAACAGATACGAAATCGTCATAAATAACTTTAGTGCTACAATAAGATTCGGAAAGGATTCTGTAAAATTCCATTCCACAATAAATTTAAAAAAATCTACGGAAACCTAATCAGACACTGTAGCATTGGTTGCTTTTATACATCCTCTCAAACTTGGTATCTCTAGAAAAAGTTTTTCTTCTGATATTTGATAACTTTAGGGCTACAAGAAGATTCGGAAATAATTATGTTAAATTCATCGTACAAGCCAGTTAAATTTGATAGAAATAATTTCAATTTCTCTATGTTTGCCGAGAGCTAAGTATTTGTCTGGACAACCTAGAACGATGTACATCTTCAATAGATTTGATCTAGTTCAAAGTTCCGTACTGAATCAGTCGAGACATTCCAGCATATCCTTTTGATTTTCAGCTGTCATCGTTTTCACCTGCCATTCGTTTCAACGCCGATTTTTTTTATATTGGAATATCGTATTTCTCCAATTTTCTGCTGCAAGTCCTATTGCTTATTCTACAATATGATTCATTTTCATTTAATCTAAAGACAAAGTGCCACTCATGGTGCCACTATTATTATAGCTAACTGGTCAATACTTAAGCCTTTACTTTGCAATGCAATTTGAGTGCAATTTATTTTCCTTAGTATATCATTCCAAGAGAAGAGGTAACAAAGAAAAGTTAAATTAAATACCGTAAGCATAAGGTTTTGAGCAGCACCTCTGGCGTCTACATTTTCTTGTTTACCCTATTACAAAATTCTCAAATTGCAGCCTCATCAAAATGAGCACTCCAACCTACACATATATATTGGTTTTTTAGAATTTTAGCCGTTATTTCATTTTACGGAGTTTGTGTAAGGTTTTTTTAATCGCAGCCGGGTGTCACCTCCAAACGGGTGACACCCGAGGCGGACCGCCCCCGCTGCCCCGCCTTAGCTACGCCACTGGTCGTGGTTGTAATGAATGGACCACCCCATGTACTGAATGGACCGTTCTATAAATTGATGTTTTGCTTATAAAAAAACATTAAACCAATCTTAATGCATATTTTGATATTACAAATGGCAACAATTTTATTTTTCACCACCCCAAATAATCACATTAAACGATTTTTTAATACATTTAATTGAATAAAAATGTCAAACACTGCAGAACGACATTTAACTGGAAAACTAGAGATAAATCATGACAGATAAAATTTCATGGTTATTTAATACTAATAAGATTGGTGATGTTTTTATTGTTGTTTAACAAGCAATGTTGGAATCACTTGAGAAGAGTTGTTTCCGCTACCCAGCGCTCGTTTATGTATGCTATGACATGTTCTGGAACTTGCTCAGTTTTCATTTCTGTTTCGCCGCATTTTTAGTTGTTCCTTTTCTCAATTTTATATTTTGTCTTATACACACGCCCAACACTAACTCCTGGATGAGTGCTTGATCACTATTCTAATTGCAACTATAATCAGTAAGAAATCTGTAATGAATTAACAGGTCCATTCAGTACCATGTAAGGTGGTCCATTCAGTACAACGTTAGTCCTTTAGTCATTTGACACTGTAACAAAAAAAAACTGGGATTTGTTGTTTATTCTTGGTTTTTCCACTACAGTTAGGACATCGTGTACATCGTTTGTTTTCGTCTGGTGATTTCAAATAAATCTTGATTGTAGCTTTACGTGTAGTTTTTACATCGTAACTTCGTTTCCGCTACAGTTGATAACCTTGAACTCATTTGCATTCTTAACTAAAGTTACTTCACAATCATACATAAAAAATCTGATTTTTTCCAAATGTGGGCATGGGCTTTGAATTTTAATAAAGAATATTAATTTTTGCATATGTTTTGTCAAACTTATTTTATAATTAATAACGATGTGTTGCTACCTCACTGCTGTTTAGTTTGCTCTGCATCTATTGTATTGTTGATTAACATAGCGCTCGAGGGGGTGCGCGCGCATGAAAAATTCGCTGATTTTAATTAAATTAAAAAGACAAATTAAAGTTTGAAAAGCCTGCGGGACAAATAGCATTTGAGAATTAACCTAGCGACAATAACGCAGGTTGATTCTAAATAATTAATTAAGTCAGTCACTCCCATTCCAGCTATCTAACTAACTGCCCTACTAACTCCTAACTTGTCTTAACTAACTGTTAGGTACAGTATATCACAGAGCAGAAAAAAATCAAGAAAGACGACATGTACGAAGAAGACGATGAAGAAATTTACGTTGTTCCAATGAAGGAATACGAAGTTCCGTGGTGGGTGAAATGGCTTCATTCCCTGCCACATTGGGACCTCACTTTTGAAGCTGTCAGCTCTAGTCACAACCTCAATGACCCAAAATACAAAGAGGCAAGGCTTATTAATGATTTTTCGACAGTAATTTTTTGTTTATTTTTTTGTGACTCGATTCTCTTTTCTGTGGTGTTGAAGTGGTAATTGTGAAATTTATCAAACCAGGTTATTGTTATTTTTGATAGAAATTATGAAAAGCCTTGCATGATGAAATACAATATCAGAGTGATAACAGAACACATTTAGAATAAATTGCTTACTAAGAATTTTTGTCACAAGAAATCTGGTGAAGTTAAATATGGGTTTGCAAAGTAGTACAATTTCATTTATAAACAAGATGAACAATTTTAAAAAGAAAATAGTCTAAAACATTTAAATTAATAAATTATCTAGATGTTAAAAAATTCACGTGAAAAATATGTGATGGTTAATATGCACCCAGTTTTAAATATGTGATAGTTAATATGCACCCATTTTCAAAATTGTGATGGTTAATAATTAATATGCATCCAGTTTCAAATATGTGATAGTTAATATGCATCCAGTTTCAAATATGTGATAGTTAATATGCACCCATTTTCAAAATTGTGATGGTTAATAATTAATATGCATCCAGTTTCAAATATGTGATAGTTAATATGCATCCAGTTTCAAATATGTGATAGTTAACATGCATCCAGTTTCAAATATGTGATGGTTAATATGCACCCAGTTTCAGTTTCTCCAAGCTAGTTTTACAGTGCTCTGCCTGCCACAAAGTAATGAAGTTAAGTTAATGTTCTCAAACCTTACAGAATAATTAAATTTAGGTGCTTTTAAACTTTATGTATTTTAATTTTTAAATTATTTAAATTAAGCTCTATTTTAAAATTTCTTAATTAAATTTGGAGCAGTTATGGAAAATCTTAGATGGAGCTAAACATTATTTTTAAGTATTGTGTAGATTGTAATTACACCATGTCTGCTATAACAACTCACTTATTTTATTTTATTTTATTTTTTTTGTCACACGTTTTTTGCTTTCGACCACATTGAGAATAGATCCTTGCAGAAGCTAACTACTTCTCTTCTGTATTGCTGTTAAATATTGAAAAAATGTTATAAATGCTTGTTTTACTGACGTAATTTGAATACATTATTTTGTCTCTGCATTTATCAATTCATTAACTTTATTTTTTTGTTATGTATGCTGTTTATTAAGTGTAATATTTCATTACTTTCTGGACCAAATAAATTAGACTGCTAAACTGGGTTAATGCCAGAATATGTTTCATTATGTCTTAAAGTTTATTAAAATTTATCTATCAAAAACTAAGTCTAGACTAAGTCTTTCACTGAGTTATTCCGGGCAAGTCAGGCTTGGACTATTTTCTTATCATAACATAACTTTTAAAAGATTGATTGATAGATTTTATTTTGTATTTAATACAGTCGCTTATGTTTTGGGTTGCCATACCGATAATGTGTCTGTTGCTCACACTTTTTCTATTTTTGGTCTACTTCTGCTATCGATGCTGCCAACAAGATCCGGGGAAAAGAAGGAAATTAACTTGTTTAAAATGGACTCTTTCTATATTGATGGTCATCTCATGGTTGGTTTTTTGTTTGTATGAAGAAGTTAAAGTACATTCATTTTTGAGTGCCTCTTACAGAACAGACCGGCAGCCACTTTTAAATGTTGGCAGCTTGCAGATAGGACCAGCAATATAATATTTTTGCAAGAAAAATATTTTTTTGCTCTTTAATTTTGTTAAATGTTCGAAAATGAATTGAAAATAGTTGCTGCTCGGGCTTGAGCCAATGCTGGTAGATTTTGTTGATGTTTAAGGTCTCATCTCTCTTTTTCTGTTTTAAATTGCTTATAAATAATTTTTTATATATGAGATCCTTATTTATTTTCAGAAATTTTCAAACATTATTATTATTTTCTATGATATAATTTCATAATTTTATATGTTGGTATTTCTTATGACATTACAAAAGCATGTAATAATTGTGATGCGTTTCAGTGGCTTCATTGCACTTGGAATGTATGGTAATGAAGATACAAACAAAGGAGTTAACAATATTGCTGCTGCAACTAGTGATATCACGTTCACTGTCAACAAGATTAAGATGCAGGTTTGAATCTTAACTTTGATGTGTTCTAATTATGGTCCGACCATGCAAGGCCGGAAAATTGTAGGCAAAACCGGAAATGATACGAGTTATGAGCTTGCATTAGCACTGAAGGCAATAAAATGAAATGTATAATGTGATGTGAATGTTGTTTATATATTACTTTTCTTTGCTTTTGCTGATTTTATATGCAATTAAGAAATAATTGTTTATAGCAGTTCTTTTATTGTAGATAGCTTGATAATTCATGTTTTATGTTAATCGTTTGTTGCGCATTGCCATCGTTGTGATTATGATTTTAATTGGTTGCAAATTTATAGATAATAATGTTTTTTTTATTTTATTATTAATTTAAAAACAAAGCAATCACATTACTCGTGTTTAAAAGAATTCAAAATGTTAAATTTTCCTTCAAAGATTTCAGCTCTTCACAGGACAACAAATACTACAGTTTCTAGAGGCATTGAGGAAATATCTGCCATATTCAAGACTCTTAGCCAGCAGAGACCACCGGATAAAGAATTCTACATTGAGGCCGATAAAGCTAAAGGTTTCGCTCGAAGCATTCAGGACAGCATGGCGGAAATTTATCGTAAACTTCAAGATATGGATTTTCATCCTTACATTGCTACGGCCAGAAAGTATGAACTTTACAGGTCGGATAAATTTTGCTTTTCATCGCAATTCAATTATTATTAGGGGTACCCCATCAAATGGGCCCCGTCAAAAGAGCCCCGACAAAAATGCCCCCGACATAAGGGCCTCGACAAAAGGGCCCTTACTTTTTAAATTACATCAAAGCGTTTACGTTGTTTTTTACAAACTTTTTACAAACTTTTTACAAACTGTTTACAAACTTTTTACAAATGTTTTACAAACTTTTTACAAACTTTTCACAAACATTTTACAAACTTTTTACAAACTTTTTACAAATTTTTTACAAACTTTTTAAAAAGGGCCTGCATTCTTGACCGCCTTGCTTAAAGCTTACTTTCTATAGCCGAGATTTTCTGTATATTAGTGTACATATGAATATCATATGTAAGAGTCGCTTTCTTTTAGTTATTTATTGAAAATCATTTTTTGTAATTATTTTTTTCATGATTAATTGTAAATTGACAAAAATTTATAAACAGAAAAAATGAAAAATATTATAAAGCACAAAAATTATTAAACAGCATTCTTAATATGTATATATAAAAATGACTGTCTGCGTGTGTGTGTGGGTATGTTCTTTATGCATTGCTACACCATTCATCGGATCGTAATGAAATTTTCTCACAACTTTGAGAGTCAATAGAGGAAAGTTTTTGTGAAAAAATTAAAATCGGTCACAAAATGAGCGAGCAGAAACTGGAACTAGAGAATGAACGGGAAAACAAGCGGGAACAGAAAAGCGACCAAGAACAAAAAAGCAAGCAAGAAAGGGAAAGCGACTATGAAGAGGAGAGCAAGCGGGAAAGCGATCGGGAGCCGTAAAGTGATCGGGAAAGGGACCTGGAGTGGGAAAGCGAGCGGGAAAGGGAGAGGGAAAGTGATCGAGAACGGGAAAGCGATTGGGAACGTAAAAGCGACCGGGAGAGGGAAAGGGAACGGGAAAGCAAGCGGGAACGGGAAAACGACCGGGAGCGTGAGAGAAGCTGGAGAGAGAGAGAAACCTTTAAAACACCCGGGCAACACCGGGTACCCCGCTAGTGATCATAAAAAAAACACTAATTTGATCAACAGCTGACCCTTCAGAAAATAGTGTGAATATTACAATCATGTAAGAACTATCCGTTTTAATCTGACCTTGTAAACAAGTAAAAGAAAAACGAATTTTTCAACACAAACTTTGATTTCAAATACACTCGATTTAGAAATACCAAATATGTTCAAATTAAATTGTTTTTTTTTTCAATTGAATCATGTATTGTCGTCCAATATAAAGCTATGCTGAAAGTTTCAGCTTCCTAGCTAGTCAAAAAGCTGGTTAAATTTTAATTGCAAGATTTGCGTACAGAGAAAGACACACACACACACATATACACAAACACACACAGAGATTGTAACCTAAATAAAAGTTTTTAAAAAGTTTGTAAAAAACAACGTAAACGCTTTGATGTAATCTAAAAAGTAAGGGCCCTTTAGTCGGGGGCCGTTATGACGGGGGTCGTTTTGTAGGGGCCCATTTGTCAGGGCCCATTTGTCGCGGGCCCATTTGTCTGAGGCCCATTTGACGGGTCACCATTATTAGGTATTTATTATTTTGATAGTTTTATTTATTTCTTTATGAATTTAGATAAATATATCAAATCAGAAGGTTTAATGAATATTTTTTTATAAAGTTATCAATTATTAAAGTTAGATATTCATGAGATATTGAGAAAAATTGGTTTGCTAGTTTGAAAGATATTTAAAGAATCGTATCAGATTTTAAAGTGAAATTGATTGCTTATATTAATAATTTTGTTCTTATATAAATAAAATTCTTTATATATTAATAAACTGGCCCGTATGTTAATTAGCTGGCCTGTATGTTAATGGTCTGGCCCGTATGTTAATGAACTGGCCCGTATCTTATTGAACTGGCCATTATGTTAATGAACTGGCCCGTATGTTAATGAGCTGGCCTGTATGTTAATGAACAAAAATTATTTCTCTTAACAGCATATAGTTATTTGTGGTTTTTAATTTACCATTCAAGTTATTCTGTATGGAATTTAATTGTTTTTTTTTTTAAATTCTAAACATGCAGGAGATCGGGTACCTGGGCAACATTTGGATGGCTTCTTCTGTTGTGTCTGATCTTATTGGTTGGCATCGGTCGAAACTCTAAATGCACTTTACTCCTGTTGGTTCTTTAGCTGTATTAATTTGAATAAACATTTATTTTGTTTTCTTTTTGAATTTAATGGAGGAATGTAATTATAATTTATGTTAACTGATTGTGGTTTCCAACATTTTTTAAAGATGGAACGATTTAAATACTTTTAAAATCTCAGATTTTTTCTTTTTGGCTCAAGATGAGTAAATAAATAAATTGAAGCCTAATAATAATAGAATTTTTTTGATGATTTCCATTGAATGATGTCTGCTACACCAAATAATAATAGAATTTTTTTTCTTTGATGATATGTATCTTTTGAATAATGTAAATCTGTTGCTGTTTAATGAGACATATCTTACCCGCATAAACGATCAGAGCATATCCGTAGTTTTACAAACGCATTGAAATTTTCATCATTTCAATTTTTAATTATCATAAGAAACCGTTATTTGAAATTCTTCTAATTTTTTGATATTTTTTGTGGAAGACTGGTTTTGAATTTCCTATTTAATTAACGATGAGATTATTTAAGAATTTTTAAAAAAGTGTTTTTTTTTTTCAAAATTACAGGTTTTGTGCATTTGGTATATTCAGTCTCGTTTTGAGTTGGCTGTTTGCAGGTATTCACCTTGGAGTGGCAGTTGTGAGTTTTAATTGTTTGTTTCAGTCATCTTTATTTCTCTATAAATATATTCAAGCCGTTCATCTTTCACGGAAGTTTTTGTTTACGTATCGTAATTCTCCTAATTTGTATTGAAAAATGAGAACTGATAAACATTGGAGTTTGTATCAACAGGGAATGGGAGATTTCTGCTCTGATCCCGATCCTGTTGTTGAAGGTTATGCCTTGGAACATGTGGAAATGTGTATGTTTTTTATTTTATTTATTTATTTATATTTATTATTTATGCACTGGAACATGTGGAAATGTGTATGTTATTTATTATATTTATTTTGTTTATTTATTTATATTTATTATATATGCATTGGAACATGTGGAAATGTGTATTTTGTTTCTTATATTTATTTATATTTATTATATATGCATTGGAACATGTAGAAATGTGTATGTTATTTATTATATTTATATATATATTTATTATACATGCCTCGGAAACATGTGTATTGTGTATGTTATATTTATTATATTTCTTTTTATTATTGCATAGTCACATAAATGAAAGTTATTAGGCAATAATAATTTAATTTATTCCTATTGTTTTACGTTGTGTAACATAAAATTTTAATAGATGAGCTATTAATGTTTATTTTATGGTTTTATTTCTTCAAATCATAAAATTTTTAGCTTTAATTATTTATTTTATATATATATATATATATATATATATATATATATATAAAATATTTTTTAATAACCTGACAGCCATTATTCACTACTACATTAAATGTGACAATTCTATTGCTGCCAATCCATTTAATGAGGTTAGTCTTGTATGTTTGTTTCTTCAAGTTTCAGTATTTATGTAAATAATATTTTAATTAATATATATATATATCTTATTTATTTTGGTTGTTTTTTATTTTTGTTATTATTTCAGGCTTTGAGGAGAGTTACGGATTACATAAACGAAGCTAATGCATCGTTTATAAAAGCTACTGAAGCTGCTGATAAGCATTTTGGCAGTCATGAAGTAAGTATAATTTTAAAATTCCTGTCCCGTATTAAAGATCTTAATTATTTATGTGTTTAAAATTGGTCCTTTTCCTTGATTTCTCTGTATTTCAAAGATATGGATTAGGAATGTATAAAACTCCTTTTTGATTAAAGCTATTCTTGGCTCAAAATGAAGCTCACAAATGTATTTTTTTAATTAAATATATTTGAAAAAATATTGTCTGAAGCGATTTTGGGAAGCTCTTGCACAGAGTGATTAAAAGTTATTTTAAAAAGTATTCCTTTAGGTCCACTTCCCTGGTTTATTTTTTTTATTTTTTCAAAATCTATGTCACATAAATTTTATAAATGTGATCATCATGTCATGTAATTATTATAAATGTAATCATCATGTCATGTAAATATTATAAATGTAATTATCATGTCACGTAAATATTATAACCATCAGCTGGTGAATGCACAAGTTGAAGTTAATAAATGAAAATTATAATTAATTCTCTTTTGTACGTAAATAAATAAATAAATAACTGTTTCAATTTTGTATTTCTTCAATTAGTTTATTCGTTCAAAACAACTTGTTGACGTCGGTCTGACAAACATGAAAGCCATTTTGATGTCTATCAACGCTCTGATTGATTGCACAAATGTACACAAGGATTACATAGACGTTCTCGAAGGAGTTTGCTATTTTACACTGTATGTATATACTATATGTATATATATTACCTCTCAGATAATAATTTATATTATTGTCATCATATTGTTTTTAATTAGATTTTATTATAATTTTTATTTTATTTTTTAAATTTAAAAGTTTTTTTTATGTATTTGTTCCATCGAAGGCCTGGTGTTCTTTTCATGTTCTTGTCATCCGTGACAACCGGATTGTTGTTCTCTGCTCTTGTGGTTGTTTCGTCGAAGACGTGGAGAGTTGTTGGCATCAAGTTAGTATTTATTCATTATTCATTTATTTATTTATTTATTTATTTATTATATAATTTGTTCGTCAATCAATTATTTAAAACAGGTTTTGATGCATTGCATTCACTTACTGCTTCCGATCTGAAAATTTAAACTTTTTAAAAATGACTTTGTTTTGATATGAATTTCTGCATACAAATGCAATTTTTAACTGAACATGTTATGTTAATTAATAAATAAAATTAGAATAAGTCTATTCTAATGTTTCATTAATTATGCAGCTATGATGACGACTCCCCGTAAGTTAGGCTTCAACATTTTTTAACTTCTTTTATGTTGTTGCTCTTTAGTTATTAAACTTCTTTTTTTTGCAGTTTTATTGTTGATGATTTTGTACGTGTTGTGATGTGATCATATGTTATGTTGATCATCTGAATATATGTTGTGATGAAATGGTTATGTTATGTTGATCATCTGAATATATGTTGTGATGAAATGGTTATGTTATGTTGAAGATCTGAATATATGTTGTGATGAAATGGTTATTCTATGTTGAAGATCTGAGTATGTGTTGTAATAAAATGGTTATGCTATGTTGAAGATTCATAATATGTGTCCTGATAAAATTGTTATGCTATGTTAACAAGCTTGAGTATTTATGCTTACAATTATTTGTACTCATATGTGACAAGAATCAATGTTCATTCCATACAAATTAAAGAATACCAATATGATATCACATGTTAATTGTGATATGGTGTCCTATGTGACTATTTCAATATAGCCATGATCACATTTTCTTGCCTATTTATTGTTCATATTGTGCGTTTTGTGAAAGATGCTTGGCTATTTTTACCACTCTCTGTTGAAACAAACTAAACACACACTAATTGACTGGCTGAGTTGTCTACACCAGCATTAAAAGTTAAAAAAAATCCTACAAACTTTTGTTTTCTTAAAGCAAGTTAAAAAATTGTGTTTTATATTTTGTTTAATTTATTTCTGCATCTAAATTGAATACATTATTATAATTTATTTATTTATTTCATGCATTAGAAGATATTTTGACCTGAAATCTGATTCCAATGACCCAAAATCCAATGGATTCGGATTTGACCGAGTTTATTAAAATTCTACAGTAATGAATTTTGGCACATCCCTACTTTGTAGATGCACCTGATATGCAGGTTTCATAAGTGAAAAAACAGTCATGACAAAATGTCTTAAAAAATCACAGTTATGTCACATACAAGAAGTCATGCACAAGATGCTGCAGACAAATATTTTTTATCATGTTTTTTTCTCGGGAATTTTGTTGAGTTACATTTTGTCTGAGCCCCAATGTTGAATGTCCTCTAAATTTATTTTTAATTATTTTGGAATTGTTTGTTTGAATGACAGGAAATCATACACTGATCAGGATGAAGAAGAAGGGGGACCTTTCATGTCACAGATTCATCATCACCATCAGGCACCTCCATCACCTTTATATTACAGGTAGGTAGATAGACCACTTATGTAGATGAAAACTGATGCAGTTGCTGAATTATTTATTGTTTGTCTGATTTTTATTGATCTTGACCTTATTTGACCTTGGTTCATCATTAACAGTTCACTTGAGTACAAACCCAAATAATTTTCTTTTTCCTTTTTATCAGCTCATCTACATCTTTGTTTTCCCAAGACTTTTTTCCTTAAAAATGTGCCTTTGTTTCAAATTCTAACTGTGTAGAGATTCTTTGTTATTCTTATTATGCATATGTTAATAAGGTAGTCTGTTTATTGGACTGTGACTTAATTTAGGACTGTTTTATTCAAATAATCCCCTTGAGGCATCAGGTTTGTGGCCTTAACTGGTTTGTTTTTCCCACATTGTTTTGGTTTGGTTTCTTACTTTCTCTCTCTATCTCTTTCTCTCTCCCTCCTTTTGTTTGTTTCCTCTGTGTTTCTCTCTCTCTCTCTTTCAACTTTCATGCCATCAATAACTTTAAAGAAAGTGTTTCTTAACATCAGACATCTTTCAATTAAGTTTTTCATTCATAATTTCAACAGCTTCAACTTGTCTTTTTTAAAAGCTTAGGAAATTCATCTGCATGTTTGTCTATATAAAAATGACTGTCTGTCTGTTTGTCTGTCCCCTATACAAATCCAAACCACTGGACCAATTTTAACAAAATTTGGAATGGAGGAGAAAAAGATAGGGCAGCTTTTAATATTTTAAACAATTTTTATGTTTTTATGACCAAAAAACTTTCCAGGCCTAAAGTGCCTATGCATGAACATCAAAGATTACTGCATAACAAAATTCAAATTTAGTTTATGTAACAAAGTTTGAAGGTTTTAAGCAACTTTTATTAAGTCTATTTTATGTTTTATGTGTAAAAGAAGTTAGGAGGGAGAGGAAGAAAGAAAAATAGCGGGATTGGAAAGGCGAGTGAAAGTAGGAACTGGAGAGCAATTGAGCAGGAAGGGGAGAGGAAGAGTGAGAAGGAGCAGGAGAGCAAGCAGGGATGGAAACGGGAGAGAGGGAGAAAATGATAAAAAAAACCTCAAAGAACTCCGGGCAACGCCTGGGAACCCCGCTAGTGTTTCCATATATTATAACATCATGTTACAATTTTATTAATTCCAGCTTCCCTAAAGCCAGACAGGCCCACATAGCTGCACACAACAGACGCACCACACCACCACCAGCCGTAAGTTTAACATGTTTGTAACCACTGGTCAATAAGTTATTATTAATGTATAAAAATTAGAAAGCAGTAATGTATTTCAATCCCACAAAGCTTTTTGGATCAGTCTTACCTGCCTCACAAAAAACAGTTGCAATGGGAAATTTCCATTAACTAAAACAGCAGGGAGCACCTGTTGAAGTGGATATCCTTCTACTCTTCATCTTATCACTTGCTATTCAAACTAAAAATCTTTCAATATAATCAATTAATATATTATCTAGATAAATTCATAATTGTATTTATATTTATATATATTAATTTATTTGGCTTTGTTATTAACATTTTAAACAACTGTTCCATCTAAACGAATCCATATGCATGCCACCAGTACAACAGCAACGAGTTCTACAGACAGTACAGTGACATCAACACTCCCGAGGACGGAAGAGCCGATTACACCATCAGGGAATCCAATGCATGAGAATATTATTTCTGTGTGTGTGTGTGTGTGTGATGCGTGAATGTGCGTGATACGTGAATGTAGTCGTGTCATCTGAATTTAATTCGTTCTATCGATTCTTGACACTTATGTGTGATTACTTCTTTTTCTTTTTGTTAGCAGTAGTTATGGTGATAATTATGATGGCTCAATGGCTATAATATTATACTGTCAATATCTTATAATATTATATGGTCGATATAGGATATCTATTGTCGATATTGTTTAAATTATTATTCAAAATGTGTAATTATCATCTTTTTGACCTATTTGAACGGCTACTGCATATCTGTCTGAATATTGTGAATTGCCCCAGTTAGCCTAAGCAGTCGGGCAAAAGGCATCCACGGCCAAGTAAAAATCGTTTGCAGCTGGATGAAACTCGTCAGAGCTTGATGAAACTTCTTGAACCCGACCATTGAGACGCAGATCTCCACCAAAGCATCAGTCTTATAATTAGGCAGAGCTGGCAAATCGCATGCTGCTATCTCAGTTCTTACCATATAAAAAATTGGTAACTTATTTCATTTGATATTTACAACTAAGAAGACAAACTCATAAAGTATTGATTTTTTTTCATGTTACTTGCTTCTCTTGCTAGGGTTAAGGATCCTACTCTCAATTATGCATATTCATGAGGAAATCATATAATTTTTCTAGCTGATCCAAAAAGAATAAAATGTTCATCTCTCCACCTTAGTGATTCCCCAACTATTCTTAGAAAAACCTACCTGGATAGTCTAAATCTGAAGATCTTTTTCTTGTAGCGAACTATTCTTTCAGAACTTAAACATTAGCTTCATCTTCTATGTTTTTGACTAAGTTATGAACTGAATGAAATGGAAGAACTGAAAATGCACGTAAATAATGAATGTCCAGATAACATTGATTTAACAGACTCATAGACCAGTGATCAATCTTTACTTTTATTTTTATTAACAAGCAAATATAAAAAATAGCTTTCAAATCAAAAGATACCGGAGTGGTGAGTATGTGTATCAATCTATTTTTAATCAGAAACTATTCAGAACTCCCACACCTTTTCATCATTGTCAGTTTCTCGACTGCATCCGTTTTTGACTGACTGCGGGCGTTTTTTGCCCCACTGCCTAGACCGGTTCATGTAATTCACAAAATCGGTCAACATGCAGTTCCTGTGTTGAACAGGGTTGCATTATTTTATATATTAACCTCCCTAATAAAGTTTTATAAATAGCATTTCTACTTTTCATATTATTAAAACTGATTATTTCATTGTAATGATACATGTTGTAGTCTATAATATTATGTTAAGATTGTCATAAATATTTTAGAAATTATTACTTATTGAATATGACATTAAACATATTGATTATCATCATCTTTAAGTAATTTTTGGATGAGAATGCATTATTTCATATACTCACATCCTAAGAATGTTGTAATTTTTTATAGTTTGTACGTTTTCAGTTATTATTAAGTATCATCATTTTAGGATGATTATAAATAGTAATCATACAGATACTTTCTTTTTGTTACCTGATCACGCTTCGGTAATGTGCTGCACGCTTTTTATAGAAATTTTCCTATCTTCCTGATAACAGTCAGATGTGCCCATACTTTTCATGTTGAACATTTTCATCAGTGTGGGCATGTGTATGTATATATGTATGTGCGTGTGGTAATTTCCAAAACATACTTTAAAGACCTGTCCTATTGTTTTTCTTTATGGTGACCATGCACTTTTTACTAATATATATTTCAATTATTTTTGCTTCCCTTTTCTTTACTCCTGAGTAAAACAGTCTTTGAGCTCTTTTTTTATTTTTTGAATAAGTGCTCTGCGTGATGAACTCACTTTGTGCAATCACAAGTCTTGTTTGAATGAGTCCTACGTGTTACTCAAGGTGTTGAATGAGTTGTGGGAGTTGTGCTGGTTTGGATAAATTGTACGTGTTTTAAAGGATATAATAAATAAGTAATTTTTTTATTGCCATTTGTTTTTGCTGGCATCAATTCGTCTTTCTATGGGAACCTATTATTGAGTTAGTCATTGTAGCATTTATTGCAAGTGGTGAGGTTTGGTCATACTAATTCCCCACTGATATATTATCGGATCTTTTTTCTGTGTTTATTTATTTGTCGGACAACTGATTCATGTTGTGTACTGAATTTGTTCAATTATATTTGTTTGTTTTTTTACACTTTCAAGTTTTTACAAAAGCTTATTTTGTTGACTGATTTGTTACAAAAATTGATATTGAGAAGTGACATGTTTCATGCTAAATTTTGTAATATACATAGATGTGCTTATGCCATCAATATAAGTACACACACACACACACACACACACACACACACACACACACACACACACACACACACATATATATATATATATATATATATATATATATATATATATATATATATATATATATATATATATATATATAATTTCTAATGTTTTTCATTGTTGTGATGCATTTTTAGAAGAAAGTTTAGAAGCTATTTTTCTACTCTGAATTTTGTTTTTTGTTAATATTTTTGGTTTAATTTTTGTGATGCGATTTAAAAGAAAAGCATCTTAATTATTTGTGGATTGGTATTATAGTTTTGTTTTTAACTTTGGCAGTTTTGATATTTTTGTTTTAATTTTTCATACACTGTTTCATTTAAATTTAAAATTATTTATAAAACAGCGAAATATTCAAACATTCACAGGTCTTGCTCATCAGATTCTGAACCCTTTGTCAAAAAATTTGGCAAAAACATTTAACAAGTTTGTTAAGGTAAGCAACTAAATGAGATGACACCGGTGCCTTGAATTTTCTGATCAGTCAACATTACTAAACGCCTTATTGGATCAAAATGTATCATGTTTGAGTCAGTATACATCTAAATAAAAAGCAAGTTGCTGGAATGTTTAGAACAAACTTCTTTTTGAGATTTCCACCACCTGGTCTAGCCAGTTTCCACGCATCTCTTAAGACTTTCATGTTTGCTGAACTTTCTTGCCATGTTAAAAGTGGTTTTGAGTTTTGAAGCTGCGCTAAACATATGTCACTTACATCACAAACAGCAAAACCTCAGTTTGAAAAAGTTTCCAATTTTGCTATGGTTTTATTTTACCTAGCAAAGCAAGCATCATCAAAAACGCTTCTTTAATTTTTCAGTTGTTCGTTCGAAAAAACAAGGTTTTGCGTGAAATTGGTGAAGCAGCTCCAGCTGGTATCCTATCAAAAAGATAAAAACAAAAGAACAAAACTAAAAAGGGCGAATGCAAAAAATAGCGCACAATAATAAGAGCGAAAATAACAAGGCGAAACTAAAAAGACCGCACGTAAAAAGGCGAAAAAAATGTTATAATTTAACTGGTTGAGATACCCGCCATTGCCGGGTTCTTTCTCTATCGGACACACACTCTCAATCTTCTATCTAGCTTCTGCTATCTCTTTTTCTCTCTCCTTCCCTATCTCTTTATCACACAAACACACACAAAAACCTCCGGTTTTCCTTCACTCTCTTTTTTTTATCTTTTTCTCAAGCACACACATAAACAGAATTCTCTGTCTTTCTTCTGCTATCTCGATTTTTCTCTCAATATCTCACTCTTTTGATAAATAGCCACTATGGATTTGTACAAGAGCGTTCGTGCTTACAAATTTTGCTGGATTGCTTTGAAACTCTGAAAAATTCTATACCCAATTGGATGAATGATCCCTAACATATTATAGTTTATCTAGATTTTGCTAAAGCTTTTGACAAAGTACCACATATACAAGAATGGGGAAAAATAGATGCCTGGAATATGAAGCAATATTCTAAAATGAATAAAGGAATGGCTGACAGAAGACAAAAAATAACTTGTACATAATAAAAAATACATTTTTTTTTAAAAACAACGTGTTTCTCGCGCCTTAAAAAGTATAAAATAATATTCCTCTGAGGCTGGCAAAATTTCTGAATAACTTGGTGACATTATGGTAACATACTTTATAATAGTTTCTAATTCATATACAATGAAAAACGTTGGTTGCATTATTTTTTTTATAAATGTTTGTTTTACAGAAATTTTGATATTGTATGTGCGCCCAACGTTTTTCATTGTATATGGATTAAAAACTGTTTTAAAATATGTTACCATAATCAATCAATCGGTTAAATTTGTATAACGCTATTTACAATCGTTCAATAGCGCTCGGACACGAACTTATTAAATAGATAAGTTTTAAGTCCCCGACGGAAAACTGTGAAAGAAGTAGATTTAGTAAGAGAAGTAGGAAGATTATTCCGGAAAAGGAACCAGAGTAGGAAAAAGAGCGTGTGTGACCAAGTTATTCAGAAATTCTGTCAGGCTCATAGAAATATTATTTTAGGGCGCAAGAAAAACGTTGTTTTTTTGCTTAAAAATGTATTTTTTATGACGTAAAAACTATTTTAAAATTTAAAACAGTTTTAGATAGAATTTTTCAATTGCAATCGTATGTTACAAACCAGAATAGCTTTATTATATCTAAATCAAAAATTTTAAAAATCGAAATTTTAACACGCAAAAAGCAGCCTATGGTTACTTCAAGGCTCCTTGTAGCTATGCAAATGTGCAAATGAAAGGGCGAATTGACGATTCACGGGATATTGTTTGTGGCAATAAAAAAGTACTTGAGTAATCCTATTGTCCATTCCACATTTAAGGTCCTGGAAATAGATTCTTCTTGAAAAATAAAAAATACGTTTCACCTTTTTTTAAAAATTCGGTTTCCCGGACCTCAAATGTGGGT
This sequence comes from Erpobdella octoculata, assembly GCA_963978895.1. Classification (NCBI taxonomy): domain Eukaryota; kingdom Metazoa; phylum Annelida; class Clitellata; order Hirudinida; family Erpobdellidae; genus Erpobdella; species Erpobdella octoculata. The sequence continues at coordinate 8,002,339 of OZ022240.1, read as the reverse complement.
TGGAAAATTGGGTTATTTGGTTTTTAAAGTAGCTGCTACTCAAAAACTGTGAATGCTACAGGAGTAAAAATTAGTATTTAGTTTCTACTCCAAAAATAATGTAAATACCACAGATGTAAAAATTAGTATTTAGTTAAATACCACAGATGTAAAAATTAGTATTTAGTTAAATACCACAGATGTAAAAATTAGTATTTAGTTAAATACCACAGATGTAAAAATTAGTATTTAGTTAAATACCACAGATGTAAAAATTAGTATTTAGTTTCTATTCTAAAAATAAAGATATACGTGTTTTACCATTTTTACCAATGCTTTTATTAACTCGTCGGCTCTGTTTCTCTGTCTGTTTCAAATCTTGCAATCAATTTTTGAGTCACTTCCTGATGATAGATTTTTTTCAAATTTTGCATACATGCTCAAGATAGAAGACAATGCAATATTCAATTATTAGTTTTACAATAAGTCAATTAATTTAGTTAATTTTCTTGAGGATTTTATCGAGGGGTTTCTTGAGGGTTTTCTTGACCACAAAACGCTAACCGACTGGCAGACTATTTTACCAAGTTAACACGAACCACACTCACTGACCGCGATTCTCAAGCGTGTACGTAATTTTCATGAAAATAGTTGAGATATTTAAATTCGATGCTTTTTGATATTTTTATTATTATTACCAATGCTTTTATTAACTCGTCGTCTCTGTTTCTCTGTTTCTCTGTCTGTTTGTTTCTCTGTCTGTTTCAAATCTTGCAATCAATTTTTGAGTCACTTCCTGATGATAGATTTTTTCAAATTTTGCATACATGCTCAAAATAGAAGACAATGCAATATTCAACTATTAGTTTTACAATAAGTCAATTAATTTAGATAATTTTAATTAATTTCGATATTTCGATATAATTAAGATATTTCGACTTTAACATAAAATAAAAGAGTAATATAAGAAAAAATTGATTGCAAAATTTGTGTTTTAATTACATATAAGAGCATTGGTTTTAAAAATTCGTTTTTAATTTACTTGTTTTAAAATTTGGTTTCCAGGACCTCAAATGTGGGTTGGAAAATTGGGTTATTTGGTTTTTAAAGTAGCTGCTACTCAAAAACTGTGAATGCTACAGGAGTAAAAATTAGTATTTAGTTTCTACTCCAAAAACTGTAAGTGCTACAGGTGTGAAAATTAGTATTTTGAGATTTTGTGCCGGTTAAAAGTAGATGAGTTCAGTTTATCACCGGATGGGCGGGCCAAGCCGTTATTTTAGGGTCTTCATACGGCCCTGCCCAAACCTTAAATCAAGGTGGGACGGGCCGAGATTTTTAACCAAGTATATAGACATTTTTGTGATTTTAGGGTGTTCAGACGGGCCGGGCTAAACCTGAAGTCAAGGTGGGACGGGCCGAAGTTTTTCATCAAATATATAGAACTTCTAGGCCTGTAAAAACGGGCCGGGCCCATATTAGACGGGCCGTGCTGGGCCAGGAATTTCGGTTTTTGAAACGGGCTGGACCATGTTGTCGACGGGCCGAGCCGAGACCTAAAAATTGATCCGTGCAGTACTCTACTATGTATGCACGGTTCAAATTCTAATTTCATGCGAGCGAAGCCGCTACGGGCACTGCTAGTTTTAACTATAACAGTGTAACATATGAACCTTTTATTAAAAATCATTTATATATTTGAGATAATAAGATACCAATTTAATGCAAATATTTTCTATGAAGATATAAGTCTATAATTATAAATACTACATAAATGAAAAGAAGATTTTTATTTTAAAATTGATATCTGCATCATGAAAAGAAAATCTGATAATCAATAATTTTAGTGAATTTGTTATAAAAACAATATCTATTTATATAAAAATAAGATTATGTAAGTTTCTTAGTCCTTTATGCATTACTACACCATTCATCCGATCGTACTGCACTATCAAGAAAATGTTGCAAAGTTTCACATGGAGGTAGTCCTGATTTTGAAAGTTTCAAACTAATTTTTTTTAAACTCTGTTTATTATTTTACGTTTTATTGTTAAAAATGAAAAAAAAAACTTAGGCAACGCCTGTCAACAATGCAAGTACTTTCTTAAAATTTATTGGTTAACAAACAATTTCCTGTTTCAGTAAAAGGCATCCTTGGACAATTCTGCTAGCATAATTTAAAACAAAAATGTTGATAAAAAAAACTAATAAAATAGCAAACAATTAATATGAAAGATATATCAGTATACTCAATTATTTTTTATTTTCAATTTCTTGTTTCAGTTTTTTATGTCTGTCTAAAAAACGTTTTACTTTGTCTCTGTCTCTGTGATATTCATTTACTTGAATTGATTCAACGGCTTTTATGATATTATCAAAATCTGGAATGATACATTTGGTAAATTCGTAATACTTTTCATATGCAGTCATAAGATGATTGGGCATATTATTCTTCCAAATAACATCATTTCGGTCGTGTGAGAAAAGAAATGGGATCCAACCGTGATTTGATAATAATAGTTCTTTCCATAACAGATCATTCAGAGTCTCTGTCTCGACCAGCGCAAATATCCAATCGCCACTGTTTCTGGAATTCAATATTATTTTTATAAACCTTTTTAGTTCAAAATTGTTTAGGCTTATTTCGGATAAATTACAAAATAACTCTAAATATTCTGAACACGTGCTCTGAATAGGATTGTAATAATAACATCCATGATATAAAAACTCATAAATAATTGGAAGTTTTGCTTTTATATTTGAATTATTTTGTTTTTTTGTTGTAAATGTCAACAAGCAACGAAGGACTGTGTCAAACCTTTTCATGTCCCAAAAAACACTTTTCATTGACGCTACTATTCCATCAATTGTGTGGAAGTTACTTATAACCTCGGAGTTAATGTTTGAAAAAAATTCAATATATTCATTTGAGTCTTGAGAATAATTAAAACGCAGTCCTAAATAATGAAATCTTCTTGGATGAGTCCACGTGACAGATCTTTCAAACACAACGCCTAAATTACTTATATCTAAATAAAATAAATCAGGTAATTTGTCTATCATTTTGTATATTAACTGTAGATTCCATTCATTAATTACCCTAAAACAGCTGTTTCTACTCATGTCAAGCATCGTTAAATTGGAAAGATACGATATGGAATTAACCAATTCTTCTAATGATTCACCAACGGATGTACTTATAGCCAATTTCTGAAGACTGACAAAACTATAAAACTTGCTTATGGTTTTTTTTGCATACCCGCAGCCAGATATAGATAAAGTTTTTAATTTTGCAGCAGGAAATTCAATTTTAAAAATTTCAATTAAATCTTTTTCAGTATTGAATCTATCCTTACATACACAACACAGAGAAAGTCGAAGTAATTTAGGACACAACCACACATTGTTCATTTCTATTTTGCAATAGGTTGTTATAAGGCGACAATTAATTTCTAATTCTAAATCTTCTAAGTTAGAAGACAAAAATGGATTTTTAAAAAATTGCTTATACAATCTTACCATTCGCTTATATTTATTTTGTTTAATATCAGCATAAGTAGATGCTCCAGTGAAAGAAAAACTAGTAAGATTTCTTTTGCTTAAAATGGTTTTTAAAGGATGGAAAAAATGATTGATTTTAAAATCTCTAAGAAATAATTCCTGATATGAATCAAATTTCAAGAAAAATGGAATGATAAACTCTGGCTTTAGTTCCATTCCTGTTTTTATACTTTTTGAAATTATTTCTCCAAAAGCATGAGAAGACAGTTTTACACAATTTTTAACTTTAAAAGGAAGACATTTTATCTCAGTAGACGGTTCGAGAAAAGTTTCCTTAAAATTGAATAAAACAAAATCTGTGCATAACATTTTCAGCAATAAAGGATGTTGTAGATGACCATTCATTTTTTAAGCGTGTTATGATTTGCAAATAATTGGTATAAATCAAAACAATATATATGTTTTGTTGCCCAGATTAATTTTGCAAAGCTCATTTTCCAACAATATTTAAGCAATGATATAATAAAAATGCAGCTTGAGTCTAATATAAAAAACTGTTATATATAAATTGCAAAACAAATAATAGTATATATATATATATATATATATATATATATATATATATATATATATATATATATATATATATATATATATATATATATATATATATATATATATATATATATATCTATATATATAAAAATGAATGTTTGTATATATGTATATATGTATATATGTTAATGTCCTTTATGCATTGCTACACCATTCATCCGATCGTAATGAAATTTTCACACAACCTTGAGAGTCAATGGAAATCAAAAATAAAAAAAAAATTTTGAAATCCGTCACAAAATGAGCGGAGCGGAGCGGGTGAGCGAGCGGAGCGGAGCGGGTGAGCGAGCGGGAATTATATATATATGTATGTGCGTATGTATGTGTGTATGTATGTATGTGTATGTGCATGTATGTGTGTCTGAGTGTGTGTTTATGTATGTACTAGCGGAGATACCCGGCGTTGCCCAGGTTTTCTAGAGGTTTTTCTAATGTTTGTTTCTTTCTCTCCCGTTTCCTTTCCCACCTGCTTTCCCACTCCTGTTCGCTTTCCCGTTTTCGGTCGTTTTCCCGCTGCCGGTCGCTTTCCCGCTCCCGGTCGTTTTCCCGTTCCCGGTCGCTGTCCCGTTCCCGCTCACGTTTGCTCTCCCATTCCCGCTCACGCTTGCTTTTCCGTTCCCGCTCGCTGTCCGTTCCGGGTCGCTTTCCCGTTTCTATAATAGACAAACTAACCCACAAACATTCATATATATATATATAGTCTTAGCAAATCTATTTTACGTTTTATAGGCTAACAGAAGTTATGAAAGAATGTAAAAGAGAAAATGAACGTGAACGGGAACGGGAGAGCAACCGTGACCGGGAATGGGAGAGCAAGCATGACCGGGAACGGGAGAGCAAGCGTGAGCGGGAACGGGAAAGCGACCGGGAACGGGAAAGCGACCCGAACGGGAAAGCGACCGGGAACGGGAAAGCGACCGGGAACGGGAAAGCGACCGAGAACGGGAAAGCGACCGGGAACGGGAAAGCGACCGGGAACGGGAAAGCGACCGGAAACGGGAAAGCGACCGGGAACGCGGAAAGCGACCGGGAACGCGGAAAGCGACCGGGAACGCGGAAAGCGACTGGAATCGGGAGAGCAAGCTTGGAAGGAAACGCGAGCAAGAGAGAAAATCGATAACAAAACTTCTGAGCGGGAAAGCGACCGGGAGCTGGAAAACGACCGAGAGCGGAAAAGCGACCGGGAACGCTACAAAAACGGGAAAGTGGAGAAGGGAACGGGAGCGAGGGTTCCACGACAAAACGTTCACAGACAAAATGTTCAACGACAAAATGTTCCCGACAAAACGTTCACGACACAACGTTCACGACAAAATGTTCACGACAAAATGAACACCGACAAAACGTTCACAGACAAAATGTTCAACGACAAAATGTTCAACGACAAAATGTTCACGACAAAACGTTCACGACAAAACGTTCACGAAAAATGTTCACGCACAAAATGTTCACAGACAAAATGTTCACAGACAAAATGCTCACAGACAAAATGTTCAACGACAAAACGTTCACGACAAAACGTTCACGACAAAATGTTCACACTGAAAAATAAAAATTTTGTTTTATTATGTCAAGATCGCTTGCAAACTAATTATTAAGTCATTTTTTGTGATGTGTCTATTCACCATTTTATTTACCTAAGTAAAGTATATGTGCATGACAGCATGAAACTAATACGTGTTGGCAACATCAAATGATCTTCAATTAATAAATAATTGTATGGAGTTATGGCTATTTGGCTTTTTTCTTTTTCATCCATATTTTGATCCTTTTTATCATCGTTCCATTTATTAACTAGTTAATGCCGATTAATTTGCTTTTGGATAGAGATGTATTTTCAATTCTAGTTGAAAAACGCAAGTAGCTGCATGCTGCTTTACCCAGGTCACCGTTACGTTAATTAGCTAATTAAAGGAGGCTATATTGCTCTTGGAAGCCGATAACTTCTTAATCGCTAGGCTACAACGATCAAGGCTTCTTTCTGTCGTTCACTTAATTAAAATTGAAACATCAAATGAATCTCAATTAATAACTAATTGCATTTCTTTTCTTTTTAATCGGAGTTAATAAAGATTTCATATTTTGACCCCTTTTAATCATCGTTCCATTTATTAACTAGTTAATGCGGGTTGGTTAATTTTCTCTTGGATACCCTTAACTTTTTAATCTTTAGAATACAGCTATCAAACCTTATTTACGTCGTTTGCTTAATTGAAATTGAAAATTCAAACGATCTCAAATTATTAACCAATTTTATTTTCCTATTATAGCTATCCCATTTCATCTGTTTTTTTCCTTCTTGCTGAAACAGTTTACATTCCTCCGATCCATACTCATCTGGTTGCCGTTTGAGTTAGGGGTATCAAGGAGGATATTAACATTGCATTTACTATTGTTAACGTTTTATTTGCGCTCATTTTGTGAAACACAAAATATTTTATCATTTAAAACTAAACTAAATTTAAAAGTTGCAATCGTGAACGTTGTGTCGTGAACGTTTTGTCGTGAACATTTTGTCGTTGAACATTTTGTCTGTGAACATTTTGTCTGTGAACATTTTGTCTGTGAACATTTTGTCGTGAACATTTTGTCGTGAACGTTGTGTCGTGAACGTTGTGTCGTGAACGTTTTGTCGTTGAACATTTTGTCTGTGAACGTTTTGTCTGTGAACATTTTGTCTGTGAACATTTTGTCGTGAACATTTTGTCGTGAACGTTGTGTCGTGAACGTTTTGTCGGGAACATTTTGTCGTTGAACATTTTGTCTGTGAACGTTTTGTCGTGACACCGGGAGCGAGAGAGACAAACATTAGAAAAACCTCTAAAAACCCCGGGCAACGCCGGGTAACCCCGCTAGTATATATATAAATGAATGTTTGTATGTATATATGTATATATGTATATATGTATATATGTATATATGTATATATGTATATATGTATATATGTATATATGTATATATGTATATATGTATATATGTATATATGTATATATGTATATATGTATATATGTATATATGTATATATGTATATATGTATATATGTATATATGTATATATGTATATATGTATATATGTATATATGTATATATGTATATATGTATATATGTATATATGTATATATGTATATATGTATATATGTATATATGTATATATGTATATATGTATATATGTATATATGTATATATGTATATATGTATATATGTATATATGTATATATGTATATATGTATATATGTATATATGTATATATGTATATATGTATATATGTATATATGTATATATGTATATATGTATATATGTATATATGTATATATGTATATATGTATATATGTATATATGTATATATGTATATATGTATATATGTATATATGTATATATGTATATATGTATATATGTATATATGTATATATGTATATATGTATATATGTATATATGTATATATGTATATATGTATATATGTATATATGTATATATGTATATATGTATATATGTATATATGTATATATGTATATATGTATATATGTATATATGTATATATGTATATATGTATATATGTATATATGTATATATGTATATATGTATATATGTATATATGTATATATGTATATATGTATATATGTATATATGTATATATGTATATATGTATATATGTATATATGTATATATGTATATATGTATATATGTATATATGTATATATGTATATATGTATATATGTATATATGTATATATGTATATATGTATATATGTATATATGTATATATGTATATATGTATATATGTATATATGTATATATGTATATATGTATATATGTATATATGTATATATGTATATATGTATATATGTATATATGTATATATGTATATATGTATATATGTATATATGTATATATTCATGTCCTTTATGCATTGCTACACCATTCATCCGATCGTAATGAAATTTTCACACAACCTTGAGAGTCAAGGGGAATCAAATATAAAAAAAAAATTGAAATCCGTCACAAAATGAGCGGAGCGGAGCGGGTGAGCGAGCGGGAACTATACATATATGTATGTGCGTATGTATGTGTGTATGAATGTATGTGTATGTGCATGTATGTGTGTCTGTGTGTGTGTTTATGTATGTACTAGCGGAGATACCCGGCGTTGCCCGGGTTTTTTCGAGGTTTTTCTAATGTTTGTCTCTTTCTCTCCCGTTTCCTTTCCCACCTGCTTTCCCACTCCCGTTCGCTTTCCCGTTTTCGGTCGTTTTCCCGCTGCCGGTCGCTTTCCCGCTCCCGGTCGCTTTACCACTCCCGGTCGCTTTCCCGCTCACGTTTGCTCTCCCATTCCCGCTCACGCTTGCTTTTCCGTTCCCGCTCGCTGTCCGTTCCGTGTCGCTTTCCCGTTTCTATAATAAACAAACTAACCCACAAACATTCATATATATATATACTAGCAGTGCCCGTAGCGGCTTCGCTCGCATGAAATTAGAGAGTTTGAACCGTGCATCCATAGTAGAGATCAATTTTTTAGATCTCGGCTCGGCCCGTCGACAACTTAGCCCAGCCCGTTTTAAAAACCCAAACTCCTGGCCCGGCACAGTCCGTCTGAATTAGGCCCGGCCCATTCTTACAGGCTTAGAAGTTCTATATACTTGATGAAAAACTTCGGCCCGTCCCACCTTGACTTCAGGTTTGGCCCGGCCCAACTGAAGACCCTAAAATCACTAAAATATCTATATACTTGGTGAAAAACCTCGGCCCGTTCCACTTTGATTTAAGGTTTGGCCTGGCCCGTGTGAAGACTCTAAAATAACGGCTTGGCCCGGCCGGTGATAAACTGAACTTAGCTACTTTTAACCGGCACAAAACTTCAAAATACTAATTTTTACATTTGTAGGACTTACAGTTTTTGAGTAGCCGTTATTTTGAAATCAAATAACCCTTTTTCCACCCCACATTTGATGTCCTGGAAACCAAATTTTTAAAAAAATGTTGAAACACTTATATCATAATTTTTTGAGTAAATACTAAATACTAATTTTGACATCTGTAGCATTCACAGTTTTTGAGTAGCAGTTACTTTAAAAACCAAAGAAACCTTTTTTCCACCCCACATTTGAGGTCCTGAAAACCAAAATTTCAAAAAATGGTGAAACACATATATCCTTATTTTTAGAGTAGAAACTAAATACTAATTTTTACTTTTGTAGCATTAACAGTTTTTGAGTAGAAGCTACTTTAAAAACCAAATAACCCAGTTTTCCAACCCACCTTTGAGGTCCGGGAAACCAAATTTGTAAAATTGGTGAAACACGTATATCTTTATTTTTAGAAAAGAAACTAAATAATAATTTTTACATCTGTGGTATTTACTGTTTTTGAGTAGCAGTTACTATAAAAGACAATTAGCCCTATTTTCCACCCCACATTTGAAGTCTTGGAAACCAAATTTTCAAAAAATGCTAAAACACGTATTTCATTATTGTTGGAGTAGAAACTAAATACTAATTTTTACTCCTGTAGCATTAACAGTTTTTGAGTAGAAGCTACTTTAAAAACCAAATAACCCAATTTTCCAACCCACATTTGAGGTCCGGGAAACCGAATTTTCAAAAAATGGTGAAACACGTATCTTTTTATTTTTCAAAAAGAATCTATATACCAAATTTCAAAAAAACATTTTAGAAAAAATGTTTAGAAAAAAGTTTGTTTTCCAGTTTTTTCCCCTCAGGAGCAAAATTTTCAAAAATCCTTTCTTAGCGGATGTTTACGCTATAAAAGTAATATAAGTTCCAAATTTCACGTTCCTAGGATGAGGCGTTTGAGCTCGGCGTTGATTATCAGTCCGTCATCTGTCAGTCAGTCAGTCAGTCAGTCAGTCAGTCAGTCAGTCAGTCAGTCAGTCAGGACATGTTCATTTATATATATAGATAGTCTTAGCAAATCTATTTTACGTTTTATAGACTAACAGAAGTTATGAAAGAATGGAAAAGAAACAAGTAAATTAAAAACGAATTTTTAAAACCAATGCTCTTATATGTAATTAAAACACAAATTTTGCAATCAATTTTTCCTTATATTACTCTTTTATTTTATGTTAAAGTCGAAATATCTTAATTATATCGAAATATCGAAATTAATTAAAATTATCTAAATTAATTGACTTATTGTAAAACTAATAATTGAATATTGCATTGTCTTCTATTTTAAGCATGTATGCAAAATTTGAAAAAATCTATCATCAAGAAGTGACTCAAAAATTGATTGCAAGATTTGAAACAGACAGAGAAACAAACAGACAGACAGAGAAACAGAGACGACGAGTTAATAAAAGCATTGGTAATAATAATAAAAATATCATCAAAAAGCATCGAATTTAAATATCTCAACTATTTTCATGAAAATTTCGTACACGCTTGAGAATCGCGGTCAGTGAGTGTGGTTCGTGTTAACTTGGTAAAATAGTCTGCCAGTCGGTTAGCGTTTTGTGGTCAAGAAAACCCTCAAGAAAACCCTCAAGAAAACCCTCAAGAAACCCCTCGATAAAATCCTCAAGAAAATTAACTAAATTAATTGACTTATTGTAAAACTAATAATTGAATATTGCATTGTCTTCTATCTTGAGCATGTATGCAAAATTTGAAAAAAATCTATCATCAGGAAGTGACTCAAAAATTGATTGCAAGATTTGAAACAGACAGAGAAACAGACAGAGAAACAGAGCCGACGAGTTAATAAAAGCATTGGTAAAAATGAGCGTGAACGGGAGAGCAACCGTGACCGGGAATGGGAGAGCAAGCATGACCGGGAACGGGAAAGCGACCGGGAACGGGAAAGCGACCGGGAACGGGAAAGCGACCGGGAACGGGAAAGCGACAGGGAACGGGAAAGCGACCGGGAACGGGAAAGCGACCGGGAGCGGGAAAGCGACCGGGAGCGGGAAAGCGACCGGGAGCGGGAAAGCGACCGGGAGCGGGAAAGCGACCGCGAGCGGGAAAGTGACCGGGAGCGGGAAAGCGACCGGCAGCGGGTAAACGACCGAAAACGGGAAAGCGAACAGGAGTGGGAAAGCAGGTGGGAAAGCAGGTGGGAAAGGAAACGGGAGAGAAAGAGACAAACATTAGAAAAACCTCTAAAAAACCCGGGCAACGCCGGGTATCTCCGCTAGTACATACATAAACACACACACAGACACACATACATGCACATACACATACATACATTCACACATACATACGCACATACATATCTATATAGTTCCCGCTCGCTCACCCGCTCCGATCCGCTCATTTTGTGACGGATTTCAAAATTTTTTTCTCTCTATTTGATTCCTCTTGACTCTCAAGGTTGTGTGAAAATTCACAAAAAACAAAAATCAGCATGTCAGGAAAAATGAAATAATTTCTCTCTGATCATCAATTTGGATAGGATTTCGCAAACAGAAATGTCTTTAGCTCGGCCTTGAATAAACTCAATGTAGTGGCTTCTCGGATGCTATACTGAAGGCTCGACTGCCGTAAGTTTTTGTTCGAGTTATGGGAACAACTAGATCACCACGACTAGCAGATCTGTGACGAGATAAGTAAGAATTGTTATCAGACACAGTAACACACAGCTCTTGCAAATATGAGGGGGCTTCGCCATGGAGCGCCTTGTAGACTAAAGTCCCAATTTTGAAAATAATTCGCTCAGAGATACGCAGCCACCGGAGTTCAGTTTTCATTATTGCAGTCACATGATCATGTTTCTTTAGTCCACCAAAAAGACGAGCAGCTGCATTTTGAATACGTTGAATCTTTCCAACAGCACTGAGAGGTAAGCCTGTAAATAGAGAGCAGGAGACGTGTTGCTTCACTTGTCAAAGACCTTCGTATGGTTCTAAGCTGTCGTAGTTGGAAAAAACAGGTTTTTGACAGTTTATATACATGATCTTTCATGGAAAGCTCAGAATCGACATTAACACCTAGGTTTCGAACAACTTCTGTGGGGGCGACCAAAGCCCCAGCAACTAACAAAGCTTTTGCTTTACTCTGTTGCAACTTTGATCTTGCACCTATCCAGATTAATTCAGTCTTATCGCCATTCAGTTTTAGACGATTAGAAGCCATCCACTGTTCAATGTTCTCTATGCAGGACAATAAGCGAAGGTGAACATTCTCCGCATCATCAACAGAGCAGTGAACATATGTTTGGGTGTCGTCGGCATAGCAGTGTCCCTTGAGTCCAGAACGATGAATAATTTCAAGTAAATCAGTGGTGTACAATAGAAAGAGTAGTGGGCCCAAGACTGATCCCTGGGGTACTCCACTACTAAGCAACACGGACAATGACAAGTTCCCACCCACACTAACCCGTTGCGTGCGGTTAGTTAAATATGAAATAATCCATTTTAAGACAACTCCACAGATGCAATATATATATATATATATATATATATATATATATATATATATATATATATATATATATATATATATATATATATATATATATATATATATATATATATATATATATATATATATATATATATATATATATATATATAAGGAGTTCTGAGCCTATCATAGTCGTAGTCTAATGTTAAGTAGCTCCGAAAGACTGGGACTTCTAGCCATCCTTTTTTGGGGATGGTCGGTGGCTCAGTTGGTAAGAGCGCTTGCATTTAGGCAAGGCGGTGTTGCGTAGACACGTGGGTTCGATTCCTAGTAGAGTCGTATAAATATTTGCGTTATTTGTGGTGACAGTGAGTCATCTTATTTGTAAGGCTCTCGAAACATTTCAACGCAATGTTTCACTTCATAAATTATCTATCTGGCAGCAGACAAGCTGTCGAGCCGAAGTAAGGAGTTCTGAGCCTATCATAGTCGTAGTCTAATGTTAAGTAGCTCCGAAAGACTGGGACTTCTAGCCATCCTTTTTTGGGGATGGTCGGTGGCTCAGTTGGTAAGAGCGCTTGCATTTAGGCAAGGCGGTGTTGCCGTAGACACGTGGGTTCGATTCCTAGTAGAGTCGTATATAAAAACAGTTCCAGACTTAACAAATTAAAACTAAATCAAATTAGAAATTCATTGTTCATATCTCCCATTCAAAAGTAAGTGGCAAAGCTTTGGTAATTTGTTTTTAGTTTTTAAAATCATGATTTACTGGGTATCTTTCAATTTGTTTCGTTTGTTGCATTGCACGTGTTTAATTATGTTATATTATTATTAATTATTATAAGATTATCATTATGCTCTAACATTTTGTGTTTTGCAAAAAGGAGTTGCAGATTGGAAAAATAAATTTAAATTCATTGTTCATATTTATCGTTCAAGGCTTCTGACTTCAATTGTTCCTTATCTAATATTGTTCATCATGGTTTCCTAAACTGACGAGCTTGCTATCAGCCTATCGGTAAATGAGAAATTTGTTTGGGCAGGTATGTTTTTTTTATGTGATGGCATTACAACCATTATTATTCACGAGTATTTATGACTATAAGATTATGAATTAATTTATCGGTCTTATTTTATTTTTTACTTTTCAGAGGAAATTAGAAAATTACATTTGAAAGAAAATCTTACATGCAACATCAATTTATTGTAAAAGTTTCACTGATATATGAGGTGCATGAAATTTGTAAGAAATGAAAGCAAGTGCAGTATTTTTGTGTTTCAACAAAATCATGAACAAAGTTCTCAAGCCAGCCTATCAATCTGCTGCTGTTTTGTTCAATTTATAATTGCATCATTTGCTAAATAAAAGTGGTACTCTTCGATTGTTCCAAATTGATGATCTCAGAAAACTCTCGGAAAATTCATTAAGTTAATGCTTTGAAGGTTTTTAATATTATTATTACATGTTTTATTTCAATCTGTGTTTTATATCACATTTTTCAAAGCCACGGGTCAACATTTATTAACATGCCACATGTAGCGTTCTGTAGACATGACACTTAAAAACTAAGAACATCTAAAAAAATATAACCTGTTGAGATATATGAGCGGATTTTAACATTATTGCAGCCGTTAACTAATAAATTTTTTTTTTCAGCTTTAGTCAATCATAATAAGCCTTTGCAGAAGATCACACTTGCAGAGTGGAACCAATACATTAAAAAACACTAATTAAAATTGAGGAAGTTCAGACGTAACTAAACGAGCAAACCAAACAACAAAGTGTTAACGAGAGAACAGATCAATTTTGATGACTGTGCACAGCATTCCACTACAGCCCATCTAAGCCACATTGGGAAGGCTCTAAAATTTAATGGAGGAACAGAAGAGCGAAAAGAAGAGCAAGCTGGAGCGGTAAAGCGTAAAAGCAACCGGGATCGGGAAAAGTAAAAGAGACCGGGGCCGGAAAAGCGACCGTGAGCAGAAATGCGACCAGGAGTGAGAAAGCGACATGGAACGGGAAAGCAAGCGGTTAAGGAAACGGGAGCCAGAGAAAAAACGATAAAAAGCCGTTAAAATCCCCGGGCAACGCCGGGTAACCCAGCTAGTATATAAATAAAAGAACATGTCCTGACTGACTGACTGATAATCAACGCCGAGCTCAAACGCCTCATCCTAGGAACGTGAAATTTGGAACTTATATTACTTTTCTTGCGTAAGCATCCACAAAGAAAGGATTTTTGAAAATTTTGCTCCTGAGGGGAAGAAACTGGAAAACAAATTTTTTTTCGAAAACCAAAATGAGGAGATTTTGAATTTTGGTATATGGATTTTTCTTGAAAAATAAAAAAATACGTGTTTCACCATTTTTTGAAAATTCGGTTTCCCGGACCTCAAATGTGGGTTGGAAAATTGGGTTATTTGGTTTTTAAAGTAGCTGCTATTCAAAAATTGTGAATGCTACAGGAGTAAAAATTAGTTTTTAGTTTCTACTCCAAAAATAATGAAATACGTGTTTTAGCATTTTTTGAAAATTTGGTTTCCAGGACTTCAAATGTGGGGTGGAAAATAGGGTTATTGGTTTTTCAAAGTAACTGCTACTCAAAAACTGTAAATACCACATATGTAAAAATTAGTATTTAGTTTCTATTCTAAAAATAAAAATATACGTGTTTCACCATTTTTTACAAATTTGGTTTCCAGGACCTTAAATGTGGGGTGTACAATAGGATTACTTAGTTTTTAAAGTAGCTGCTACTCAAAAACTGTAAATGCTACAAAGTTAAAATTAGTATTTAGTTTCTACTCTAAAAATAATGATATACGTGTTTCACCATTTTTTGAAAATTTGGTTTCCAGGACTTCAAATGTGGGGTCAAAATAAGTTTTATTTAATTTTAAAATAACTGCTACTCAACAACTGCAAGCATTACAGATGTAAAACTTAGTATTTTGAGGTTTTGTGCCGGTTAAAAGTAGCTGAGTCCAGTTTATCACCGGTCGGGCCAAGCCGTTATTTTAGGGTTCTTTTACGGGCCAGGCTAAGGTGGTACGGGCCAAGATTGTTCACTAAACATATAGACATTTTAGTGATTTTAGGGTCTTCAGACGAAACGGGCTAAACCTGAAATCAAGGTGGGACGGGCCGAAGTTTTTCATCAAGTATATAGAATTTCTAGGCCTGTAAAAACGGGCCGTGCTGGGCCAGGAATTTTGATTTTGAAACGGGCTGGGCCAAGTTGTCGACCGGCCGAGCCGACACCTATGGATGCACGGTTCATGCGAGCGAAGCCGCTACGGGCACTGCTAGTATTTAAGAAGTAATAAAAAATGTTAAGGTCAAAGTTGTCCATTGGTTCAATTTTCAAAACCCCACTCGCCAGAAAATCTGACACGACCCGACCTGAAATCTGAACATTATAGTAGATAAGTGAAATCTTGCCATATCGGTTTCTTACATAATTACCATACCCTATGAGATGGGTTTTTGTGGTGAAGTGTTTTTCGTGTAAATTATAATTTTTTTTAAACTTTTTGCCAGGGTTTTATTTACATGCTTTGGGAAGTCCTCAAGCTGATTTGAGTCAATTTGACATAATTTAGATATTAAGATTGTTTTAATAATCGATAAGCCTGATTTGTCGCGTGAATAAAATTTTGGGGGTCGATTCACTGCAACGTGCAACTTAATGAAGACAAAGATTGTATACAGTGTGTGGATGCGTGTGCGTGCGTGTGACTGTGTGTGTGTGTGTGTGTGTGTGTGTGTGTGTGTGTGTGTGTGTGTGTGTGTGTGTGTGTGTGTGTGTGTGTGTGTGTGTGTGTGTGTGTGTGTGTGTGTGTGTGTGTGTGTGTGTGTGTGTGTGTGTGTGTGTGTGTGTGTGTGTGTGTGTGTGTGTGTGTGTGTGTGTGTGTGTGTGTGTGTGTGTGTGTGTGTGTGTTAATAACCAAACCAATAAAATTGTGGTGTGATCTTTATTAACTTTAAAAGATAGTGAGTATAAGTTACACAGGGCGGGATTAGAAAAAAACCTTTTGAAGAACATTTTTACTTTTTCAAAATTTTAATTATTTTTATTTTATATTTCATTTAAATTTTGTCCAATTAATAAGGAAAATTTAATAAAATGACAATGTCATCGACGAAAATTCAGTACACCAAATATTAGCTCAACTAAACAACGAGTATTTTAGCATAGACAAATAGTTCGACGAAAATATCCCAAATTTTTATTTAATTAAATTTTATCCAATCGATCCGAAAATTTGATTGAATGCATTGTTAGTCAGTTCGGAGGTATGTTCAAATTTTTAAGTCTTTAGCTCATCGGGAAGCTAGTTTAAAATCGATTGCAAAATTTGACGACAGACAGACAGACAAAGAAGTCAAGTTAAGTAGACGTCTAAACAAGTAGAGGTAAAAACGAGTTTTTAACACAAACTTTAATTTCAAATACACTCGATTTAGAAATACAAAAAATGTTCTCTTTTTTTTAATTTAATCGTGTATTGTCATTGTCATCCAATATAAAGTTTCAGCTTTCTAGCTAGTCGAAAAGATGGTTTAATTTTACTTGCAAGATTTGCGTACAGTGAAAGCCACACACACACACAAACAGAGATTGTAACCTAAATAAAAGTTTGTAAAAATATAATCAGAGCTCACATGTGTATACATTTGCTTTTTAAATCCCTCATTTGTTAACATTAATTTTGTACATTTTTGATGAATCCATCTTTTCGATAAAAATTATTTTAAAATTTAAAACAGTTTTGGATGGAATTTTTCAATTGCAATTCCGTTTTGCCCGGTTGCTTCCACCAACAGGCTCATTCGGTTCACCATACAAACAATAATTGGCGCTAATAAGGTCCAAGGAAAGAAAGATTTTATCAATGCACTTTTTTTCGGAATCAAATGGTTCATTTAGATTTTCTCAACGTATAAGCCTGAAGATGAATAACTTCTACAATTATCGCCATCGTTCTGGTAGGGAGTTTTTGGCAGTGGGGAACTATGAAAAAATGGAGTTATACCCAGATCAACATTAAAGTGCGTAGTATTTAATTTGACGACAAACCTTTGAAAAATTATTTCCATTTCATTTTGTACTTTTTCTCCCGGCTCTAATGCGTCGAAAAAAGAAAATGATTTTTCGATGTTGTTGTGAACCAAAAGTTTTTGTCATAGTCATGATTAATATACCTAAAAGTTTATTTAATTGACGCTAGCGCCATCTAGCAAATAATTTTAAAACTGTAATAAAATAAATATTAAAATTATTTGAAATAATGATTAAATCGCTTAGAAAACTATTGGATATTGTTTTGGCGGGTGGCTAAAGTCTATGCTAAGAGTTTCAAAGTTCTAACTTGTCTAAAAGTTGTTAAAAAATCAATTCAAAAATGTTGACCATAGACAGACAGAGAAGTCAAGTGTAATAAAAGTGTGCAAAAATTGCGAGTTCAAATTGTTATGGCCTTTGTTTTTAAGTCATGGTGTGTTCCAGCTACCACTGATACCATAGCACACATTTTTCTAAGAGTGGGTTAATTATGAAACCTCATACTAACAAAATGTCTGACTTACCTACAGCTAGAAACACTAATGTTTTTCAAATGAAATAATTTAAAACTGTTATATCTGTTTTTACTTTCTGTATTGAACGAGGTTTTTTCATTTATTGCAAATTTGTCTTTTAAAACATTTTTTGAATTTATATATGCAAAAATTGGTTTAATTAAATTTGATTTGTTTTTGTTTTAAATCATAAATAATAATTTTTTTAATAACCAATTTTTTTTCATTTTTTTTAAACTTTTATAGAATGCAATGGAGGATGAGAAGTTAGTTAATTTTCACTTTCAAGGCTTGCTAACACTCAAGCAAGCAAGAACGCGGTGAAGTTAATATAAGAAATTTAAATAAATAAGCGTAATACACGAGTTTTTATTTAAAAATTTCTTATATTTCAGGATTTGCCGGCTTTTCATTTATTGCAATTTTTATTTTAAAACGACATTTTTGAATGTATATAGGCAAACATTTATTTAATTGTATTTGTTGTTTTAAAACATGAATAATTATTATTTTTAATTACAATTTTTTTCAAAACATTTTCAAACATTAATAGAATGCATTGTCATAATTAGCAATCTTAGAATTCAAATTTCAACTCGATTTGATAACGGGAAGTTAGTTAATTTTCAATTTTAAGGTTTGGAAACATTCAAACAATCAAGCAAGCAATAATATAAGAAATTTAAAAATTAAAAAAAAATTTCATTTGATATTTTGGGCAAATAAGCAATTGTCTTGTCTTGGTCTGTTAAGTTAATGTCTCGTCTTGTTTTGGTCTTGGAGGTTCAATGTCTTGTCTCGGTATTGGAATAAAATTCAATTGTCTTGTCTCGGTTTTGCTTTGGTATGTAAAGTCAATGTCTCGGTCTTGAAAAAATGTTTTGGTCCCATCTATGCTTATAACGTTATTACTTAGAAGTCTCAGATTAGTGATGAAGTTTAATAATATCATTAATGCCAGCATGAAATATTAGAACAAAATATTTATATGCTGGAATAAACAGAGTTAATCAAAACGGATGTTTCACGGTCAAAATCCGCAACTTTTTTTAGGATTAGTGAATTATTCTTTCCGAAACTTTCAAATGTATTCCGTTTGAAGATTTCATAACACCAGCCATAATTTTTTTTGGCTTGTGGTTGGCCTTCGGACTGAACGTAAATCTGTTATTAGAAAAAGTTTAAATTTATTGTTTATAAACAGTAAAATTAATTGTTTATAAACATTTTAAACAGCGATCTAGATCTAGATGCATAAAACCAAATTCAAGACGTCTGGATCAAGATCGTAGTTTTAAATTGTTTATAAACAATTAATTGTTACAGTTATGTAGCAGAGACCGGTCCGGCTAGTTAGTTTATAATATAACCTAAACAATCTTTTGCAAACTGAAGATAAATTAATTAAGCATATTGTCTTTAATGTGAATTGTTTTGATGAACTAATCGGCCATCGACCATTTTTCGAAAAAAAAGTTTATTCTTTTAGAAACATTTCTGAAAAGGTCATATCATTAAGGCGCCGTCAAAGAAGGAGAAAGGAAGAAATCGAGATAGCTGAGAAGAGACAAAGAATTTTATGAGTGTGTGTTTGTGTGTAAGAGAAAGAGAGATAGAAATAAAGAAAGAAAGGGAGATAGCAGAAGCAAGACAGAAGATTGTTTGTGTATTTGTGTATGTGTGATATAAAAAAAGAGAAAAAGTTAGAACCCGGCAATGGCGAGTATCTCAACTGGTTAAGTTATAAATTATAACATTTCATATAAAATAATACAACCTTATTTTCACCTTTTTGACGTTCGCCTTTTTCATTTTCGCCCATATTAACGTGCGCCTTTTTTTAGCATTCACCCTTTTTAGTTTCTCCCCTTTGATAGAATACCATACTGTGCTTTGGCTGGTTAGGGTTGCATATTTTGGTTTTTGATGGATCTATGAGATTTTCAGTCACTAGTTCGTAAAGCAACTTATTTTATCAGACGAGGATCCCGAGGATGGACATATATAAAAGTCGCTATAAGTAACAAGCTTTTACCAAAAAGTGTACATTATTAAATGACATGAATGACTGATCCCCAAAGTTTCCAAACAATATTTTATTATTAGAGCTGCCGGGTGAATGAGCGTTGACCAATACTCATTTGAGTACTGGTAAAATCACAATGACAATCGTACAAGGACTTACTTCCTCAAAACCCTTCCATGAACAATTTTTATTTCTTCCATTGCAAATGCTTGACCAATGCAGTTTCTATTTATAAAAAAAAAGAAATTGCTATAAAAAGTAGTTTTTAACATGGATATGCAAGTGCGAGCATATAATCTAGGGCCGGCTGAGAAAGGAACAAAAGCGAACGGATCCATTTTCTTGATTTTGTCTGGAGCAAAACGTTCAGGATTATATTTCTGAAATGGTAAAAGTTTACATTTACTAACTTAGTATGCAAACTTCAAAATTAAAATGACATTTCTTACGTCGTGTTCATCCCATACGAGAGGGTTGTGATGAAGATTGTACAGATTTATTGAGATAACAGCGCCCACAGGAAGTTCTATACCATCTATTACTAAGGGTCGATCTAATTCTCTTTCAACAATGGGGACAGTTGCGTATTGTCTAAGCGTTTCTTTTACACACATAGTTAGGTAAGGAAGATCTTGCAGATCATTCCTGTAGTAAATAATAAATCAAGTTAAAAATAAAACAAATAGAAAAATTAAAAAATAAATAACATTTATTTTAAAATACTTAAAAGTGACCAATTTAAAGTATCATCAGGTCGACCATCAAGAACAGCGTCAATTTCTTCCTGACATAATTTTTGATATTGAGAATTACAAGCTAATGAGTATAAAGTCCAAGAAATTGTAGACGATGTCGTGTCATGACCTTTTCACAATGTAAATAAACAAAATATTTATATGCTGGAATAAACAGAGTTAATCAAAACGGAAGTTTCACGATCAAAATCCGCAACTTTTTCTAGGATTAAACAAAAAAAAAAGAAAAAGATGTGAACGCATTAGCGAAAAATAAATTAAGTGGATAGCTTTTGAGACTCGTATCTTCTGAAAAAAAGAATCCAGTCAATTCATGACACTTTCAGATTTTAAGAACCTTCTTTTTAGTTTACAAAAACGTGTTTTAAAAAGATTTTTTCAAATAATTTATTTACAATTTCGGTTTAAATTTGCGTTTAAATTTTATCATAGTGCATAAAAAATAACCTGCAAACAAAAATGTGTCAACTTCTTCTCTTATTTCAATATCGGTCAGACCTTGACCATTTTCATCTCTGGCTTTTAAAAGTATATCAAGAAAATCAATGTGACCATTGTTTTGATTTTTCTGCAAATTTGATTAGTTTAAATCCAATTCACAAAACTTGTATATACAATTAAGTTGAATAGTCAAATAGTTAGTAATTGTTAGTAACAAACGATTATGTAGCTTTAGCAATGCAGTACTAGTACTGTGTAGAGTTTGACTCTGATGTACCGGATCAAAATCCTAGTCACAATGAAGCTTAAATATCCATAAGCAAGAAACGTGACGTTTTATTGCCGCCGATGTTTTGGCGCCGTGAGTGAGTGAGTGAGTGAGTGAGTGAGTGAGTGAGTGAGTGAGTGAGTGAGTGAGTGAGTGAGTGAGTGAGTGAGTGAGTGAGTGAGTGAGTGAGTGAGTGAGTGAGTGAGTGAGTGAGTGAGTGAGTGAGTGAGTGAGTGAGTGAGTGAGTGAGTGAGTGAGTGAGTGAGTGAGTGAGTGAGTGAGTGAGTGAGTGAGTGAGTGAGTGAGTGAGTGAGTGAGTGAGTGAGTGAGTGAGTGAGTGAGTGAGTGAGTGAGTGAGTGAGTGAGTGAGTGAGTGAGTGAGTGAGTGAGTGAGTGAGTGAGTGAGTGAGTGAGTGAGTGAGTGAGTGAGTGAGTGAGTGAGTGAGTGAGTGAGTGAGTGAGTGAGTGAGTGAGTGAGTGAGTGAGTGAGTGAGTGAGTGAGTGAGTGAGTGAGTGAGTGAGTGAGTGAGTGAGTGAGTGAGTGAGTGAGTGAGTGAGTGAGTGAGTGAGTGAGTGAGTGAGTGAGTGAGTGAGTGAGTGAGTGAGTGAGTGAGTGAGTGAGTGAGTGAGTGAGTGAGTGAGTGAGTGAGTGAGTGAGTGAGTGAGTGAGTGAGTGAGTGAGTGAGTGAGTGAGTGAGTGAGTGAGTGAGTGAGTGAGTGAGTGAGTGAGTGAGTGAGTGAGTGAGTGAGTGAGTGAGTGAGTGAGTGAGTGAGTGAGTGAGTGAGTGAGTGAGTGAGTGAGTGAGTGAGTGAGTGAGTGAGTGAGTGAGTGAGTGAGTGAGTGAGTGAGTGAGTGAGTGAGTGAGTGAGTGAGTGAGTGAGTGAGTGAGTGAGTGAGTGAGTGAGTGAGTGAGTGAGTGAGTGAGTGAGTGAGTGAGTGAGTGAGTGAGTGAGTGAGTGAGTGAGTGAGTGAGTGAGTGAGTGAGTGAGTGAGTGAGTGAGTGAGTGAGTGAGTGAGTGAGTGAGTGAGTGAGTGAGTGAGTGAGTGAGTGAGTGAGTGAGTGAGTGAGTGAGTGAGTGAGTGAGTGAGTGAGTGAGTGAGTGAGTGAGTGAGTGAGTGAGTGAGTGAGTGAGTGAGTGAGTGAGTGAGTGAGTGAGTGAGTGAGTGAGTGAGTGAGTGAGTGAGTGAGTGAGTGAGTGAGTGAGTGAGTGAGTGAGTGAGTGAGTGAGTGAGTGAGTGAGTGAGTGAGTGAGTGAGTGAGTGAGTGAGTGAGTGAGTGAGTGAGTGAGTGAGTGAGTGAGTGAGTGTGTGAGTAAGAAGATAACGGAACTATAATTTCCTTACCTCGATTATATGTTTTCTTTCTCGAATGAATCGCTCGGAAAATTTATGAATATAATCGGCATTTTTTAGGAATTTCTTGCCGTCGTTTGAGAGCAGATAGATGAAATCAAAATACTGCCATGGACAACTGAGGAAATAAGTAAATCATTTGAACAAATTTGATTTTCCCAAATTTTTTCTTTTTTTATTGTTTCCAAGTTATTGTTTTAAATAACTCACAAACTGCGGCGAAACACAAGTGCTGCTTCTTCTTCAACAATTTCAATATAGTCATTTATTTTACTGAAATTTGAAATAAATCACTTTATTGAAGGTTTTAAAACAAATAATTTAGAATCTTTTGAAGTTGATATAAAAGATTTCAAGCTACATTTGAAAATCAAAAATAGTGGACATGCTTATTGTTCCAGCACTTTTTAAAACTTTTGTGCTGGGCACTTAATACTGTCACCGGATATGTATAATGTGTATAATGCAGATGTTTCAACAGTTTGCGTTATTAACACAATCAGCCAACATATGTCCAATTCCAGACTGTTATCAAAAGAGTCAAGTAAAGATCCTGTTATCTCTACAGTGATACGATTTGTGAGAGACGGCTGGCCTCACAGAATCATGCAACCGGAATTAAAACTGTATGAGAAACTTTCTGATTCTCTTTCAACAGAAAGTGGTTGTTTACTCTTTGGAGCGAGAATTGTGATACCAAAGAAATTACGCGGCAGAATTTTAGAATTGTTACATACAGGACACTTCGGAATGCAAAAAATGAAGCGTTTAGCAAGAACTATAGTTTATTGGCCTCGAATTGACAACGATATTGAAAATTTAAGTCGTTCATGTAGTTCTTGTGCTGAACAGCAAAACAAGCCACCAAAGATGATGAATCACCCGTGGATGATTCCTGAAAAGCCTTGGGACAGAATGCATCTGGATTACGCCATGAATTTTTTTTTGAACCAATTGGCTGGTTATAGTAGATGCCTACTCAAAAACTGTTAATGCTACAGGAGTAAAAATTAGTATTTAGCTTCTACTCCAAAAATAATGAAATACGTGTTTTAGCATTTTTTGGAAATTTGGTTTCCAGGACTTCAAATGTGGGGTGGAAAATAGGGCTAATTGTCTTTTATAGTAACTGCTACTCAAAAACAGTAAATACCACAGATGTAAAAATTATTATTTAGTTTATTTTCTAAAAATAAAGATATACGTGTTTCACCATTTTTTACAAATTTGGTTTCCCGGACCTCAAATGTGGGTTGGAAAATTGGGTTATTTGGTTTTTAAAGTAGCTTCTACTCAAAAACTGTTAATGCTACAAAAGTAAAAATTAGTATTTAGTTTCTACTCTAAAAATAATGATATACGTGTTTTAGCATTGTTGTGTCTTTCAGAAAACTTTATTCTTTCAAAACACAATATAAATAGCAAGAAACATGTAATGTAAATACCGCGCAACTCGCAAAACACTAAACAGAACTTTCTCGCAACATCTTGGTAGCTAGCTTGGAAGGCGCACCTGTCTACACCTGGAGGATATACGGGTTTCACAATTTTTTGAAAATTTGGTTTCCAGGACTTCAAATGTGAGGTGGAAAATAGGGTTATTTGGTTTTTAAAGTAACTGCTACTCAACAACTGTAATTGCCACAGATGTAAAAATTAATACTTCATATCTACTCAAAAAAAAAGATATACATGTTTCATCATTTTTTGGGTTATTTGGTTTTTAAAGTAGCTGCTACTCAAAAACTGTTAATGCTACAGAAGTAAAAATTAGTATTTAGTTTCTACTCCAAAAATAATGAAATACGTGTTTTAGCATTTTTTGAAAATTTGGTTTCCAGAACCTCAAATGTAGGGTGGAAATAAGGGTTATTTGATTTCAAAATAACTGCTACTCAAAAACTGTAAGTGCTACAAATGTAAAAATTAGTATTTTGAAGTTTTGTGCCGGTTAAAAGTAGCTAAGTCCAGTTTATCATCGGCCGGGCCAAGCCGTTATTTTAGAGTCTTCACACGGGCCAGGCCAAACCTTAAATCAAAGTGGGACGGGCCGAGGTTTTTCACCAAGTATATAGATATTTTAGTGATTTCAGGGTCTTCAGTTTGGCCGGGCCAAACCTGAGGTCAAGGTGGGACGGGCCGAAGTTTTTCATCAAGTATATAGAACTTCTAGGCCTGTAAAAATGAGCCGGGCCTAATTCAGACGGGCTTTGCCGGGCCAGGAGTTTGGGTTTTTAGAACGGGCTGGGCTAATTTGTCGACGGGGCGAGCCGAGACCTAAAAAAAAATGATCTCTACTATGGATGCACGGTTCAAACTCTCTAATTTCATGCGAGCGAAGCCGCTACGGGCACTGCTAGTTTTTATATATATAGACAAACAGTAAAGATTCTAAAACTGATAGTTGCAGTACAACATTTCTGATGTTTTTTTCTCTGAGTATTCAGGGACGTCAATTAAGGGGGGCAGGGAATCGCCCCCCCCTGAGTTTTCAGTGGGCCCCACTCAATTAAGTAGACCCCACACATTTAAGTGGGCCCCACGCAGTTAAGTGGGCACCATCACTAAAGTGGTCCCCAAGCACTTAAGTTAGTGGGCCTTCCGGATTTTTAAGTGGCCCTTCCCGGAATTTTCAGTGGGCCCCGGCACTAAAGTGGGCCCCGGCATTAAAGTGGGCCCCCGGCACTAAAGTGGGCCCCCGACACTAAAGTGGGCCCCCGGCACTAAAGTGGGCCCCACATACTTATGGGGCCCCGGTACTAAAAGTTGGCCCCACGCAGTAAAGTGGGTCCCATCACTAAAGTGGTCCCAACGCACTTAAGTGGGCCCTCGCCCTTATGTGGTTTCCCGCGCTTAAGTGGTTTCCCGCGCTTAAGTGGGCCCCCGGCCCATAAGTTAGTGGGTCCCTCCTGATTTTTGAATAGCCCTTCCTGGACTTTTCAGTAGGCCCCCGACACTAAAGTTGGCCCCCGACACTAAAGTTGGCCCCACGTACTTAAGGGGGCACTCGGCACTAAAGTGGGTCCCACACACTTAAAAGGGCCCAGCACTGTAGTGAGCTCTACGCACTCAAGGGGCTTCGGTCTTACGTGAGCCTCTGCACTTAAGTGGGCTCCCGGCACCTAAGTGGGCCCCTACTTACTTAAGTGGCTCTTCCCGGACTTTTCAGTGGGTTTCCCGGCATTAAAGTGGTTTCCCGCACTTAAGTGGGCTCCCCGCCCTTGAGTGGTCCGCCGCACTTAAGTGGCTCCCACCCCCATTTTCACGTGAGCCGCCACACTAAATTGGTCCCCCGCACTAAAGTGAGTCCCGGCACTCAAGTGGGTCCCTTTTAACTGGCCTTTTCCTGATTTTTGACTGGCCCTTTTCTGGCTGTTAAGTAGCCCTCCCTGACTTTTATGTAGGCTCCTGACTTTTAAGTGGGCCATGGTTAATATATTGGCACCTTTCAGACCGTTACTTTCAAAACTCATGGACATCATTTAGGAGGACTGGGCTTCGGACTTTTACGTGCGGTGGCAGGTAATACTGTGTGATCCCATATGCACGAGTCGTTCCCGGCGCCTCTGAAGATTAGCAACTGGCGCTTCTAATCGATCCTATTATTATTATTATGTGAACCAATAGTTATATATGGGCCAATGATATTGGCCCATAGATATTGTTGGACCTCTGAAGCCTTCAAAATATACCATTTCACCTTATCCATCCGAGAAGCGATACCTCATCACCATGATCGACCGAGCAACTCGATGGTTTGAGGTAGTGCCAGCTTCTAACATTACGGCTGAAACTGTTACTGATGTTTTCCTGACGGCGTGGGTTTCTCGTTTTGGTGTCCCGCTTCACATTGTAACGGACCGAGGACGTCAATTCGAATCCGAACTCATGAGCCATCTTTCCTCGCTGATCGGCTTTCAACTTTTACGAACTACAGCCTACCATCCGCAATCAAACGGGATGATCGAACGATTTCACCGTACATTAAAGAATGCTTTAAAGGCTCGGGAAGACGATTGGCTGATTGCGTTGCCCTCTGTTCTGCTGGCTCTTCGGTGTTTACCAAATGAACATGGTATTTGTCCGTTTACAGCTGTCACTGGCGCTTCGCCTCTTATGCCACACTTATTTTTTTCTACTTCCAAGGTCCATTTGAGGTTTTAAATTTGAATGATAAAATTGTAAAACTTAAGATGTCCGATGATGTAGTTTCGATTGTTTCACGTGATCGCATTAAATTGGCTCATATTCGAAAATATACAATTCATCCAAGATCAGCGAATCAACCCTCGGACAGCATTGTACAGAAAAGCGATATTGAGCAGCAACAGTCAAATATACGAGCGCAGCGTCGTGTTAGATTTGCAGTATGATTCTCTCTTGCATTGTTTTCGTTCGTTATTTCCTTGATCATTTCTGCGTATGATTTTTGTTTGTACTTTTCTCTTTTTTTTATGGCTCCGCCATCTGCGGGGACTATTGTAGTGTACCGGTATTTTATGCACGTCCACGCACACGTGTGCCAAACGCATGTTATACAGGTTGAGTTGGTACTACAAAGTGTATCGAAATAACGTTGTCAGCGACTACATAGGATTTTTTGGTGTTTTTAGTGAGATTTGAGAAGAGAAAAACAGAAGCTTTTGTAATTATAGGATGCGGCCATATGTAGAAAAATGTCATCCCGGTTATAAAGATGATTAGCGTTATTCATAGTCTGGCCAAGTAGGCTGTTCATAGAGAATAAAAGAAAAAAGAGATGCTAAAGAAACTAGGAAGCTTGATCGTTCACGTCGAGATGGAGAAGTGTTAAAAAAGTTATGAACAGTTCAAAATGGAACGATATAGGTCACAGATTTTGTATGCATGCATCGATCGCATTTTGTCTAAGTTTAACGCACGATTTACAGAAAATAGTGATATTCTTGCATGCCTGAATTCCTTCAATCCGCAATCTGATGATTTCCTCTCTGCACTCTGCAGACCGTATAAGAACACTTTTGCGGCCAGTCCCAACCCGGATAAAAAAAAATATCAAATTATGATCCACGACAGGATAATTCGATATATATTACATATACTGCTGATATTTGAGTCTTAAAACACCTAGTATAAAGAACGATAAACTATTATGGCGAAACACTTATATCGTTATTTTTTTAGGCGCTGGTGGCAGAGCGATAGAGCGTTCGCCTGTCGATCAGGTCGGCAGTTCAAAACTCGCCGGCGTCACCAGCGTAACTCCCTTAAGCAAGAGTTCACTCGCATTTGCTAAAGGGGTAGGCGCCTATAAATGGCTGCCTTTGCAAGTACCCTCCTTCTCTCGCCTTGAGCAAGACTTGTCTTGATAAGGCGTATGCTAAATCTCAATCTCTCTCTCAATTATCAAATAACGATAGCAGATTTTGATAGCTATACCCTTGTTCGTAGAGACAGTTGGAAATGCTCTTATGATCACTCAGATGTTATGGTATGTGACTCCCCCGGTCATCAGGTTTTTGGGAGGAAAAATAAAACAAAGGTTTCAAATTTTTTTTTTAAAGTGACTCCAACTACCCCTTCCCCTGTCATCAGGTTTTTTTTGGGAGAAAGAAGCAAAAGATGTTATGCAGGGGGCGCAGATTTTGTGTTTTGTGCCCAGGCGCAGAGGACTCTGGGAGGGCCCCTAAAACATCTTGCACCCCTAAGGTTTTGCTGAAACGACGTCCCTGTGAGTATTTCTCTCTAATTCTTATTTTTTGTATTCTGTTGTCAGCTAGCCGTTCCTTTATCCATTTTCAAATATTGCCTCATATTCCAGGGTTTTATTTTTTCCACAATCTTGTATATGTGGTACTTTGTCAAAAACTATAATATGTTAGGGGATCCAGGGCGTAACCAGGAATTTGGAAGTGGGGGGCCCAAGAACTTTTGGGGAGGCACTGTATAAATTTTCTATTCACATAAGTTGCACATTCCAGTGA
Source organism: Erpobdella octoculata (assembly GCA_963978895.1). Taxonomy (NCBI): domain Eukaryota; kingdom Metazoa; phylum Annelida; class Clitellata; order Hirudinida; family Erpobdellidae; genus Erpobdella; species Erpobdella octoculata. The sequence continues at coordinate 7,973,498 of OZ022240.1, read as the reverse complement.
TTTGACCCTCAAAATATTCTTCACGCAAAAAAAACAGGCTTAGCGATTGAAATTTGGATCTTATTTTACCATATTTAATAAAATTTGAAAATATTTTGAATCAACAGAAAAATTTCCCAAAGCATGTAAATAAAATGATAGCACAACATTTAAAAACAATTATAATTTACACGGAAAAACTTTATAAAAACACATCACATATAATGCCAGAGAACAAAACGGCGCGATTTCTGGGCAAACATTTCTACGAAAGTGTTAAGATCTACTTTTAGCGCAAAATCCTTTTCAAAAGCAAGTAATACGAGTTGAAAATTACGCTCAAGTCCCATTGATTGGCGATAAAGCCGCAGAATCCACGTGAGAGTGGAGAAACTGCTCTCGCACGTAGCACTTGACACACCGATTGTGAATTCTCCGGCATACAGCTGATACACATTTGGAAATGCGTCACCGTACTGCAGTATTGCATATGAGTATGTTGCATCTTTTTACGACGAATTTGTTACGGCACAGTCGCATTGCAATAGGCAATTTGCCGAATTTGCGAGCGAGGACATCTATGGTCGAGGCAGAGGAGCTGGCTGAGTGGTTCCAAGCACTTCTCAACAGGAAAGCTCTGATATGATGGAACGAAAGGTTCTACAGCTTGAAAAAAAACCAAGTTGGATTCGCCAAATCGGTGGTTTATTTCAAAATGGAGAAAAACTATGATGTTGTAGAAAGCACCCCTCATGAGCTCGCGTGAAGTAACTTTAGAACCAATGACATGGTAATGACCCAAAGTGTAGGTGAACTTAGAGCTGGTCAGCCAGGTTCTCTGAACTCGTTTGCGCTTTACTGACACTACATGGTCATCATTGTATGATCAAAGACCTTTGCAGCTCTGCAGATCGCAAAGCAAAAAAGTTTTGTTCAGCTGTCGAGATCAGTTCCATAGCAAGAGACACATTGCACAAGCGACCTTTCAACAAAGCATTGGCCGGTGACAGCAAGCTCAGTATTTTGACAATGGTATTTGGAAAAAAACAAAGTCCGACTTTGAATCTTTGTTGAGCAGCCCAGCTGGTTCAACAAAAAATCAGCCAAAGCTTTTCTAAGCTGCCAACAATTTCGAGGGTCTGCAAAATTTCCTCTCTGTTGCTTTTGACAGCCATTGCAGCCTGATAAGGGCCAATCTATTTTTGAGCATGTAACAGCTTTATTGTGTCACCTACATGTGTTAGTCACAAAATTTTGGAGGAAAAACACATAAAATTGTTCACATAAGCTGAAAACGTTTTTCACCTTTATCTCTGATTCCATAGCGTGCGCAACCACAAGGTTTGGTGATTATAGCAGTGCACGTACGGAATTTAACGGACCAGAATGTCTTGCAATATTTTCTGGACACCTTCTTTTCCGCCGCTCATTACACTGGGTCTGTCATAACATTGACTCAAAATTTGAGCAGGTTCCAGTTGCTGAACATGAAGTTGTGTAACAAGAACGAGTCAGGCTTTTAGCATCTAACTCATTGTGCTCTACTGTCTCTACACCACGCACATAGCGAATAACAATCGATATATTCTCGACATTGCACTGATCTCGAGTTTCGTCGCCCTTGATCGAATACCAGTTAATGTCAGAATCTTTGCATTTTTCGACAATCAAAACTTGTACTATCTATGTCATCATATCGATTATCTCGTTTGGTTAAGAGGCGTTTTGAGGCATGTTTTGTGAAATCCTACACAATTTATCATACTTCTCCATAGCAAATTCAAACAACTTATTAAATAAGACACCTACATTTGCTTTGTTGAACTGGACAGCAATAAAAAAACTGGGGGGCCTGATTGATTCATATTCTTTCCTCCTGCTCCTATTCTCTTTCTCATGGTAGATACACGTGGCGCCACAACCTTTTTCTCCAAAAGCTGCTGGGATTTGTAAAAGAGGCCTGCCGAAAAGCCAACTCAATGGAGGTGAAACCTAGGAGGAAGATTTATTTTTTGAGAGAGGGATTGCCGCAGCTAAATCGCCCAAAAAGAACCCTCACGGAAGGAGAGAATGTTTTCCATGCGGCGAACGACTGGAGGGTCTCTGCCGATCTGAAAACGGAAAAGTGCTTCCCAGTTTCAATAAAGGAAAGTGGAAAAAGGCCAGACATAGTTGTTTTTTCGAGTCTGGCCAAGACATTTCTTCTCATCGAGTTTGTAACATATTGCACATCGCTAGGAGTTTTAGTATCTTTGGGGAAGCGCATGCTTCCTTTCTTTCCTTTTGTTAGAGTTTGCTTGTTTGGACTCGACTATAACGTATTCGTATTTGTTCGTACTTAGTGTTTCAATAAACAACTTGTTTTAACGCGTTGTTACATGGCGCAGTCGACATAGAATCTACATCAGAGTTTCTATCGTAACCAACAACAACAACGTAATCAACATCGAACATGGACGCTTTTCGACCACCGGCACCGTTGCGGCTCGATAATCCGAATCTGGCCGCTGAATGGTCGTCATTCGAAAAGAAGTTCAAATGGTTTTTAGTCGCGATCGGCGCCGACGTAAAACAGGATGCCACGAAGCTGGCCATGCTTTTAACGACAATCGGCGACGATGCCGTCAAAATCTACGAGATGTTCAAATACGAAGAAGACGAGTCTGCGGAGTCGTTCGATGACGTTCTCTTAAAATTCAGGGACTATTTTACACCGCTCCGTAACGTGGTCTACGAGCGGTACGTATTTTGGCAGCACATCCTCTCCATAGGTGAGTCAATCGACCAGTACGTCACTCGCCAGCGTCATCTGGCGAAGAACTGCGATTTTAAGGAGGAGGACAACATGATACGTGATCACATTGTCTTTACGTGCCAAGACGCTCGCTTAAAAGAACGATTACTGCGTGAAACCGACCTGACGTTGGCTAAAACAATCGCCATCTGTCGAGCTGCAGAGGCGACAAAAGAGCAAATCAAAACCTTCAACGTGGAACAAAGAACAATGGCACCGGTATCGACTTCCAATGTATGCGCGGTGCAGCGACAAGGCAAGTTGAAACATCACAACCATCCTGCACAGCTCACAACATCGGCATACAACAACACCAAGTCGTCCTGTCGCAACTGCGGCCGCTCACATGCGTCCGGTGAGTGTCGCGCGAAGAATGTCGAGTGCCGCGCATGCCATAAACTAGGACACTTTGAGAAGTACTGTATCACAACGGGACGGCAGCTGCGGTCAAGATCGAAGTCAACACAACGTAAACAACGAGCCATCCACGAGGTCTGCGAACAGCCATCACCAGTCGGGTCGTCTGGCAGCGTCTACATCAACAGTGTTCGGGTGCATTCAACAACAAGGACCTGGATGAAAATGCTTAAAATAAACTCTACAGACTTAAACTGCAAGCTCGACTCGGGAGCAGAAGCAAACTGCATGTCCTTCAGCACGTACACATCGCTTCGATATCTCAGCGATATCCGCCCAACATCTGAACTACTCTCCGGATACACTGATGCTCCTCCAGCCCAACCGCGAGGCGTCGCTAAGCTGAAGATCACATACAAGGGCCAATTTTTCAACACCGACTTCTACATTGTCAACCATGAAGCGCCCGTCATCGTCGGTCTGCCCACCTGTATAAAGCTAGATTTAATCAAGCGCATCGACAATGTCAGCTCGGTCACACCATCTAAAAACGCCGATTCAGATCTATTGACGGAGTTTGCTGATATTTTTTCTGGCATCGGAGAATTTCCAGGTAAACATCACATCACGGTAGATAAATCAGCACAATCGGTCATTCATCCACCTCGTCGCGTTGCGCTCTCCTTGCAACCAAAACTGAAACAACTGCTCGATCAGATGGTCGAGAAAGGTGTTCTTATCAAGCGTGATGAACCAACCGACTGGGTGAGCTCTCTTGTGGTGGTTCAGAAGTCAAACGGTCAACTTCGAATCTGCTTGGACCCGAAAGATCTGAACCGGGCAATCAAACGGGAGCACTTCATTATTCCGACGTTTTCCGACATAGCACCAAAGCTGCATGGAAAACGAATTTTCAGCGTCATCGACATGAAGGACGGATTCTGGCACATTCGTCTAGATGAGGAGAGTTCCAAATTGTGTACGTTTAATTCAATTTTCGGTCGTTATTCGTACACCCGCCTTCCATTTGGAATTTCTAGTGCACCAGAAGTGTTCCAGAAAAAAGCAAACGAAATTTTTGGTGACATTCCAGACGTATTCATCATATTTGACGACTTACTCATCGCTGCTGAATCGGATGAACAACACAAAAAAACACTGCGTATGGTGTTCGAACGAGCGCGGATGAAGGGTGTTCGTTTTAGCAAAAACAAAATCCAGCTGCGTGTTCAAGAGTGCAAGTACATAGGTCATGTGCTCACACCTGAAGGCGTCCGACCCGATGAAGAGAAAGTCAAGGCAATCTCTGACATGCGCACACCAGCTGATGCCAAAGAACTACATCGACTCCAAGGTATGGTGACATATCTGTCCAAGTTCGTTCCGCATCTTACTGATCTAACCGCTCCTCTACGTCAGTTGCTTCGTAAGGATGTAAGCTGGACATGGACGTCACACCACGAACGAGCGTTCAACACAATTAAGCAAGCCGTCACATCAGCCCCTGTTCTACAATTCTTCGATCCTTCAATGCCTGTCGTTGTTCAAACAGATGCTTCATCTACAGGTCTGGGATCTTGTTTGATGCAGAACGGCAAGCCAATAGAATTTGCGTCACGGGCATTGACAGATGCAGAGACGCGCTATGCTCAAATAGAGAAAGAGCTACTGGCAATTGTGTTCGCCTGCATCAAGTTTCATCAATACATCTACGGTCGCCGTGTAGTCGTTCAGAGCGACCACAAGCCACTCGAGGCTATCTTTCAGAAATCGATTGCGGCAACAACACCTCGACTACAGAGAATGCTTCTTCGTCTGCTCGAGTACAACATCAACGTACAGTACACACCGGGAAAAGACATGTTCATCGCAGACACTTTGTCGCGCAGCTACCTAAATAAAGAGCCTCCATCGACAGTAGAGAGAGAGATAGCAGAGGATACAGTCGTCTCAATCAACACCATCATCGCAGATGCTCCAGTCAGCAACTCCAGGCTTGACAAGATCCGTACAGAGTGTGCACGGGACGAAGAAATGCAATTGCTTCGTAAGCATATTCAAAGTGGTTTTCCATCGGATGACTCTAAACTGTCGGGCAACCTGCGTCAGTTTCGTGCTCTCGCGAGTGAGTTGTACGAACAAAACGGACTGATTCTATACACCAACAGATTGGTCATCCCAACTGGAATGCGGAAGGACATTCTGTTTCGCATTCACGAAGGGCATTTGGGGATGGATAAATGCAAAGCCCTTGCACGTGCTGCTGTGTTCTGGCCAGGTATCAATCGGGACATTGAAAACACTGTGGGCCGATGTCCGACATGCAACACCTACCGAAATCGTCAGGCTTCCGAGCCTATGATTGCGCACCCGGTTCCACAGAGACCATACCAGAAAGTTGGCGTTGACATCTTCACGCTGCACGGTAAAGACTACTTGCTAGTGGTTGACTACTTCACCAAGTTTCCAGAATTCATTCAAATAGCCAGCAAGTCAGCAGACTGTGTAATCAAGCATCTGAAAGACATATTTGCACGGTATGGCATACCAGAGACATTGATGGCAGACAACAACCCGTTCAACAGTTTCACCATGCGTCAATTCTCTGAGTCCTGGGACTTCCAGATAGTCACGTCCAGTCCGCTCTATCCAAAGTCGAACGGTCAAGTTGAGCGATTCGTGCAGACCGTCAAACAACTGATGCGCAAGACCTCCGACAGCAACCAGGATGTTACTATTGCGCTTCTGCAATATAGAAATGCACCGATCGCAGGAAGTGATTACAGTCCAGCTGAACTGATGTTCAACCGTTCTCTTCGCTCGAGAGTACCAGCCTTACCAACAGCGTCGGCCTCTGATTCTGTGCGTCGTGACATGGAAAATCGAAAGTATCGTCAGGAGTACTATCACGACCAAGGAACTCGACCTCTAAAGCCACTGCAGCCGGGCCATGCGGTGCGCGTGCACAATGGACAGGCATGGCAAGCTGCGAAAGTTGTTGCGGCCCACTCGTCGCCTCGGTCGTACAACATAATCACCGATGAAGGAACTCGTCTGAGACGCAATCGGCGTGACCTCATAAAGACCCGTGAACGTCCACCAAACTGTGATCTCTACATCGATGAAGATGTAATGCCTGGAACATCACCATCTGCTCAACAACCAACGGCACTGGCACAATCTCCAGCCAGAATTGACAGGCCACCTGTACTGACGCCATTAAGGTCGTGCCTAAGAACATCGTCGGGTCGAACTATCAGGCCACCTGTCAGATTTAAAGATTATGTCACTGGTTAACATTTTCTCCTCAAAAGGGGAGGTGTAACATATTGCACATCGCTAGGAGTTTTAGTATCTTTGGGGAAGCGCATGTTTCCTTTCTTTCCTTTTGTTAGAGTTTGCTTGTTTGGACTCGACTATAACGTATTCGTATTTGTTCGTACTTAGTGTTTCAATAAACAACTTGTTTTAACGCGTTGTTACAGAGTTGACAGTGCCTTGGGAAAGCAACATGGAGGCCAGTAACATCATGAAATTAGAAAAATACAGAGAATTGGTGTTGGATTTGGAAGCAAATGGCTCAAGAGCTGAGCATTTTGCTATTGAAGTCGGAGCACGCGGTTTGGTTGGTAAATCTTTGCTAAAGTTGCTGCGGGCCCTGGGCATGTCTAACAGAGAGCGGACCCGTGCAATTAAACAGATTTCTGAAGCAGCAGAATCGGCTTCATTCTGGATTTGGTCTCAAAGAGAGAAAAAAGAAGATTTTCCAAATTTAGAAGCCGCTCTCTCCTCTCCGCAAGAATAGAATTGCTTCGTCTTTGTTTACGTGGCGATATTAAGTACCGCTACGAAAGCGAAGCCGTTATGTCGTCGAAGGTTTTCTCACTTGAATAGTCTGAATTTCTTTAACGTCGCGAGTTTATTTGCATGATAAATATCTGCCACGATGCAAGGAATGATAGAAATTCGATGTCGGAAAAGAACAAAGACATTTTCTGCCGGAGGACGTTCGACCGTCGAACGTGGCTCGGCCCCCTTAGAACGTCAAGAAATTAAAGAGCCGAAACGTTTGCTCGAGGGGGGGTTTTCTTCTGATGACCTCCACAGAAAAGCTCTTCAGAAGTGCACACACACACACATACATACATACATACATACATACACACATAAATACATACATACATACAAACATACATACATACATACATACATACATATATACAAATATTAAAATTTTATTGGATAACAAACAATTTCCTGTTTCAGTAAAAAGCATATTTGGACAATTCTGCTAGCATAATTTAAAACAAAAATGTTGATAAAAAAACATACATACATACATACATACTAGGGATGTCACGGGTACCCGAACCCGAGTTCGGTACTACCCGGTCTTTTTCTGATACCCGAACTCGAACCCGAAAATGTGAAAATTTGATACCCGAACCCGAAAATGTGAAAACTTGATACCCGAACCCGAACCCGAAAATGAGAAAACTTGAAACCCGAACTCAAACCCGAAAATGTGAAAACTTGATACCCGAACCCGAAAATTGATAAGCCTAATACCCGAACTCGGAGTTGTGAACAAATAAATTTTTGTAGTAAATAAATATTTACTTTACTGAAAATAATATTTTACAAATAGCAACACAAACAGAGTTTTCATAACTTTTCTAGTTTATTTAAAAACTGAAATAGTATTAGGAACCGATTTCAGGCAAGTTGTACTTCATAAACAACAGTTTTTCTGCTGTCTTGCCTGATAATCGGTTTCTTAGCGGCTCATAAATGATGGCAGCACCACTGAACAACTGTTCCGACGGAACGCTGGTAGCTGGGGCCGCCAAGTATCGTTTAGCGATCACCGCTAAGTTTGGAAAGTTTGTTTTGTTCTCTTTCCACGACAAAAGAGGGTCTTCATCTAAATTGATCCTTTTTCTCTTCAAAAAATTCTCAATTTCCTACGATTAAAATTTAAATTTTTGCTTAATAGAAGCAATTTAGTTCAAATTATAAAATTTTAAAAAGTGTTGAGGTGTAAATTACCTCTTCAATTTTATTTGGGATTGCAGCTATGGAATTGCTCTCTTCATCACTGCTTTGACTAATGAAAGAGAGCCAATTCTCATTTTCTTTTGGATCAAGTTTTCGACGTTTTGCAGGATTTTCGAAAACTTGATCCACTGGCGCAACATCATCCAGAAAAGCCTTTATATGTTCTGTCGCAACAGCCAGAGTCGAATTTTTGTGGAAAACCTTGTTTTTGTACCTCGGGTCCAGCATTGTTGCGACACAATAAATTCTGAAACAACGGTAAAAAAGTTTATGGAATAAAAATTGTTTTGCAAGTCCATAACTCAATTGGAAAAGGAAGCCCATATGAGTATTTAAGAATTACGCACTGTTTCTGCTCAAGATGCTCAAATCTTTTTTCCAGCTCCATTTCCATGCCAGCAATTAATGGACCCATTCGCGAGAGCGTCTTGTTTTCTATAAAATTGTGACGCAGCCAACGAACTCGTGGAATCACATCAGCCAATGTTGCTTCTGAATGACTTAACTAAAGAAAGTAATATTAATTGAGTTGCATTTTACATTAAAAAATATGTATATTGTTCGTAAACATAAAAATTCAACTTACTTGCTCGGTAACAGTCTTAAAGGGTTTCAAAGTGGTTATTACCATTGGCAGCAAATTCCAGTTAACTGAAAAATCTTCAAGGCCTTCATATTTTGTAGAATAAGCCACTAAAGCAGACCTCAACTCCAAAATTCGAGCTAACATTTCATAAACTGAATTCCACCGAGTCTGGCATTCCTAAAAGTTAACGGATCATTGTTTGAAAAATTCTAATTAAACTCAATAAGTTGTACTTTCATACTTGAATCAAGCGAAGTTCTGCTAGTTTTTCATCTTTCTGAATTAATTTTAATCTTTTCCGAGCAATGTCACTTCTGTTAAAAAAATCCTGCAACTTTTCTACAAGAGGTAAGAAGTTCCTGAATGTTTGGTTGTTCTTCCAAAGCTAAATGGTAATGTAACGTAATTTTTGAGCACATTGCAATTATTACTTTATTTGATGTTAGGTTTAATTTTTACCTTTTTTAACTATTAAATTCAGGACATGTGCCGCACAACTTGCACTACTGAATTCGCCATCGTTCATTGCTTTTACAATATTTGTACCACCGTCGCGTAATACAACATGAACCTATATAAAAATATAAAGTAGGTACATAATGTCACGTAATTACCATAATATAGAGCGCAAGATCTCGAAACAAACCTTAGATTTTTCAATATTCCAGTCCTTTAGCATACTTTGGAGTACTTGCAGCATGTGATCTTGACGTAACATATTATACTAATCGCGAGCTGTTTTGTATTATCACCTTTGCGTAACAAATGACACAAATACGTCATTTTATTAGTGATTGTGTAAGCTAGACCACTAATCCGTTTGATTATCAGGCCGGCCCGAGCCGCGAACGAACTAAAATAATTAAGCCTCCTTCGGCCAAAGAAATCACATTATTTGGAAAGCTAAAAAATAATTTGCTAGAGTTTATCCAATACGTGTAATGTCCAATGGATGAATTGATCGCTCTCGTTTTTATATTTATATACACTAGGTAAATTTAAAATCAATCCAGGAATTTGAAATCATAAGCCAGTACCCGAACCCGAACCCGGTTTTTGGAAAACTACAAACCCGAACCCGAACCCGAACCCGAAAACATGAGTTTCACAAACTCGAACCCGAAAACTAGAGTTTTACAAACCCGAACCCGAACAGTCTAGTTTCACAAACCCGAACCCGAAAACTTTAGTTTCACAAAGCCGAACCCGAACCCGAAAACTCCAAAAAGTACTACCCGTGACATCCCAAATACATACATACATACATACATACATACATACATACATACATACATACATACATACATACATACATACATACATACATACATACATACATACATACATACATACATACATACATACATACATACATACATACATACATACATACATACATACATACATACATACATACATACATACATACATACATACATACATACATACATACATACATACATACATACATACATACATACATACATACATACATACATACATACATACATACATACATACATACATACATACATACATACATACATACATACATACATACATACATACATACATACATACATACATACATACATACATACATACATACATACATACATACATACATACATACATACATACATACATACATACATACATACATACATACATACATACATACATACATACATACATACATACATACATACATACATACATACATACATACATACATACATACATACATACATACATACATACATACATACATACATACATACATACATACATACATACATACATACATACATACATACATACATACATACATACATACATACATACATACATACATACATACATACATACATACATACATACATACATACATACATACATACATACATACATACATACATACATACATACATACATACATACATACATACATACATACATACATACATACATACATACATACATACATACATACATACATACATACATACATACATACATACATACATACATACATACATACATACATACATACATACATACATACATACATACATACATACATACATACATACATACATACATACATACATACATACATACATACATACATACATACATACATACATACATACATACATACATACATACATACATACATACATACATACATACATACATACATACATACATACATACATACATACATACATACATACATACATACATACATACATACATACATACATACATACATACATACATACATACATACATACATACATACATACATACATACATACATACATACATACATACATACATACATACATACATACATACATACATACATACATACATACATACATACATACATACATACATACATACATACATACATACATACATACATACATACATACATACATACATACATACATACATACATACATACATACATACATACATACATACATACATACATACATACATACATACATACATACATACATACATACATACATACATACATACATACATACATACATACATACATACATACATACATACATACATACATACATACATACATACATACATACATACATACATACATACATACATACATACATACATACATACATACATACATACATACATACATACATACATACATACATACATACATACATACATACATACATACATACATACATACATACATACATACATACATACATACATACATACATACATACATACATACATACATACATACATACATACATACATACATACATACATACATACATACATACATACATACATACATACATACATACATACATACATACATACATACATACATACATACATACATACATACATACATACATACATACATACATACATACATACATACATACATACATACATACATACATACATACATACATACATACATACATACATACATACATACATACATACATACATACATACATACATACATACATACATACATACATACATACATACATACATACATACATACATACATACATACATACATACATACATACATACATACATACATACATACATACATACATACATACATACATACATACATACATACATACATACATACATACATACATACATACATACATACATACATACATACATACATACATACATACATACATACATACATACATACATACATACATACATACATACATACATACATACATACATACATACATACATACATACATACATACATACATACATACATACATACATACATACATACATACATACATACATACATACATACATACATACATACATACATACATACATACATACATACATACATACATACATACATACATACATACATACATACATACATACATACATACATACATACATACATACATACATACATACATACATACATACATACATACATACATACATACATACATACATACATACATACATACATACATACATACATACAAACATACATACATACATACATACATTAAAATTTTATTGGATAACAAACAATTTCCTGTTTCAGTAAAAAGCATATTTGGACAATTCTGCTAGCATAATTTAAAACAAAAATGTTGATAAAAAAACTAATAAAATAGCAAACAATTAATATGAAAAATATATCAGTGTACTCAATTATTTTTATTTTCAATTTCTTGTTTCAGTTTTTTATGTCTGTCTAAAAAACGTTTTACTTTGTCTTTTTGAAATTCATTTACTGGAATTGATTCAACGGCTTTTATGATATTATCAAAATCTGGAATGATACATTTGGTAAATTCGTAATACTTTTCATATGCAGTCATAAGATGATAGGGCATATGATTCTTCCAAATAACATCATTTCGGTCGTGTGAGAAAAGAAATGGGATCCAACCGTGATTTGATAATAATAGTTCTTTCCATAACAGATCATTCAGAGTCTCTGTCTCGATTAGCTCATATATCCACTCGCCACTGTTTCTGGAATTCAATATTATTTTTATAAACCTTTTTAGTTCAGAATTTTTTAGGCTTATTTCGGATAAATTACAAAATAAATCTAAATATTCTCGCCCCGAGATATGTTTAGGATTGTGATAATATAATCCATGATATAAAAACTCATAAATAATTGGAAGTTTTGCTTTTATATTTGAATTATTTTGTTTTTTTGTTGTAAATGTCAACAAGCAACGAAGGACTGTTTCAAACTTTTTCATGTCCCAAAAAACACTTTTCATTGACGCTACTATTCCATCAATTGTGTGGAAGTTACTTATAACCTCGGAGTTAATGTTTGAAAAAAATTCAATATATTCATTTGAGTCTTGAGAATAATTAAACCGCAGTCCTAAATAATGAAATCTTCTTGGATGAGTCCACGTGACAGATCTTTCAAACACAACGCCTAAATTACTTATATCTAAATAAAATAAATCAGGTAATTTGTCTATCATTTTGTATATTAACTGTAGATTCCATTCATTAATTACCCTAAAACAGCTGTTTCTACTCATGTCAAGCATCGTTAAATTGGAAAGATACGATATGGAATTAACCAATTCTTCTAATGATTCACCAACGGATGTACTTATAGCCAATTTCTGAAGACTGACAAAACTATAAAACTTGCTTATTGTTTTTTTTGCATACCCGCAGCCAGATATAGATAAAGTTTTTAATTTTGCAGCAGGAAATTCAATTTTAAAAATTTCAATTAAATCTTTTTCAGTATTGAATCTATCCTTACATACACAACACAGAGAAAGTCGAAGTAATTTAGGACACAACCACACATTGTTCATTTCTATTTTGCAATAGGTTGTTATAAGGCGACAATTAATTTCTAATTCTAAATCTTCTAAGTTAGAAGACAAAACTGGATTTTTAAAAAATTGCTTATACAATCTTACCATTCGCTTATATTTATTTTGTTTAATATCAGCATAACTAGATGCTCCAGTGAAAGAAAAACTAGTAAGATTTCTTTTGCTTAAAATGGTTTTTAAAGGATGGAAAAAGTGATTGATTTTAAAATCTCTAAGAAATAATTCCTGATATGAATCAAATTTCAAGAAAAATGGAATGATAAACTCTGGCTTTAGTTCCATTCCTGCTTTTATACTTTTTGAAATTATTTCTCCAAAAGCATGAGAAGACAGTTTTACACAATTTTTAACTTTAAAAGGAAGACATTTTATCTCAGTAGACGGTTCGAGAAAAGTTTCCTTAAAATTGAATAAAACAAAATCTGTGCATAACATTTTCAGCAATAAAGGATGTTGTAGATGACCATTCATTTTTTAAGCGTGTTATGATTTGCAAATAATTGGTATAAATCAAAACAATGTATATGTTTTGTTGTCCAGATTAATTTTGCAAAGCTCATTTTCCAACAATATTTAAGCAATGATATAATAAAAATGCAGCTTGAGTCTGATATAAAAAACTGTTATATATAAATTGCAAAACAAATAATAGTATATATATATATATATATATATCTATATATATAAAAATGAATATTTGTATATATGTATATATGTATATATGTTAATGTCCTTTATGCATTGCTACACCATTCATCCGATCGTAATGAAATTTTCACACAACCTTGAGAGTCAATGGGAAAAAAAAATAAAAAAATTTTTTGAAATCCGTCACAAAATGAGCGGAGCGGAGCGGGTGAGCGAGCGGGAACTATATATATATGTATGTGCGTATGCATGTGTGTATGTATGTATGTGTATGTGCATGTATGTGTGTCTGAGTGTGTGTTTATGTATGTACTAGCGGAGATACCCGGCGATGCCCAGGTTTTTTAGAGGTTTTTCTAATGTTTTGTCTCTTTCTCTCCCGTTTCCTTTCCCACCTGCTTTCCCACTCCTGTTCGCTTTCCCGTTATCGGTCGTTTTCCCGATGCCGGTCGCTTTCCCGCTCCCGGTCGCTTTCCCGCTCCCGGTCGCTTTACCACTCCCGGTCGCTTTCCCGCTCACGTTTGCTCTCCCATTCCCGCTCACGCTTGCTTTTCCGTTCCCGCTCGCTGTCCGTTCCGTGTCGCTTTCCCGTTTCTATAATAAACAAACTAACCCACAAACATTCATATATATATATATATATAGTCTTAGCAAATCTATTTTACGTTTTATAGACTAACAGAAGTTATGAAAGAATGGAAAAGAAAAAATGAGCGTGAACGGGAGAGCAACCGTGACCGGGAATGGGAGAGCAAGCATGACCGGGAACGGGAATGCGAACGGGAACGGGAAAGCGACCGGGAACGGGAAAGCGACCGGGAACGGGAAAACGACCGGGAACGGGAAAGCGACAGGGAACGGGAAAGCGACCGGGAACGGGAAAGCGACCGGGAGCGGGAAAGCGACCGGGAGCGGGAAAGCGACCGGAAGCGGGAAAGTGACCGGGAGCGGGAAAGCGACCGGCAGCGGGTAAACGACCGAAAACGGGAAAGCGAACAGGAGTGGGAAAGCAGGTGGGAAAGGAAACGGGAGAGAAAGAGACAAACATTAGAAAAACCTCTAAAAAACCCGGGCAACGCCGGGTATCTCCGCTTGTACGAAAACTAAAAATGAGGAGATTTTGAAATTTGGTATCTGGATTCTTCTTGAAAAATAAAAAGAACCAAATTCAAGACGTCTGGATCAAGATCGTAGTTTTAAATTGTTTATAAACAATTAATTGTTACAGTTATGTAGTAGAGACCGGTCCGGCTAGTTAGTTTATAATATAGTGATTTTAGGGTCTTCAGACGAAACGGGCTAAACCTGAAATCAAGGTGGGACGGGCCGAAGTTTTTCATCAAGTATATAGAATTTCTAGGCCTGTAAAAACGGGCCGTGCTGGGCCAGGAATTTTGATTTTGAAACGGGCTGGGCCAAGTTGTCGACCGGCCGAGCCGACACCTATGGATGCACGGTTCATGCGAGCGAAGCCGCTACGGGCACTGCTAGTATTTAAGAAGTAATAAAAAATGTTAAGGTTGTTTTTCGTGTAAATTATAATTTTTTTTAAACTTTTTGCCAGGGTTTTATTTACATGCTTTGGGAAGTCCTCAAGCTGATTTGAGTCAATTTGACATAATTTAGATATTAAGATTGTTTTAATAATCGATAAACCTGATTTGTCGCGTGAATCACATTTTGGGGGTCGATTCACTGCAACGTGCAACTTAATGAAGACAAAGATTTTATACAGTGTGTGGGTGCGTGTGCGTGCGTGTGACTGTGTGTGTATGTGTGTGTGTGTGTGTGTGTGCGTGCGTGTGTGTGTGTGTGTGTGTTAATAACCAAACCAATAAAATTGTGGTGTGATCTTTATTAACTTTAAAAGATAGTGAGTATAAGTTACACAGGGCGGGATTAGAAAAAAACCTTTTGAAGAACATTTTTACTTTTTCAAAATTTTAATTATTTTTATTTTATATTTCATTTAAATTTTGTCCAATTAATAAGGAAAATTTAATAAAATGACATTGTCATCGACGAAAATTCAGTACACCAAATATTAGCTCAACTAAACAACGAGTATTTTAGCATAGACAAATAGTTCGACGAAAATTTCCCAAATTTTTATTTAATTAAATTTTATCCAATCGATCCGAAAATTTGATTGAATGCATTGTTAGTCAGTTCGGAGGTATGTTCAAATTTTTAAGTCTTTAGCTCATCGGGAAGCTAGTTTAAAATCGATTGCAAAATTTGACGACAGACAGACAGACAAAGAAGTCAAGTTAAGTAGATGTCTAAACAAGTAGAGGTAAAAACGAGTTTTTAACACAAACTTTAATTTCAAATACACTCGATTTAGAAATACAAAAAATGTTCTTTTTTTTTTTTTAATTTAATCGTGTATTGTCATTGTCATCCAATATAAAGTTTCAGCTTTCTAGCTAGTCGAAAAGATGGTTTAATTTTACTTGCAAGATTTGCGTACAGTGAAAGCCACACACACACACAAACAGAGATTGTAACCTAAATAAAAGTTTGTAAAAATATAATCAGAGCTCACATGTGTATACATTTGCTTTTTAAATCCCTCATTTGTTAACATTAATTTTGTACATTTTTGATGAATCCATCTTTTCGATAAAAATTATTTTAAAATTTAAAACAGTTTTGGATGGAATTTTTCAATTGCAATTCCGTTTTGCCCGGTTGCTTCCACCAACAGGCTCATTCGGTTCACCATACAAACAATAATTGGCGCTAATAAGGTCCAAGGAAAGAAAGATTTTATCAATGCACTTTTTTTCGGAATCAAATGGTTCATTTAGATTTTCTCAACGTATAAGCCTGAAGATGAATAACTTCTACAATTATCGCCATCGTTCTGGTAGGGAGTTTTTGGCAGTGGGGAACTATGAAAAAATGGAGTTATACCCAGATCAACATTAAAGTGCGTAGTATTTAATTTGACGACAAACCTTTGAAAAATTATTTCCATTTCATTTTGTACTTTTTCTCCCGGCTCTAATGCGTCGAAAAAATAAAATGATTTTTCGATGTTGTTGTGTACCAAAAGTTTTTGTCATAGTCATGATTAATATACCTAAAAGTTTATTTAATCGACGCTAGCGCCATCTAGCAAATAATTTTAAAACTGTAATAAAATAAATATTAAAATTATTTGAAATAATGATTAAATCGCTTAGAAAACTATTGGATATTGTTTTGGCGGGTGGCTAAAGTCTATGCTAAGAGTTTCAAAGTTCTAACTTGTCTAAAAATTGTTAAAAAATCAATTCAAAAATGTTGACCATAGACAGACAGAGAAGTTAAGTGTAATAAAAGTGTGCAAAAATTGCGAGTTCAAATTGTTATGGCCTTTGTTTTTAAGTCATGGTGTGTTCCAGCTACCACTGATACCATAGCACACATTTTTCTAAGAGTGGGTTAATTATGAAACCTCATACAAACAAAATGTCTGACTTACCTACAGCTAGAAACACTAATGTTTTTCAAATGAAATAATTGAAAACTGTTATATCTGTTTTTACTTTCTGTATTGAACGAGGTTTTTTCATTTATTGCAAATTTGTCTTTTAAAACATTTTTTGAATTTATATATGCAAAAATTGGTTTAATTAAATTTGATTTGTTTTTGTTTTAAATCATAAATAGGGGAAAGCGGGGTAATATGGGGCCTCGGGTAATATGGGGTACCCACCTTTATATTATAAGAACAGCGTTATAAGAATATTTAATTAGCGATCTATGGTCGTATTGGTTATGTAACTCTGCCGCATAGCTGATTAAGCAATTTTGTTTACGAGTTTACGTAATAGATTAGAAATCATTTTTTAACGTTTTCTGTTAAGTTCCATCAACTGTGTTTCTCTACGCATAAAAGAGAGAAAAAGTAAGATATTTTCTAAACATTGTGAATTTCTATTTTTTTGGAATATACTTTAACAGTGTTTTTAATTATCAGCCGCTACAATGTTGATTTGCCAAAATTTTACAGATTTTATTCGTGGTATGCTGTTGGGTAATATGGGGTATCTGGGCTGGGGTAATATGGGGTACACCCCATATTACCATATTCAGGATTTCTTTACTTTTTACACGCATTTCATCATTGATCTGTTATCTTTATTTTATTATGTCATTACTTTATGCTGCTTTATTATCTTTTCAGATGCCACGTAATTATGCAAAACTTACAATACGGAGCCCAGAGTCAACATCTACAGTGACCCTCATTTAATATTTTAAAAATGTTTTTATTACTTATGTTATTGTTTTATTAATACAATATTGTTTTATAACAATTACTTTTGTTGTCCTTGTTATATTTAGGTTTAATGAAAGCTGGAACATACCTAACATTCAAGTACCCCATATTACCCCACCTCTAGTGGGTAATATGGGGTACTTGAATGGTTCACTTTATTCAATTATTTTTTAAAAGACGAAATCATATTTGCTTAAATGTTTCATTAACTCATAGTAATATGTCTGCTTGGTATACAGAAAAAAAAAATTAAATTTCTGCCACTATAATATGGTTTAAATTATATTTTTTTGTTAAGTACCCCATAATACCCCACTTTCCCCTAATAATTTTTTTAATAACAAATTTTCTTTCATTTTTTTAAAACTTTTATAGAATGCAATGGAGGATGAGAAGTTAGTTAATTTTCACTTTCAAGGCTTGCTAACACTAAAGCAAGCAAGAACGCGGTGAAGTTAATCTAAGAAATTTAAATAAATAAGCGTAATACACGAGTTTTTATTTAAAAATTTCTTATATTTCAGGATTTGCCGGCTTTTCATTTATTGCAATTTTTATTTTAAAACGACATTTTTGAATGTATATAGGCAAACATTTATTTAATTGTATTTGTTGTTCTAAAACATGAATAATTATTATTTTTAATTACAATTTTTTTCAAAACATTTTCAAACATTAATAGAATGCATTGTCATAATTAGCAATCTTAGAATTCAAATTTCAACTCGATTTGATAACGGGAAGTTAGTTAATTTTCAATTTTAAGGTTTGGAAACATTCAAACAATCAAGCAAGCAATAATATGAGAAATTTAAAAAAAATTTCATTTGATATTTTGGGCAAATAAGCAATTGTCTTGTCTTGGTCTGTTAAGTTAATGTTTCGTCTTGTTTTGGTCTTGGAGGTTCAATGTCTTGTCTCGGTATTGGAATAAAATTCAATTGTCTTGTCTCGGTTTTGCTTTGGTATGTAAAGTCAATGTCTCGGTCTTGAAAAAATGTTTTGGTCCCATCTATGCTTATAACGTTATTACTTGGAAGTCTCAGATTAGTGATGAAGTTTAATAATATCATTAATGCCAGCATGAAATATTAGAACAAAATATTTATATGCTGGAATAAACAGATTTAATCAAAACAGAAGTTTCACGGTCAAATGCCGCAACTTTTTTTAGGATTAGTGAATTATTCTTTCCGAAACTTTCAAATGTATTCCGTTTGAAGATTTCATAACACCAGCCAAATTTTGTTTGGCTTGTGGTTGGCCTTCGGACTGAACGTAAATCTGTTATTAGAAAAAGTTTAAATTTATTGTTTATAAACAGTAAAATTAATTGTTTATAAACATTTTAAACAGCGATCTAGATCTAGATGCATAAAACCAAATTCAAGACGTCTGGATCAAGATCGTAGTTTTAAATTGTTTATAAACAATTAATTGTTACAGTTATGTAGCAGAGACCGGTCCGGCTAGTTAGTTTATAATATAACCTAAACAATCTTTTGCAAACTGAAGATAAATTAATTAAGCATATTGTCTTTAATGTGAATTGTTTTGATGAACTAATCGGCCATCGACCATTTTTCGAAAAAAAAGTTTATTCTTTTAGAAACATTTCTGAAAAGGTCATATCATTAAGGCGCCGTCAAAGAAGGAGAAAGGAAGAAAGCGAGATAGCTGAGAAGAGACAAAGAATTTTATGAGTGTGTGTTTGTGTGTAAGAGAAAGAGAGATAGAAATAAAGAAAGAAAGGGATATAGCAGAAGCAAGACAGAAGATTGTTTGTGTATTTGTGTATGTGTGATATAAAAAAAAAAGAGAAAAAGTTAGAACCAGGCAATGGCGAGTATCTCAACTGGTTAAGTTATAAATTATAACATTTCATATAAAATAATACAACCTTATTTTCACCTTTTTGACGTTCGCCTTTTTCATTTTCGCCCATATTAACGTGCGCCTTTTTTTAGCATTCACCCTTTTTAGTTTCTCCCCTTTGATAGAATACCATACTGTGCTTTGGCTGGTTAGGGTTGCATATTTTGGTTTTTGATGGATCTATGAGATTTTCAGTCACTAGTTCGTAAAGCAACTTATTTTATCAGACGAGGATCCCGAGGATGGACATATATAAAAGTCGCTATAAGTAACAAGCTTTTACCAAAAAGTGTACATTATTAAATGACATGAATGACTGATCCCCAAAGTTTCCAAACAATATTTTATTATTAGAGCTGCCGGGTGAATGAGCGTTGACCAATACTCATTTGAGTACTGGTAAAATCACAATGACAATCGTACAAGGACTTACTTCCTCAAAACCCTTCCATGAACAATTTTTATTTCTTCCATTGCAAATGCTTGACCAATGCAGTTTCTATTTATAAAAAAAAAGAAATTGCTATAAAAAGTAGTTTTTAACATGGATATGCAAGTGCGAGCATATAATCTAGGGCCGGCTGAGAAAGGAACAAAAGCGAACGGATCCATTTTCTTGATTTTGTCTGGAGCAAAACGTTCAGGATTATATTTCTGAAATGGTAAAAGTTTACATTTACTAATTTAGTATGCAAACTTCAAAATTAAAATGACATTTCTTACGTCGTGTTCATCCCATACGAGAGGGTTGTGATGAAGATTGTGCAGATTTATTGAGATAACAGCGCCCACAGGAAGTTCTATACCATCTATTACTAAGGGTCGATCTAATTCTCTTTCAACAATGGGGACAGTTGCGTATTGTCTAAGCGTTTCTTTTACACACATAGTTAGGTAAGGAAGATCTTGCAGATCATTCCTGTAGTAAATAATAAATCAAGTTAAAAATAAAACAAATAGAAAAATTAAAAAATAAATAACATTTATTTTAAAATACTTAAAAGTGACCAATTTAAAGTATCATCAGGTCGACCATCAAGAACAGCGTCAATTTCTTCCTGACATAATTTTTGATATTGAGAATTACAAGCTAATGAGTATAAAGTCCAAGAAATTGCAGACGATGTCGTGTCATGACCTTTTCACAATGTAAATAAACAAAATATTTATATGCTGGAATAAACAGAGTTAATCAAAACGGAAGTTTCACGATCAAAATCCGCAACTTTTTCTAGGATTAAACAAAAAAAAAAAGAAAAAGATGTGAACGCATTAGCGAAAAATAAATTAAGTGGATAGCTTTTGAGACTCGTATCTTCTGAAAAAAAGAATCCAGTCAATTCATGACACTTTCAGATTTTAAGAACCTTCTTTTTAGTTTACAAAAACGTGTTTTAAAAAGATTTTTTCAAATAATTTATTTACAATTTCGGTTTAAATTTGCGTTTAAATTTTATCATAGTGCATAAAAAATAACCTGCAAACAAAAATGTGTCAACTTCTTCTCTTATTTCAATATCGGTCAGACCTTGACCATTTTCATCTCTGGCTTTTAAAAGTATATCAAGAAAATCAATGTGACCATTGTTTTGATTTTTCTGCAAATTTGATTAGTTTAAATCCAATTCACAAAACTTGTATATACAATTAAGTTGAATAGTCAAATAGTTAGTAATTGTTAGTAACAAACGATTATGTAGCTTTAGCAATGCAGTACTAGTACTGTGTAGAGTTTGACTCTGATGTACCGGATCAAAATCCTAGTCACAATGAAGCTTAAATATCCATAAGCAAGAAACGTGACGTTTTATTGCCGCCGATGTTTTGGCGCCGTGAGTGAGTGAGTGAGTGAGTGAGTGAGTGAGTGAGTAAGTGAGTGAGTGAGTGAGTGAGTGAGTGAGTGAGTGAGTGAGTGAGTGAGTGAGTGAGTGAGTGAGTGAGTGAGTGAGTGAGTGAGTGAGTGAGTGAGTGAGTGAGTGAGTGAGTGAGTGAGTGAGTGAGTGAGTGAGTGAGTGAGTGAGTGAGTGAGTGAGTGAGTGAGTGAGTGAGTGAGTGAGTGAGTGAGTGAGTGAGTGAGTGAGTGAGTGAGTGAGTGAGTGAGTGAGTGAGTGAGTGAGTGAGTGAGTGAGTGAGTGAGTGAGTGAGTGAGTGAGTGAGTGAGTGAGTGAGTGAGTGAGTGAGTGAGTGAGTGAGTGAGTGAGTGAGTGAGTGAGTGAGTGAGTGAGTGAGTGAGTGAGTGAGTGAGTGAGTGAGTGAGTGAGTGAGTGAGTGAGTGAGTGAGTGAGTGAGTGAGTGAGTGAGTGAGTGAGTGAGTGAGTGAGTGAGTGAGTGAGTGAGTGAGTGAGTGAGTGAGTGAGTGAGTGAGTGAGTGAGTGAGTGAGTGAGTGAGTGAGTGAGTGAGTGAGTGAGTGAGTGAGTGAGTGAGTGAGTGAGTGAGTGAGTGAGTGAGTGAGTGAGTGAGTGAGTGAGTGAGTGAGTGAGTGAGTGAGTGAGTGAGTGAGTGAGTGAGTGAGTGAGTGAGTGAGTGAGTGAGTGAGTGAGTGAGTGAGTGAGTGAGTGAGTGAGTGAGTGAGTGAGTGAGTGAGTGAGTGAGTGAGTGAGTGAGTGAGTGAGTGAGTGAGTGAGTGAGTGAGTGAGTGAGTGAGTGAGTGAGTGAGTGAGTGAGTGAGTGAGTGAGTGAGTGAGTGAGTGAGTGAGTGAGTGAGTGAGTGAGTGAGTGAGTGAGTGAGTGAGTGAGTGAGTGAGTGAGTGAGTGAGTGAGTGAGTGAGTGAGTGAGTGAGTGAGTGAGTGAGTGAGTGAGTGAGTGAGTGAGTGAGTGAGTGAGTGAGTGAGTGAGTGAGTGAGTGAGTGAGTGAGTGAGTGAGTGAGTGAGTGAGTGAGTGAGTGAGTGAGTGAGTGAGTGAGTGAGTGAGTGAGTGAGTGAGTGAGTGAGTGAGTGAGTGAGTGAGTGAGTGAGTGAGTGAGTGAGTGAGTGAGTGAGTGAGTGAGTGAGTGAGTGAGTGAGTGAGTGAGTGAGTGAGTGTGTGAGTAAGAAGATAACGGAACTATAATTTCCTTACCTCGATTATATGTTTTCTTTCTCGAATGAATCGCTCGGAAAATTTATGAATATAATCGGCATTTTTTAGGAATTTCTTGCCGTCGTTTGAGAGCAGATAGATGAAATCAAAATACTGCCATGGACAACTGAGGAAATAAGTAAATCATTTGAACAAATTTGATTTTCCCAAATTTTTTCTTTTTTTATTGTTTCCAAGTTATTGTTTTAAATAACTCACAAACTGCGGCGAAACACAAGTGCTGCTTCTTCTTCAACAATTTCAATATAGTCATTTATTTTACTGAAATTTGAAATAAATCACTTTATTGAAGGTTTTAAAACAAATAATTTAGAATCTTTTGAAGTTGATATAAAAGATTTCAAGCTACATTTGAAAATCAAAAATAGTGGACATGCTTATTGTTCCAGCACTTTTTAAAACTTTTGTGCTGGGCACTTAATACTGTCACCGGATATGTATAATGTGTATAATGCAGATGTTTCAACAGTTTGCGTTATTAACACAATCAGCCAACATATGTCCAATTCCAGACTGTTATCAAAAGAGTCAAGTAAAGATCCTGTTATCTCTACAGTGATACGATTTGTGAGAGACGGCTGGCCTCACAGAATCATGCAACCGGAATTAAAACTGTATGAGAAACTTTCTGATTCTCTTTCAACAGAAAGTGGTTGTTTACTCTTTGGAGCGAGAATTGTGATACCAAAGAAATTACGCGGCAGAATTTTAGAATTGTTACATACAGGACACTTCGGAATGCAAAAAATGAAGCGTTTAGCAAGAACTATAGTTTATTGGCCTCGAATTGACAACGATATTGAAAATTTAAGTCGTTCATGTAGTTCTTGTGCTGAACAGCAAAACAAGCCACCAAAGATGATGAATCACCCGTGGATGATTCCTGAAAAGCCTTGGGACAGAATGCATCTGGATTACGCCATGAATTTTTTTTTGAACCAATTGGCTGGTTATAGTAGATGCCTACTCAAAAACTGTTAATGCTACAGGAGTAAAAATTAGTATTTAGCTTCTACTCCAAAAATAATGAAATACGTGTTTTAGCATTTTTTGGAAATTTGGTTTCCAGGACTTCAAATGTGGGGTGGAAAATAGGGCTAATTGTCTTTTATAGTAACTGCTACTCAAAAACAGTAAATACCACAGATGTAAAAATTATTATTTAGTTTATTTTCTAAAAATAAAGATATACGTGTTTCACCATTTTTTACAAATTTGGTTTCCCGGACCTCAAATGTGGGTTGGAAAATTGGGTTATTTGGTTTTTAAAGTAGCTTCTACTCAAAAACTGTTAATGCTACAAAAGTAAAAATTAGTATTTAGTTTCTACTCTAAAAATAATGATATACGTGTTTTAGCATTGTTGTGTCTTTCAGAAAACTTTATTCTTTCAAAACACAATATAAATAGCAAGAAACATGTAATGTAAATACCGCGCAACTCGCAAAACACTAAACAGAACTTTCTCGCAACATCTTGGTAGCTAGCTTGGAAGGCGCACCTGTCTACACCTGGAGGATATACGGGTTTCACAATTTTTTGAAAATTTGGTTTCCAGGACTTCAAATGTGAGGTGGAAAATAGGGTTATTTGGTTTTTAAAGTAACTGCTACTCAACAACTGTAATTGCCACAGATGTAAAAATTAATACTTCATATCTACTCAAAAAAAAAGATATACGTGTTTCATCATTTTTTGGGTTATTTGGTTTTTAAAGTAGCTGCTACTCAAAAACTGTTAATGCTACAGAAGTAAAAATTAGTATTTAGTTTCTACTCCAAAAATAATGAAATACGTGTTTTAGCATTTTTTGAAAATTTGGTTTCCAGAACCTCAAATGTGGGGTGGAAATAAGGGTTATTTGATTTCAAAATAACTGCTACTCAAAAACTGTAAGTGCTACAAATGTAAAAATTAGTATTTTGAAGTTTTGTGCCGGTTAAAAGTAGCTAAGTCCAGTTTATCATCGGCCGGGCCAAGCCGTTATTTTAGAGTCTTCACACGGGCCAGGCCAAACCTTAAATCAAAGTGGGACGGGCCGAGGTTTTTCACCAAGTATATAGATATTTTAGTGATTTCAGGGTCTTCAGTTTGGCCGGGCCAAACCTGAGGTCAAGGTGGGACGGGCCGAAGTTTTTCATCAAGTATATAGAACTTCTAGGCCTGTAAAAATGAGCCGGGCCTAATTCAGACGGGCTTTGCCGGGCCAGGAGTTTGGGTTTTTAGAACGGGCTGGGCTAATTTGTCGACGGGGCGAGCCGAGACCTAAAAAAAATGATCTCTACTATGGATGCACGGTTCAAACTCTCTAATTTCATGCGAGCGAAGCCGCTACGGGCACTGCTAGTTTTTATATATATAGACAAACAGTAAAGATTCTAAAACTGATAGTTGCAGTACAACATTTCTGATGTTTTTTTCTCTGAGTATTCAGGGACGTCAATTAAGGGGGGCAGGGAATCGCCCCCCCCTGAGTTTTCAGTGGGCCCCACTCAATTAAGTAGACCCCACACATTTAAGTGGGCCCCACGCAGTTAAGTGGGCACCATCACTAAAGTGGTCCCCAAGCACTTAAGTTAGTGGGCCTTCCGGATTTTTAAGTGGCCCTTCCCGGAATTTTCAGTGGGCCCCGGCACTAAAGTGGGCCCCGGCATTAAAGTGGGCCCCCGGCACTAAAGTGGGCCCCCGACACTAAAGTGGGCCCCCGGCACTAAAGTGGGCCCCACATACTTATGGGGCCCCGGTACTAAAAGTTGGCCCCACGCAGTAAAGTGGGTCCCATCACTAAAGTGGTCCCAACGCACTTAAGTGGGCCCTCGCCCTTATGTGGTTTCCCGCGCTTAAGTGGTTTCCCGCGCTTAAGTGGGCCCCCGGCCCATAAGTTAGTGGGTCCCTCCTGATTTTTGAATAGCCCTTCCTGGACTTTTCAGTAGGCCCCCGACACTAAAGTTGGCCCCACGTACTTAAGGGGGCACTCGGCACTAAAGTGGGTCCCACACACTTAAAAGGGCCCAGCACTGTAGTGAGCTCTACGCACTCAAGGGGCTTCGGTCTTACGTGAGCCTCTGCATTTAAGTGGGCTCCCGGCACCTAAGTGGGCCCCTACTTACTTAAGTGGCTCTTCCCGGACTTTTCAGTGGGTTTCCCGGCATTAAAGTGGTTTCCCGCACTTAAGTGGGCTCCCCGCCCTTGAGTGGTCCACCGCACTTAAGTGGCTCCCACCCCCGTTTTCACGTGAGCCGCCACACTAAATTGGTCCCCCGCACTAAAGTGAGTCCCGGCACTCAAGTGGGTCCCTTTTAACTGGCCTTTTCCTGATTTTTGACTGGCCCTTTTCTGGCTGTTAAGTAGCCCTCCCTGACTTTTATGTAGGCTCCTGACTTTTAAGTGGGCCATGGTTAATATATTGGCACCTTTCAGACCGTTACTTTCAAAACTCATGGACATCATTTAGGGGGACTGGGCTTCGGACTTTTACGTGCGGTGGCAGGTAATACTGTGTGATCCCATATGCACGAGTCGTTCCCGGCGCCTCTGAAGATTAGCAACTGGCGCTTCTAATCGATCCTATTATTATTATTATGTGAACCAATAGTTATATATGGGCCAATGATATTGGCCCATAGATATTGTTGGACCTCTGAAGCCTTCAAAATATACCATTTCACCTTATCCATCCGAGAAGCGATACCTCATCACCATGATCGACCGAGCAACTCGATGGTTTGAGGTAGTGCCAGCTTCTAACATTACGGCTGAAACTGTTACTGATGTTTTCCTGACGGCGTGGGTTTCTCGTTTTGGTGTCCCGCTTCACATTGTAACGGACCGAGGACGTCAATTCGAATCCGAACTCATGAGCCATCTTTCCTCGCTGATCGGCTTTCAACTTTTACGAACTACAGCCTACCATCCGCAATCAAACGGGATGATCGAACGATTTCACCGTACATTAAAGAATGCTTTAAAGGCTCGGGAAGACGATTGGCTGATTGCGTTGCCCTCTGTACTGCTGGCTCTTCGGTGTTTACCAAATGAACATGGTATTTGTCCGTTTACAGCTGTCACTGGCGCTTCGCCTCTTATGCCACACTTATTTTTTTCTACTTCCAAGGTCCATTTGAGGTTTTAGATTTGAATGATAAAATTGTAAAACTTAAGATGTCCGATGATGTAGTTTCGATTGTTTCACGTGATCGCATTAAATTGGCTCATATTCGAAAATATACAATTCATCCAAGATCAGCGAATCAACCCTCGGACAGCATTGTACAGAAAAGCGATATTGAGCAGCAACAGTCAAATATACGAGCGCAGCGTCGTGTTAGATTTGCAGTATGATTCTCTCTTGCATTGTTTTCGTTCGTTATTTCCTTGATCATTTCTGCGTATGATTTTTGTTTGTACTTTTCTCTTTTTTTTATGGCTCCGCCATCTGCGGGGACTATTGTAGTGTACCGGTATTTTATGCACGTCCACGCACACGTGTGCCAAACGCATGTTATACAGGTTGAGTTGGTACTACAAAGTGTATCGAAATAACGTTGTCAGCGACTACATAGGATTTTTTGGTGTTTTTAGTGAGATTTGAGAAGAGAAAAACAGAAGCTTTTGTAATTATAGGATGCGGCCATATGTAGAAAAATGTCATCCCGGTTATAAAGATGATTAGCGTTATTCATAGTCTGGCCAAGTAGGCTGTTCATAGAGAATAAAAGAAAAAAGAGATGCTAAAGAAACTAGGAAGCTTGATCGTTCACGTCGAGATGGAGAAGTGTTAAAAAAGTTATGAACAGTTCAAAATGGAACGATATAGGTCACAGATTTTGTATGCATGCATCGATCGCATTTTGTCTAAGTTTAACGCACGATTTACAGAAAATAGTGATATTCTTGCATGCCTGAATTCCTTCAATCCGCAATCTGATGATTTCCTCTCTGCACTCTGCAGACCGTATAAGAACACTTTTGCGGCCAGTCCCAACCCGGATAAAAAAAATATCAAATTATGATCCACGACAGGATAATTCGATATATATTACATATACTGCTGATATTTGAGTCTTAAAACACCTAGTATAAAGAACGATAAACTATTATCAAATAACGATAGCAGATTTTGATAGCTATACCCTTGTTCGTAGAGACAGTTGGAAATGCTCTTATGATCACTCAGATGTTATGGTATGTGACTCCCCCGGTCATCAGGTTTTTGGGAGGAAAAATAAAACAAAGGTTTCAAATTTTTTTTTTAAAGTGACTCCAACTACCCCTTCCCCTGTCATCAGGTTTTTTTTGGGAGAAAGAAGCAAAAGATGTTATGCAGGGGGCGCAGATTTTGTGTTTTGTGCCCAGGCGCAGAGGACTCTGGTTTTGCTGAAACGACGTCCCTGTGAGTATTTCTCTCTAATTCTTATTTTTTGTATTCTGTTGTCAGCTAGCCGTTCCTTTATCCATTTTCAAATATTGCCTCATATTCCAGGGTTTTATTTTTTCCACAATCTTGTATATGTGGTACTTTGTCAAAAACTATAATATGTTAGGGGATCCAGGGCGTAACCAGGAATTTGGAAGTGGGGGGCCCAAGAACTTTTGGGGAGGCACTGTATAAATTTTCTATTCACATAAGTTGCACATTCCAGTGATTTGACCCTCAAAATATTCTTCACGCAAAAAAAACAGGCTTAGCCCGTTTTAGACCATCGTACGTTCTACGAACACACTTATTTTTGGCGTTGCATAAAATTAAGTTGTAATTTTTTTTCTGTTAAAAGTTTTTTTTTATGTTAAGAAAGCTTCAATACACTGTATAAAATTTTTTAAATAATTTTTTATTCATATTAAGTAGTTTAATCTGGGTTAGAATATGAGAATATGAGCATTTTCAAGGTTTTCGACCGATATAACTTTAAAAATTTATTATGCTAATTTCATGAGAGTTATCATAACAAAAGTTTGAAATATCGAAAGAAGTTGTACTCAAAAGTAAACAGCAACGTTAATTAAATTTTATTGTGTTTACACTAACCCACAATCTGAACATGTATGAGTCATGCTCGTTCTACGATCGTTGGGCGTATAGAGTACTGTATGCGAACGAGTCGAAACTAGCTTATTCAGCTTATAGGTGTGCAGTGGTTGAATTGGTGATAGTGTTTTTTGCAAATTTCATTCTTCGAATGAAATGTTTGTAAAGTTTAAAAATGAAAGGCGTCAAACAGAACGTTTTTTCACGTTGAAAGAAGCTATGTAACTAATTCTTGATGATGATGATAGCATTGAGGTTGACATACTTGTCATTCTTCCGCCCGGCGCATCATAACACGTGACTGATGAATAAGCAAATGAAGAAGAAATGTTATTCTTTGTAATATCCGGGAAGGTAGAAGTTGATTATACTAATGATGGGATGAGATTAGACTGTGTCTGTTCTTTGGGTGAAGAAATGTAGGTCGCAAATACGGTCAGTTCAATGCCGCGGCAACCAAAACGCCAAAAACGATTGAAATGCACTTGGACCAAAAAGAGTCATTTGAATAGCCACTTTTAAAACAGTCTATATATAACGAGTTTGAAACACCTAATGGTGCTTTGCTTGAAAAACCCCATATAGGCTGTTTAGGTTGTTTTATACCGATGAAATGAATTCATGCACGGTTGAAGAAACAAAACGATAGGGAAGATTCAGCAACTGGCCATGGTCATGATCTGGAAAAGGTGAAAACAGTAGGTCGCTACAAGCTGGAAAATTATGGCAAAACACTGTACATGTGGGCCAAGTGCGGCAAACGACTTCATCGGAATTGTTTTGGTGCTTTCCGCACATCCCGGTTCTGAAACGACTATCATGAACTGCTTGACTGATTTATTGAATGTTAAAATTTTGGATTTTATTGAACTGTGTTACTGATAAAGTCAGAAATGTGTTTTTAGCTTTTCTGTTTATAGCCTAAAATTTATATTATAATTGTTTGCGTTGAGAACAAAAAAAATTGACTTTTAAACATTTTGTTGTTTTCAGTAGTCTATACGACCACCGTTCGAAAAACGAGCATAGTGAATTTTCAAAGTTTTCTTTCAAATAAAAAATAATTAAAAATAAATCTGTTAAAACATAAGCAAGTAACTTAGAAATAACAAAAAAAAATAATAGAAATCTAATTAATAAAGTTTTGGACCTAAACGGGTTAGCGATTGAAATTTGGATCTTATTTTACCATATTTAATAAAATTTGAAAATATTTTGAATCAACAGAAAAATTTCCCAAAGCATGTAAATAAAATGATAGCACAACATTTAAAAACAATTATAATTTACACGGAAAAACTTTATAAAAACACATCACATATAATGCCAGAGAACAAAACGGCGCGATTTCTGGGCAAACATTTCTACGAAAGTGTTAAGATCTACTTTTAGCGCAAAATCCTTTTCAAAAGCAAGTAATACGAGTTGAAAATTACGCTCAAGTCCCATTGATTGGCGATAAAGCCGCAGAATCCACGTGAGAGTGGAGAAACTGCTCTCGCACGTAGCACTTGACACACCGATTGTGAATTCTCCGGCATACAGCTGATACACATTTGGAAATGCGTCACCGTACTGCAGTATTGCATATGAGTATGTTGCATCTTTTTACGACGAATTTGTTACGGCACAGTCGCATTGCAATAGGCAATTTGCCGAATTTGCGAGCGAGGACATCTATGGTCGAGGCAGAGAAGCTGGCTGAGTGGTTCCAAGCACTTCTCAACAGGAAAGCTCTGATATGATGGAACGAAAGGTTCTACAGCTTGAAACAAAACCAAGTTGGATTCGCCAAATCGGTGGTTTATTTCAAAATGGAGAAAAACTATGATGTTGTAGAAAGCACCCCTCATGAGCTCGCGTGAAGTAACTTTAGAACCAATGACATGGTAATGACCCAAAGTGTAGGTGAACTTAGAGCTGGTCAGCCAGGTTCTCTGAACTCGTTTGCGCTTTACTGACACTACATGGTCATCATTGTATGATCAAAGACCTTTGCAGCTCTGCAGATCGCAAAGCAAAAAAGTTTTGTTCAGCTGTCGAGATCAGTTCCATAGCAAGAGACACATTGCACAAGCGACCTTTCAACAAAGCATTGGCCGGTGACAGCAAGCTCAGTATTTTGACAATGGTATTTGGAAAAAAACAAAGTCCGACTTTGAATCTTTGTTGAGCAGCCCAGCTGGTTCAACAAAAAATCAGCCAGAGCTTTTCTAAGCTGCCAATATTTCGAGGGTCTGCAAAATTTCCTCTCTGTTGCTTTTGACAGCCATTGCAGCCTGATAAGGGCCAATCTATTTTTGAGCATGTAACAGCTTTATTGTGTCACCTACATGTGTTAGTCACAAAATTTTGGAGGAAAAACACATAAAATTGTTCACATAAGCTGAAAACGTTTTTCACCTTTATCTCTGATTCCATAGCGTGCGCAACCACAAGGTTTGGTGATTATAGCAGTGCACGTACGGAATTTAACGGACCAGAATGTCTTGCAATATTTTCTGGACACCTTCTTTTCCACCGCTCATTACACTGGGTCTGTCATAACATTGACTCAAAATTTGAGCAGGTTCCAGTTGCTGAACATGAAGTTGTGTAACAAGAACGAGTCAGGCTTTTAGCATCTAACTCATTGTGCTCTACTGTCTCTACACCACGCACATAGCGAATAACAATCGATATATTCTCGACATTGCACTGATCTCGAGTTTCGTCGCCCTTGATCGAATACCAGTTAATGTCAGAATCTTTGCATTTTTCGACAATCAAAACTTGTACTATCTATGTCATCATATCGATTATCTCGTTTGGTTAAGAGGCGTTTTGAGGCATGTTTTGTGAAATCCTACACAATTTATCATACTTCTCCATAGCAAATTCAAACAACTTATTAAATAAGACACCTACATTTGCTTTGTTGAACTGGACAGCAATAAAAAAACTGGGGGGCCTGATTGATTCATATTCTTTCCTCCTGCTCCTATTCTCTTTCTCATGGTAGATACACGTGGCGCCACAACCTTTTTCTCCAAAAGCTGCTGGGATTTGTAAAAGAGGCCTGCCGAAAAGCCAACTCAATGGAGGTGAAACCTAGGAGGAAGATTTATTTTTTGAGAGAGGGATTGCCGCAGCTAAATCGCCCAAAAAGAACCCTCACGGAAGGAGAGAATGTTTTCCATGCGGCGAACGACTGGAGGGTCTCTGCCGATCTGAAAACGGAAAAGTGCTTCCCAGTTTCAATAAAGGAAAGTGGAAAAAGGCCAGACATAGTTGTTTTTTCGAGTCTGGCCAAGACATTTCTTCTCATCGAGTTGACAGTGCCTTGGGAAAGCAACATGGAGGCCAGTAACATCATGAAATTAGAAAAATACAGAGAATTGGTGTTGGATTTGGAAGCAAATGGCTCAAGAGCTGAGCATTTTGCTGTTGAAGTCGGAGCACGCGGTTTGGTTGGTAAATCTTTGCTAAAGTTGCTGCGGGCCCTGGGCATGTCTAACAGAGAGCGGACCCGTGCAATTAAACAGATTTCTGAAGCAGCAGAATCGGCTTCATTCTGGATTTGGTCTCAAAGAGAGAAAAAAGAAGATTTTCCAAATTTAGAAGCCGCTCTCTCCTCTCCGCAAGAATAGAATTGCTTCGTCTTTGTTTACGTGGCGATATTAAGTACCGCTACGAAAGCGAAGCCGTTATGTCGTCGAAGGTTTTCTCACTTGAATAGTCTGAATTTCTTTAACGTCGCGAGTTTATTTGCATGATAAATATCTGCCACGATGCAAGGAATGATAGAAATTCGATGTCGGAAAAGAACAAAGACATTTTCTGCCGGAGGACGTTCGACCGTCGAACGTGGCTCGCCCCCCTTAGAACGTCAAGAAATTAAGGAGCCGAAACGTTTGCTCGAGGGGGGATTTTCTTCTGATGACCTCCACAGAAAAGCTCTTCAGAAGTGCACACACACACATACATACATACATACATACATACATACACACATAAATACATACATACAAACATACATACATACATACATATATACAAATATTAAAATTTTATTGGATAACAAACAATTTCCTGTTTCAGTAAAAAGCATATTTGGACAATTCTGCTAGCATAATTTAAAACAAAAATGTTGATAAAAAAACATACATACATACATACTAGGGATGTCACGGGTACCCGAACCCGAGTTCGGTACTACCCGGTCTTTTTCTGATACCCGAACTCGAACCCGAAAATGTGAAAATTTGATACCCGAACTCGAAAATGTGAAAACTTGATACCCGAACCCGAACCCTAAAGTCATTGTACGATTGTCATTGTGATTTTACCAGTACTCAAATGAGTATTGGTCAACGCTCATTCACCCGGCAACTCTAATAATAAAATATTGTTTGGAAACTTTGGGGATCAGTCATTCATGTCATTTAATAATGTACACTTTTTGGTAAAAGCTTGTTACTTATAGCGACTTTTATATATGTCCATCCTCGGGCTCCTCGTCTGATAAAATAAGTTGCTTTACGAACTAGTGACTGAAAATCTCATTTTTAACTATTAAATTCCGGACATGTGCCGCACAACTTGCACTACTGAATTCGCCTTCGTTCATTGCTTTTACAATATTTGTACCACCGTCGCGTAATACAACATGAACCTATATAAAAATATAAAGTAGGTACATAATGTCACGTAATTACCATAATATAGAGCGCAAGATCTCGAAACAAACCTTAGATTTTTCAATATTCCAGTCCTTTAGCATACTTTGGAGTACTTGCAGCATGTGATCTTGACGTAACATATTATACTAATCGCGAGCTGTTTTGTATTATCACCTTTGCGTAACAAATGACACAAATACGTCATTTTATTAGTGATTGTGTAAGCTAGACCACTAATCCGTTTGATTATCAGGCCGGCCCGAGCCGCGAACGAACTAAAATAATTAAGCCTCCTTCGGCCAAAGAAATCACATTATTTGGAAAGCTAAAAAATAATTTGCTAGAGTTTATCCAATACGTGTAATGTCCAATGGATGAATTGATCGCTCTCGTTTTTATATTTATATACACTAGGTAAATTTAAAATCAATCCAGGAATTTGAAATCATAAGCCAGTACCCGAACCCGAACCCGGTTTTTTGGAAAACTACAAACCCGAACCCGAAAACATGAGTTTCACAAACTCGAACCCGAAAACTAGAGTTTTACAAACCCGAACCCGAACAGTCTAGTTTCACAAACCCGAACCCGAAAACTTTAGTTTCACAAACCCGAACCCGAAAACTTTAGTTTCACAAAGCCGAACCCGAACCCGAAAACTCCAAAAAGTACTACCCGTGACATCCCAAATACATACATACATACATACATACATACATACATACATACATACATACATACATACATACATACATACATACATACATACATACATACATACATACATACATACATACATACATTGAGCGATAATAGCCTTGTTTACATTGAGCGATAATCGTTCCGGCGATTTCAAGTTTTGTTTCGAACCGTTTTCTGCTGAACTTTGAATTTTCGTGTTTCAAGTTAGAAATTTGGAAATTTTTCTCGCCGAAGGGCGTCCGCCTGATCAACGGACGTGGGCCCACCTCTCTTAAAAGCGTCAAGAAGTTAAAGGGCCGAAACGCTAAAAATGAGAGGTTCTTCTTCTGAAGACCTTCGGCGACGAAAGCTCGCAAAGAGTTATAACACACACATACATACATACATACATACATACATACATACATACATACATACATACATACATACATACATACATACATACATACATACATACATACATACATACATACATACATACATACATACATACATACATACATACATACATACATACATACATACATACATACATACATACAAACATACATACATACATACAAACATACATACATACATACATACATACATACATACATACATACATACATACATACAAACATACATACATACATACATACATTAAAATTTTATTGGATAACAAACAATTTCCTGTTTCAGTAAAAAGCATATTTGGACAATTCTGCTAGCATAATTTAAAACAAAAATGTTGATAAAAAAACTAATAAAATAGCAAACAATTAATATGAAAAATATATCAGTGTACTCAATTATTTTTATTTTCAATTTCTTGTTTCAGTTTTTTATGTCTGTCTAAAAAACGTTTTACTTTGTCTTTTTGAAATTCATTTACTGGAATTGATTCAACGGCTTTTATGATATTATCAAAATCTGGAATGATACATTTGGTAAATTCGTAATACTTTTCATATGCAGTCATAAGATGATAGGGCATATGATTCTTCCAAATAACATCATTTCGGTCGTGTGAGAAAAGAAATGGGATCCAACCGTGATTTGATAATAATAGTTCTTTCCATAACAGATCATTCAGAGTCTCTGTCTCGATTAGCTCATATATCCACTCGCCACTGTTTCTGGAATTCAATATTATTTTTATAAACCTTTTTAGTTCAGAATTTTTTAGGCTTATTTCGGATAAATTACAAAATAAATCTAAATATTCTCGCCCCGAGATATGTTTAGGATTGTGATAATATAATCCATGATATAAAAACTCATAAATAATTGGAAGTTTTGCTTTTATATTTGAATTATTTTGTTTTTTTGTTGTAAATGTCAACAAGCAACGAAGGACTGTTTCAAACTTTTTCATGTCCCAAAAAACACTTTTCATTGACGCTACTATTCCATCAATTGTGTGGAAGTTACTTATAACCTCGGAGTTAATGTTTGAAAAAAATTCAATATATTCATTTGAGTCTTGAGAATAATTAAACCGCAGTCCTAAATAATGAAATCTTCTTGGATGAGTCCACGTGACAGATCTTTCAAACACAACGCCTAAATTACTTATATCTAAATAAAATAAATCAGGTAATTTGTCTATCATTTTGTATATTAACTGTAGATTCCATTCATTAATTACCCTAAAACAGCTGTTTCTACTCATGTCAAGCATCGTTAAATTGGAAAGATACGATATGGAATTAACCAATTCTTCTAATGATTCACCAACGGATGTACTTATAGCCAATTTCTGAAGACTGACAAAACTATAAAACTTGCTTATTGTTTTTTTTGCATACCCGCAGCCAGATATAGATAAAGTTTTTAATTTTGCAGCAGGAAATTCAATTTTAAAAATTTCAATTAAATCTTTTTCAGTATTGAATCTATCCTTACATACACAACACAGAGAAAGTCGAAGTAATTTAGGACACAACCACACATTGTTCATTTCTATTTTGCAATAGGTTGTTATAAGGCGACAATTAATTTCTAATTCTAAATCTTCTAAGTTAGAAGACAAAACTGGATTTTTAAAAAATTGCTTATACAATCTTACCATTCGCTTATATTTATTTTGTTTAATATCAGCATAACTAGATGCTCCAGTGAAAGAAAAACTAGTAAGATTTCTTTTGCTTAAAATGGTTTTTAAAGGATGGAAAAAGTGATTGATTTTAAAATCTCTAAGAAATAATTCCTGATATGAATCAAATTTCAAGAAAAATGGAATGATAAACTCTGGCTTTAGTTCCATTCCTGCTTTTATACTTTTTGAAATTATTTCTCCAAAAGCATGAGAAGACAGTTTTACACAATTTTTAACTTTAAAAGGAAGACATTTTATCTCAGTAGACGGTTCGAGAAAAGTTTCCTTAAAATTGAATAAAACAAAATCTGTGCATAACATTTTCAGCAATAAAGGATGTTGTAGATGACCATTCATTTTTTAAGCGTGTTATGATTTGCAAATAATTGGTATAAATCAAAACAATGTATATGTTTTGTTGTCCAGATTAATTTTGCAAAGCTCATTTTCCAACAATATTTAAGCAATGATATAATAAAAATGCAGCTTGAGTCTGATATAAAAAACTGTTATATATAAATTGCAAAACAAATAATAGTATATATATATATATATATATCTATATATATAAAAATGAATATTTGTATATATGTATATATGTATATATGTTAATGTCCTTTATGCATTGCTACACCATTCATCCGATCGTAATGAAATTTTCACACAACCTTGAGAGTCAATGGGAAAAAAAAATAAAAAAATTTTTTGAAATCCGTATATATAAATTGCAAAACAAATAATAGTATATATATATATACATATATATATATATATATATATATATATATATATATATATATATATCTATATATATAAAAATGAATATTTGTATATATGTATATATGTCAGTGATGGTTTTTAACTACTTTAAAAGTAGTTAACTACTTTATTTAACTACTCACAAAAAAAGTAGTTAGTAACTATTTCCTAACTACTTTTAAAAGCAGTAGTTATTAACTACCTACTTAACTACTGCCTAGTAGTTAACTAGTAGTTAACTACTTTTTAACATTAAAATTTTAAACAAATGTAATTTCCAATAACAAAATATAATTATTTACATTTTTATTTACACAATCATTTACAAAATGATACTATCAAAAGCATTTACAGAATATCTAAGATGATCTCTTAAAAAAATCATCATATCAATATGGTTATCAGACAATTTACTTCGTCTGTCAGATAAAATTTGTCCTGCTACACTAAAAAGTCTTTCAACTGCTGCTGAACTTGGCAATGTTGAATTGATCTTTATAAATGCTGCACAAACATCTGGATAATGGAAGAGACTTTGGATGTTCTTGGACGGGTTTGATAAATAATCATTAAGCTGTTCAGCCATTACATTGTCAAAGGAGTTTGGTATGGTATCCATATAGTCGTACCAATCGTCATTTTCACTGCACTGATCATTGTCAACAGAGGTGATTGTTTTTGAGGTAGAGCTTCTAGATTTACAACCTGCAAAGATATTTATAAAAACAATAATTAATAAACAATAATTAAACAATAATGCTGCGTATTGTTAATTGTTAACCAAAAAAAAACCTTTTAACATTTGCAATTAAATACAAGTTAAATAAACCTGATTTTTCAAGCTCTTGATTCATCTCTTTTATGTAAGCCAATAATTTTTCTTTAATCAAATATTTTTTTTGATCATCGGACAAAAAATTCAATTTGAATTGGGGAATTATCGCTGTTGCTAGCAGATACTCTTCATTTCCTAAAACAGGACCAAATCGTTTCTCTATACCCCGAGATAGTGCTTGTATAAGAGGTTTGATGGTTTTTTCTGAACAGGAATGTAATTTTTTTTGTATTCCAATGATGGTCGGAATTATGTGGCCAATATATGACTTCTCGCTTTGGAAGATATCCATTGCAGTGACTATTGGTTTCATAATCTGAAGAAATGATTTCGTTCGTTATACTCATACTTGAAAATTTAAATATAAATAGCAAAAATTAACCATAAGTCTTATTCTAAGCTTAGTATAGTTAGGTTTAACAAATGCTAAAATTAAAATATGATGGTGGGCGCACACAGTTGGCAAAAATAAGCTAACAAACCTTACCAAAAGTAAAACACCAAGTAAATTAAACATGTGTAGCATAAAAATAAAAGTTTAAATGATACACGATAAAATTATCTAAAAATACTTAAATGCATTAAACTTTCATAATAAAACGATAACTAATATAAACTCACTTTTACATGTTTAAGAAAGTTGAATGAATTGGTAACATTTCCAGAAATTCATTTTATGACATGTATCGCATAATGCCGTAAAATTTTTTTCATCGTCCTTAAAAACTACTTCACTAAAACATTCTTTAATTATTTTGCTATTCATTGTAATAGATCGCAACACACTCGTCACCTAATCGAAAATCGAACCTAACCAAAAATAATAACAAACTTAAACAAACAACGAAGCGGAGAATGAAAAGGAAGAAACAAAGCCAATAAGATAGTGATGTACCAGTACATAAATTGAAAAACACAGATGTCGTAATTGTTTTAAAAAAATTAATAAAAAAAATTAAAGTAGTTAAAAAAATAGTTAACTACTGTAGTTAATAACTATCTCAAAAATAGTTAACTACTAGTTGATAACTAGTCTCACAAAAAGTAGTTATTAACTATTCCTTAACTACTTTAGAGTAGTTAATAACTAGTAGTTAACTATTTATAGTTAGTAACTACCCATCACTGATATATGTATATATGTTAATGTCCTTTATGCATTGCTACACCATTCATCCGATCGTAATGAAATTTTCACACAACCTTGAGAGTCAATGGGAAAAAAAAATAAAAAAAATTTTTGAAATCCGTCACAAAATGAGCGGAGCGGAGCGGGTGAGCGAGCGGGAACTATATATATATGTATGTGCGTATGCATGTGTGTATGTATGTATGTGTATGTGCATGTATGTGTGTCTGAGTGTGTGTTTATGTATGTACTAGCGGAGATACCCGGCGATGCCCAGGTTTTTTAGAGGTTTTTCTAATGTTTTGTCTCTTTCTCTCCCGTTTCCTTTCCCACCTGCTTTCCCACTCCTGTTCGCTTTCCCGTTATCGGTCGTTTTCCCGATGCCGGTCGCTTTCCCGCTCCCGGTCGTTTTCCCGTTCCCGGTCGCTGTCCCGTTCCCGCTCACGTTTGCTCTCCCATTCCCGCTCACGCGTGCTTTTCCGTTCCCGCTCGCTGTCCGTTCCGGGTCGATTTCCCGTTTCTATAATAGACAAACTAACCCACAAACATTCATATATATATATAGTCTTAGCAAATCTATTTTACGTTTTATAGGCTAACAGAAGTTATGAAAGAATGTAAAAGAGAAAATGAACGTGAACGGGAACGGGAGAGCAACCGTGACCGGGAATGGGAGAGCAAGCATGACCGGGAACGGGAGAGCAAGCGTGAGCGGGAATGGGAAAGCGACCGGGAACGGGAAAGCGACCGGAACGGGAAAGCGACCGGGAACGGGAAAGCGACCGGGAACGGGAAAGCGACCGGGAACGCGGAAAGCGACCGGGAACGCGGAAAGCGACTGGAATCGGGAGAGCAAGCTTGGAAGGAAACGCGAGCAAGAGAGAAAATCGATAACAAAACTTCTGAGCGGGAAAGCGACCGGGAGCTGGAAAACGACCGAGAGCGGAAAAGCGACCGGGAACGCTACAAAACGGGAGAGTGGAGAAGGGAACGGGAGCGAGAGAGACAAACATTAAAAAAACCTCTAAAAACCCCGGGCAACGCCGGGTAACCCCGCTAGTATATATATAAATGTTTTTTTTTTTTATAATAGTTTATAGTCCTTTACACCAAGTGATATATATAAATGAATGTTTGTATGTATATATGTATATATGTATATATGTATATATTCATGTCCTTTATGCATTGCTACACCATTCATCCAATCGTAATGAAATTTTTACAAAACCTTGAGAGTCAAGGGGAATCAAATATAAAAAAAAAAAATTGAAATCCGTCACAAAATGAGCGGAGCGGAGCGGGTGAGCGAGCGGGAACTATATATATATGTATGTGCGTATGTATGTGTGTATGAATGTATGTATGATTTTCGTACAAGCGGAGATACCCGGCGATGCCCAGGTTTTTTAGAGGTTTTTCTAATGTTTTGTCTCTTTCTCTCCCGTTTCCTTTCCCACCTGCTTTCCCACTCCTGTTCGCTTTCCCGTTATCGGTCGTTTTCCCGATGCCGGTCGCTTTCCCGCTCCCGGTCGCTTTCCCGCTCCCGGTCGCTTTCCCGCTCCCGGTCGCTTTCCCGCTCCCGGTCGCTTTCCCGCTCCCGGTCGCTTTCCCGCTCCCGGTCGCTTTACCACTCCCGGTCGCTTTCCCGCTCACGTTTGCTCTCCCATTCCCGCTCACGCTTGCTTTTCCGTTCCCGCTCGCTGTCCGTTCCGTGTCGCTTTCCCGTTTCTATAATAAACAAACTAACCCACAAACATTCATATATATATATATATATATATATAGTCTTAGCAAATCTATTTTACGTTTTATAGACTAACAGAAGTTATGAAAGAATGGAAAAGAAAAAATGAGCGTGAACGGGAGAGCAACCGTGACCGGGAATGGGAGAGCAAGCATGACCGGGAACGGGAATGCGAACGGGAACGGGAAAGCGACCGGGAACGGGAAAGCGACCGGGAACGGGAAAACGACCGGGAAC
This sequence comes from Erpobdella octoculata, assembly GCA_963978895.1. Taxonomy (NCBI): domain Eukaryota; kingdom Metazoa; phylum Annelida; class Clitellata; order Hirudinida; family Erpobdellidae; genus Erpobdella; species Erpobdella octoculata. Next base: position 7,931,771 of record OZ022240.1, on the reverse strand, counting down.
GGGAAAGCGACAGGGAACGGGAAAGCGACCGGGAACGGGAAAGTGACCGGGAGCGGGAAAGCGACCGGGAGCGGGAAAGCGACCGGGAGCGGGAAAGCGACCGGGAGCGGGAAAGTGACCGGGAGCGGGAAAGCGACCGGCAGCGGGTAAACGACCGAAAACGGGAAAGCGAACAGGAGTGGGAAAGCAGGTGGGAAAGGAAACGGGAGAGAAAGAGACAAACATTAGAAAAACCTCTAAAATACCCGGGCAACGCCGGGTATCTCCGCTTGTACGAAAACCAAAAATGAGGAGATTTTGAAATTTGGTATCTGGATTCTTCTTGAAAAATAAAAAGAACCAAATTCAAGACGTCTGGATCAAGATCGTAGTTTTAAATTGTTTATAAACAATTAATTGTTACAGTTATGTAGTAGAGACCGGTCCGGCTAGTTAGTTTATAATATAACCTAAACAATCTTTTGCAAACTGAAGATAAATTAATTAAGCATATTGTCTTTAATGTGAATTGTTTTGATGAACTAATCGGCCATCGACCATTTTTCGAAAAAAAAGTTTATTCTTTTAGAAACATTTCTGAAAAGGTTATATCATTAAGGCGCCGTCAAAGAAGGAGAAAGGAAGAAAGCGAGATAGCTGAGAAGAGACAAAGAATTTTATGAGTGTGTGTTTGTGTGTAAGAGAAAGAGAGATAGAAATAAAGAAAGAAAGGGAGATAGCAGAAGCAAGACAGAAGATTGTTTGTGTATTTGTGTATGTGTGATATAACAAAAAAGAGAAAAAGTTAGAACCAGGCAATGGCGAGTATCTCAACTGGTTAAGTTATAAATTATAACATTTCATATAAAATAATACAACCTTATTTTCACCTTTTTGACGTTCGCCTTTTTCATTTTCGCCCATATTAACGTGCGCCTTTTTTTAGCATTCACCCTTTTTAGTTTCTCCCCTTTGATAGAATACCATACTGTGCTTTGGCTGGTTAGGGTTGCATATTTTGGTTTTTGATGGATCTATGAGATTTTCAGTCACTAGTTCGTAAAGCAACTTATTTTATCAGACGAGGAGCCCGAGGATGGACATATATAAAAGTCGCTATAAGTAACAAGCTTTTACCAAAAAGTGTACATTATTAAATGACATGAATGACTGATCCCCAAAGTTTCCAAACAATATTTTATTATTAGAGCTGCCGGGTGAATGAGCGTTGACCAATACTCATTTGAGTACTGGTAAAATCACAATGACAATCGTACAAGGACTTACTTCCTCAAAACCCTTCCATGAACAATTTTTATTTCTTCCATTGCAAATGCTTGACCAATGCAGTTTCTATTTATAAAAAAAAAGAAATTGCTATAAAAAGTAGTTTTTAACATGGATATGCAAGTGCGAGCATATAATCTAGGGCCGGCTGAGAAAGGAACAAAAGCGAACGGATCCATTTTCTTGATTTTGTCTGGAGCAAAACGTTCAGGATTATATTTCTGAAATGGTAAAAGTTTACATTTACTAATTTAGTATGCAAACTTCAAAATTAAAATGACATTTCTTACGTCGTGTTCATCCCATACGAGAGGGTTGTGATGAAGATTGTACAGATTTATTGAGATAACAGCGCCCACAGGAAGTTCTATACCATCTATTACTAAGGGTCGATCTAATTCTCTTTCAACAATGGGGACAGTTGCGTATTGTCTAAGCGTTTCTTTTACACACATAGTTAGGTAAGGAAGATCTTGCAGATCATTCCTGTAGTAAATAATAAATCAAGTTAAAAATAAAACAAATAGAAAAATTAAAAAATAAATAACATTTATTTTAAAATACTTAAAAGTGACCAATTTAAAGTATCATCAGGTCGACCATCAAGAACAGCGTCAATTTCTTCCTGACATAATTTTTGATATTGAGAATTACAAGCTAATGAGTATAAAGTCCAAGAAATTGTAGACGATGTCGTGTCATGACCTTTTCACAATGTAAATAAACAAAATATTTATATGCTGGAATAAACAGAGTTAATCAAAACGGAAGTTTCACGATCAAAATCCGCAACTTTTTCTAGGATTAAACAAAAAAAAAAGAAAAAGATGTGAACGCATTAGCGAAAAATAAATTAAGTGGATAGCTTTTGAGACTCGTATCTTCTGAAAAAAAGAATCCAGTCAATTCATGACACTTTCAGATTTTAAGAACCTTCTTTTTAGTTTACAAAAACGTGTTTTAAAAAGATTTTTTCAAATAATTTATTTACAATTTCGGTTTAAATTTGCGTTTAAATTTTATCATAGTGCATAAAAAATAACCTGCAAACAAAAATGTGTCAACTTCTTCTCTTATTTCAATATCGGTCAGACCTTGACCATTTTCATCTCTGGCTTTTAAAAGTATATCAAGAAAATCAATGTGACCATTGTTTTGATTTTTCTGCAAATTTGATTAGTTTAAATCCAATTCACAAAACTTGTATATACAATTAAGTTGAATAGTCAAATAGTTAGTAATTGTTAGTAACAAACGATTATGTAGCTTTAGCAATGCAGTACTAGTACTGTGTAGAGTTTGACTCTGATGTACCGGATCAAAATCCTAGTCACAATGAAGCTTAAATATCCATAAGCAAGAAACGTGACGTTTTATTGCCGCCGATGTTTTGGCGCCGTGAGTGAGTGAGTGAGTGAGTGAGTGAGTGAGTGAGTGAGTGAGTGAGTGAGTGAGTGAGTGAGTGAGTGAGTGAGTGAGTGAGTGAGTGAGTGAGTGAGTGAGTGAGTGAGTGAGTGAGTGAGTGAGTGAGTGAGTGAGTGAGTGAGTGAGTGAGTGAGTGAGTGAGTGAGTGAGTGAGTGAGTGAGTGAGTGAGTGAGTGAGTGAGTAAGTGAGTGAGTGAGTGAGTGAGTGAGTGAGTGAGTGAGTGAGTGAGTGAGTGAGTGAGTGAGTGAGTGAGTGAGTGTGTGAGTAAGAAGATAACGGAACTATAATTTCCTTACCTCGATTATATGTTTTCTTTCTCGAATGAATCGCTCGGAGAATTTATGAATATAATCGGCATTTTTTAGGAATTTCTTGCCGTCGTTTGAGAGCAGATAGATGAAATCAAAATGCTGCCATGGACAACTGAGGAAATAACTAAATCATTTGAACAAATTTGATTTTCCCAAAATTTTTTCTTTATTTTTTTATTGTTTCCAAGTTATTGTTTAAATAACTCACAAACTGCGGCGAAACACAAGTGCTGCTTCTTCTTCAACAATTTCAATATAGTCATTTATTTTACTGAAATTTGAAATAAATCACTTTATTGAAGGTTTTAAAACAAATAATTTAGAATCTTTTAAAGTTGTTATAAAAGATTTCAAGCTATATTTGTAAAATAAAAAATAGTGGACATGCTTATTGTTCCAGCACTTTTTAAAACTTTTGTGCTGGGCACTTAATACTGTCACCGGATGTGTATAATGTGCCGCAGACACATTTAAAGGCCGTTATATTTTAGCTCGTAATTCTCTTAAATGATGTAGGCCTTGGCAGAGGCGGCGATTCAGAGAAATCTTGGGTGGTTAGGCAGATTTTTTAAATTTAATCTAGAGAATCTTTAAACTCAAATGACCATGCCAATATACACTAGTATGTTGCATTTTCATGTAAAACATCATATTGATTAAAACAAGTAAATGAAAAACGAGTTTTTCAACCCAAACATTTATTTCAAATGCACTCGATTTTGAAATACAAAAGATTATTATTATTATTTATTTATTTAACGTGCTCTCTAAAAAGAAAAATTTCTCAGAGCACGAGGCGGCAGTGCCAAAATAAACGAACGAACAGAATCACACATCAGAAACAAAAAGGGTCAATATCCGTTCGTCATACGAAGAAAAAAATGAGTTTTAAGTCGTTTCCTAAAAACATAAACGCTATCGACACACGCCGGATCGGTAAGTTCAATCGGTAGATTGAAGATATTCAAATTAAGTTTTTTTTACAAACTTTTATTTAGTGTAATCTAACACACAAACAGAGATTGTAACATCTTTATTTGTGTGTGTGTTTTTTCTCTGTACGCAAATCTTGCAAGTAAAATTTAACCAGTTTTTGACTAGCGAGGAAGCTTAAACTTTCAGCATCGTTTTATATTGAATGACAATACATGATTGAAAAAAAAATTTAATTTGAACATTTTTCGTAGTTCTAAATCGAGTGTATTTGAAACGTTTTGTTGAAAAACTCGTTACTTGTTTAATTGAATCATATATTATTATCCAATATAAAGCTATGCTGAAAGTTTCAGCTTCCTAGCTAGTCAAAAAGCTGGTTAAATTTTACTTGCAAAATTTGCGTACAGAGAAAGAAGGGCCGTCGCCCACCTAGCCCACCCCCCAATCGCCGCCTCTGGGCCTTGGTGATAGTAACAGCACCAGTGGGCATTCTCTGAGATTGACGTTATCCAAGATTTTCTGACATGCCAAGTACAAGTTATTTATTTACTAGCGGGGTACCCGGCGTTGCCCGAGGTTTTTAGAAGTTTTTTTAATGTTTGTCTCTCTCGCTCAGGTTTCCTTCCCCGCTTGCTTAACCGCTCCAACTCGCTTTTCCCGGTCGTTTTCCTATTCCCGGCCGCTTTCCCGTTCCCGGCCGCTTTCCGTTACCGGCCGCTTTCCCACTCCCGGTCGCATTTTCCACTCCCGTTTGCCCTCCCGTTCCCGGTCGCATTTTCCGCTCCCGTTTGCCCTCCCGTTCCCGGTCGCTTTTCCGTTCCCGGTCGCTTTCCTTCAGAAAAATGGTGAAACAAAATATATCATTATTTTTAGAGTAGAAACTAAATACTAATTTTTACTTTTGTAGCATTCACAGTTTTTGAGTAGCAGCTACTTTAAAAACCAAGTAATCCTATTGTCCACCCCACATTTAAGGTCCTGGAAACCAAATTTGTTAAAAAAATGGTGAAACACGTATATCTTTACTTTTAGAATAGAAACTAAATACTAATTTTTACATCTGTGGTATTTACAGTTTTTGAGTAGCAGTTACTTTAAAAAACAAATAACCCTATTTTCCACCCCACATTTGAAGTCCTGGAAACCAAATTTTCAAAAAATGCTTGTTGTAACGAGACACTCCAGGTGTAGTCAGGTGCGCCTTCCAAGCTAGCTACCGAGTTGTTGCGAGAAAGTTCTGTTTAGTGTTTTGCGAGTTTCTTGCTATTTATATTGTGTTTTGAAAGAATAAAGTTTTCTGAAAGACACAACAATTGGCGCAGTCGACATGTCTGAAGTTGATAAATTAATTAAATTGTTCGCTGAGCAAGAGAGATAACGCGCTGAACAAGAAAGACTTCGCGAAAAAGAACGAGCAGAACACATAAAACAAATGGAGAGGCTGGTTTTGAGTTTACAACCATCGGCAACAAATATTCCCAGTTTCGAAGTTTTCGATCCTTTGAAAGAATTATGGAAAGATTACTGGGCAAAGTTTGAAACATTCACTGGTGCTCATTTGGTTCCTGGTCGAAAAATACCTCAAGTTTTCTTGACTAATCAAACTTCGTCAACATACAAGTTTCTTGATACGTTAGCAAATCAGCAAACACCGCCAAAGAAAGCGAATGACTTAACGATAGAAGAAATCGAAATGTTTATGGGAAATCAATTTAACCCATCAAAGTTTGTCGTCCGATAAAGGTACAAATTCTGGACCGGAATGAAACAAGAACCAGGTGAAACCATCAACCAGTTGGCGGCAAGAATTCGTCAAGCAGCGACAACTTGTGATTTCGCTTCTATCGAGAATCTACAAGACGAAGCAATGAGGACCAGATTCATCTGTTCCGTCAACAATGAAGCAGTCCTCCGAGCTCTGTTCCGCATAAATGACGATGAGTTATCTCTTGCAAGAGCAATAGAGATAGCATGCGAAACCAAAGATGCAGCACAAGTTGCAAAAAAAAACCGTTTGCGAAAAAGCCCCATCACCTGAGAGAACGTCTCAGGTATTCAAAGTTGATCGAAGAAAGCAGAAGAAACATACGGAATATCATCAGCAGCACGCAACTGATAAAACGCCAAATGTTCCTAAAGAAAAGTGTCGACGTTGCGGTAAGAACAACCACACTTTTAAAGAATGTCGTTTTGCAAACTACATATGCAATTTCTGTCAAAAGAAAGGACGACATCTGCAAGCTGTTTGTCTAAAAAAGAAAAGACAAGTTCAGTGTGTATTTGCAAAAGATGAATTCGTGAAAGAACACGTGTTCACCATGAAAGGACAAAATCCTTTGTTGCAACAGTTGACTCTCAACAGTCAACCCTTCAGTTTTCTCATTGATAGTGGTTCCAGAGACAACTTTTGTTCACGAGCTGCATGGATCAAACTGGGGAAACCGAAGTTGCAGCTGAATGATAAAAGATATTGTTCAGCAACGGGAGATGACATCTCAACAATGGGCACATTTGAAACAGAAGTAAAATTAAAAAACTCAGACATCCAAAGAAGAGTGTGGTTCAATGTCACAAAAACACATGATCTCAACCTACTGGGATTTGAGGCGATACGGGATATGAAGATTGACGTCACTGCATTGCTGTCAAAGAACTTCAGTTCCGTTCAACTTATAACGGAAACAACAGAAAACCACCTTCAAAATGAATGTCAACTTTTGTGCTCTGAATACAGCGAATTGTTCAATCCACAACTGGGGTGTCTTAAAGATGTCGAACTAGAAATAAAGTTCAGAACCGATTTTCTGCAAGTCCCAGACAGTATCGTTTGCTATCCTGGAAAAATTGAACAGTGTGTATGATGCAGGAATAAGAAAGGGCATATGGATTCCAACTCAGTTCAATCATTATGGAACCCCGGTAGTTCCAGTCAGAAAACGGATTCAACCGAATCAGAAAAAGGCAGGACTAAGAATCTGTGGAGACTGCTCGGTAACGATCAACTCTCAACTTGAAACACATCGTTACCCAATGCCACTTCCAGAAGATCTGATGAGAAAACTAGGGGGATGTTTTTGCTTCAGTAAAATCGATCTCGCAGATGCGTACCTCCAGATTAAACTGGCACCAGAAAGTCAAAGAAGACTAGCGTTGAGCACGCACAAAGGTGTACTTCTACAAACACGTCTACCTTTTGGCATCACTTCAGGTTTAAAGTGCAATCAAACGAAATGCGTTTTTGCTCAACCGTCAGTGGAATACTTGGGACATCGACTCACCAGAAACGGCATAGAAAAAGGAAAACATGAAGATGCAGTTACGAAGATGCCACCGCCAACAAACGTTTCTTCTCTGCGATCGTTTCTGGGATCGGTGCAGTTCTACGGAAAGTTCATCAAGAACCTTTCGACCTTAACCGAACCGTTAACTCGTCTCACAAAGAAAAACACACCATGGCAATGGGGCGTCAAAGAAAATGCAGTGTTCCAACATCTTAAAGATATTCTTGCGAATGAAGTTAGTCTAGCTTATTTCGATCCTACGGCTTCCTTAGGAATGTCATGCGATGCGTCGGAAGTAGGAATTGGAGCAGCGTTGTTCCACAGATATGGCGATGGTTCTGAACGTCCTCTTTACAACGTTTTTAAAACATTGACAGACACACAACGACGCTACAACCAGATTCAAAAAGAAGCACTTTCTATCATTTTTGGTCTGCAGAAATTTCATCAATTCTTGTACAGGCGTAGATTCATTCTGGTGACAGATCATAAACCACTCCTCGCATTGTTTGGTCCGTCAAAAAGAACTCCGGTCCTGGCAGCAAACCGTCTAGCAAGATGGGCCCTGACATTGAGCCAGTACAACTACTCAATTGAATATCGAAAAACCGGAAAACACGGAAATGCAGACGCCCTCAGTCGCCTACCAGCATGCGAAGACGGAGAATTTGACTCGACAGAAGAAGATGCAGATGTTTCAACAGTTTGCGTTATTAACACAATCAGCCAACAAATGTCCGATTCCAGACTGTTATCAAAAGAGTCAAGTAAAGATCCTGTTATCTTTACAGTGATACGATTTGTGAGAGACGGCTGGCCTCACAGAATCATGCAACCGGAATTAAAACTGTATGAGAAACTTTCTGATTCTCTTTCAACAGAAAGTGGTTGTTTACTCTTTGGAGCGAGAATTGTGATACCAAAGAAATTACGCGGCAAAATTTTAGAATTGTTACATACAGGACACTTCGGAATGCAAAAAATGAAGCGTTTAGCAAGAACTATAGTTTATTGGCCTCGAATTGACAACGATATTAAAAATTTAAGTCGTTCATGTAGTTCTTGTGCTGAACAGCAAAACAAGCCACCAAAGATGATGAATCACCCGTGGATGATTCCTGAAAAGCCTTGAGACAGAGTGCATCTGGATTACGCCATGAATTTTTTTTTGAACCAATTGGCTGGTTATAGTAGATGCCTATTCGAAATACCCGTGTATACATCCGACAAGTTCCATAACAGCAAAAACAACAACTCAGTTTTTGGATGAAGATTTCGCACATTTTGGTTTTCCCCACACTTTGGTGACTGATAATGCTCCAACCTTTACTTCTGAAGAACTTCAGAATTGGTGCAAAGAAAGAGGCATCATTCATCTTTCTGGAGCTCCTTATCATCCTGCAACCAACGGGGCATCTGAGCGATTGATACAAACTTTTAAAAAATCACTCACGAAGTCAAAGAACAAACAAAGAATCTTTCCAAATACAACACAAGTACAAAATTGGAGATTTTTGTTACGCTGTGGTCCCAGACAGGGTAAACAACCGAGATGGATTCCTGCAATAGTCAAGAAAATATTGGGAGCACGAAACATCCAAGTACGATTGTGCTCAAATGGGTCGATTTGGAAACGCCATGTGGAACAACTCCGCCCACGTTATGTTACACGTTACTCCACATCATCGAGTCTTGGAGACGACGCATTTGACACCACGTCAACGAGGAGTCCAGTGACCACGTCAACAAAACGTCCAGCGACCACGTCAACGAGGAGTCCAGCGAACTCGTCAACGAGGAGTCCAGCGACCACGTCAACGAGGAGTCCAGCGACCACGTCAACGAAGAGTCCAGCGACCACGTCAACGAAGAGTCCAATCACGACGAAAAGTCCGGCAACCGTGTCAACAGGAAATCAAGCGACCAGTTTGCCAATGAGTTCTCCATCCAGTGCGACAACCGTACCAGGAGAAATTCTACCGACGGATCTGACAGGATCAGCAACGCAAGCGAATACTTCAGTTGAAACCGGACCACGACGTTCGGAGCGCCTGCGGTTGAAGAATTTATGATTTTGACATGATTTTTTTTTCTTTCGTTAGAAGACATTTTTACATTTAGTTTTCGCTTTTGAAAAGACTCAAAAGCTTGTGGAAAGGTGTTGTGACGAGACACTCCAGGTGTAGTCAGGTGCGCCTTCCAAGCTAGCTACCGAGTTGTTGCGAGAAAGTTCTGTTTAGTGTTTTGCGAGTTGCGCGGTATTTACATTACATGTTTCTTGCTATTTATATTGTGTTTTGAAAGAATAAAGTTTTCTGAAAGACACAACAATGCTAAAACACGTATTTCATTATTTTTGGAGTAGAAAGAAAATACTAATTTTTACTTCTGTAGCATTCACAGTTTTTGAGTAGCAGCTACTTTAAAAACCAAATAACCCAATTTTCCAACCCACATTTGAGGTCCGGGAAACCGAATTTTCAAAAAATGGTAAAATACATATTTTTTTATTTTTCAAGAAGAACCCAGATACCAAATTTCAAAATCTCCTCATTTTTGGTTTTCGAGATATACATTGTTTTAGAAAGAAGTTTGTTTTCCAGTTTCTTCCCCTCAGGAGCAAAATTTTCAAAAATCCTTTCTTAGTCGATGCTTACGCAATAAGAGTAATATAAGTTCCAAATTTCACGTTCCTAGGATGAGGCGTTTGAGCTCGGCGTTGATTATCAGTCAGTCAGTCAGGACATGTTCTTTTATATATATAGATTGTTAATAAATAAATAAATAAAAATTTCTAAATTTTTTGTTAACTATTCTAATTATAGTTATTTTATTTCTAAATTAATTCATATAATGAAACAAACTCGTCACTTTAGCAACCGAAACTATTCGGCTTAATAAATAACCAAGATTTAGTAAATAACGTATTCGGTTGAATTTTGATTGTAATTTTTATTAATAAAAAAAAATAACAAAAAATTTCTATATTTTTGTTAACATTTATTTAATTAATAAGTCCGCGGTCTGCATTTTATCCACCCCCGACGCGTTTCAGGCCGAATTTTTCAAATTCCTTTCTTAGTGAACACCTAAAACTCAAGAGAAAGATATGTCTCAAATTTCATTACAATCCGTTTAGTGGTTTTTGCGATTTCGTGATGAGTCAGTCAGTCAGTCAGTGGTATTTGAGTTTTATATATATAGATTTGATAGTCATTTTTAGTGCTACTTACAGCACACACCAGCGACTAACTTTACAACAAGAACATCTAATTTAAAATGTTGAATCAGTAAAATATGAAGAAAAAGAAAAACACAAAAGAAAAACCAGAAAAATCATAAATTTGTTATAGATGTCAGGAAACGAAGGTGGACTATTGCAGGAGATCGATATAAACATACGTGAAGAGGATTGTTTTGAGTTTCATTTTAAATTTTAGGTCAACGGGCAGCTTATTCCAGACCTCGGGAGTGGCAACAGAAAACGGTCTAATTGAAAAGACCAGTCTTGTTCGAGGAACGACTAAATCATGCTTTCCTGCAGAGTCTAGTGATGCCCAACTAAGATCGTTGGCCGCAGGAGTGACCAGTTCAGTCATGTACAAAGATGCACGGCTGTTGATGGCATAGTGAACAAAGAGCAAGAAAAGAACCTGAGACACGTGGAGTTGCAGTAATCCAGCTTTGAAATTATAAAGGTGGATACTAATCGTGCCGTTACTTTGTGTCCGAGAATGCGCCGCACCAAGCGCAGGTGATAAAAACAAGTTTTGGCAACTTGGGCCACATGTTTTTTCATTAACAAGCTTGCATTAAAGTAAACACGCATGTCACGAGCCACGTCAATCGGCCTCAGATTCACACCATTGAACCTCCGTGTTTTAAAGCGCACTAATTGGAGATGGAAGTGAAATAGTCTTGTGAGTTAAAGACTATATTTTTTGCGTTACAGGGTTCTAGCTTCAGAAAACCAAAAGACCTGTATGTTATAGGCGAACAGATGGGACACAATGTTTTATCTAACTCCCTTGACTTTGGAGGAGAATTTTAAAATAAGGGAGGGGAAAAGTTACTTTTTCTAAAATCCAGTTAACGTTTTAATCCAAAATAGCTGAAACCCCGTGAAAGAACAAAAGTAACTTTTTCTAAAATTTTGGGGGAATTTGAAACTTTTGGGGAAGAAAAGGCGTTTGGTCTGAATAAAAAGAATGACGGTAGCACCATGATTCTCAAATTTATGAGCTTTTCTAAATTATTACTTTTTTAGAAATGTAACACTTTTAATTAATTTTGTGATTTTTACCTTGATTCTTGAATGCCACTCTCAAAAGAAAATGCACATCTCAGGAGACCACTTGTAGTACTTCAAATGAATTATCGTCTTTTGCTAGCTTTGATAACTTTTTCTAAATTTGCAAATATAACTACATTTATACACACACACACACACACACATATATATATATATATATACATATATATATATATATATATATATATACAGTGGCGGATCTAGACTTCTTTGGCGGGGGGCCAAAAAAATGGCGGGAGGAGCAAAAAAACGGCGGGAGGGGCCAAAAACGGCGAAAAAAGCAAAAATTTATTCTTATATCCACAAACCTCACTGGAAAACAACTGCTAGATGCTAAAATGTTTGTAATTTACCTAAAAAGCAGTCAAAAATATTTTAGTATTTCAAAAAAAGTAAATTTTTGAATCCACGGGGGGCCATGGCCTCCCCCTGGATCCGCTACTGTATTAATTTCAAATTTTATAATTACTCAGCTAACCAAAAACGGCTCACAGGCTTTATTATCAATTGTGACAAAATGCTTCAAAGCATCAAAATGGAAAACATTTGTCAGCAGTCTTCTATTTCGAAACCATTTGTCTCCTGAACTCAAAACTAAGCCTCCACCTATCCAATGTTTTACGTAACCATACACTCCTGTTTTGATTGGTTTGGGACCTTTGTAAAATTATTAATAACAAAATTAATTCAATCAAGCAAACCGTAAAAAACGAGGTTTTTCACAAATAATTTATATTTCAAGATTCGTCGGCTTTTTACATAATACAAATTTTGCTTTTAGAACATTTTTGAAATTTACAAATGTAAGTATTTATAGGATTATGTTTAAATAGCGCGATTACCCGCGTTGCTCGGGGTTTTTAGAGGTTTTTTTATCGTTTTTCTCTCTCTCTCTCTCGCTCCAGTTTCTTTCTCTGTTTCCTTCTCCGTTTTGCTCTACCGCTTCCACTCGTTTTCCAACTTCCGCTCGTTTTTCTGCTTCCGCTCGTTCTCCCACTTGCTTTCCTGCTTCTTTTCTTTCTTCCTTTCCCTCCTAACTTCTTTTTGCCTATAAAACGTAAAATAGATTTGCTAAAAGCTGCTTGAAACCTTCAAACTTTGTTACGTAAACCAAATTTTAATTTTATTACGCAATACATTTGATGTTCGTAGCAATATACGTACGCACTTTTGGCCTGGAAAGTTTTTTCGGTTATAAAAAAATGTTAATCAAAGTTTGTTTATTTTCACTTTCAAGGTTTGCAAACATTCAAGCAAGCAACAATAATATAAAGGCTTTAAACAAATAAGTCCTAAAAACGAGGGATTTTCAAAAATTCCTTATATTTCAAGATTCGCCGGTTTTTTATTTATTGCAATTTTTTTTAAAACATTTTCTAGTTATATAAGCAAACATCTTTATAATTGTATTTGTTTTAAAACATAGATAATTAAAATTTTTAATTAAAAATTAATTTTTTTCAAAAAAACTTTCAAATTTTAATTAATGCATTGGTACACAATTGGTTGAGCCTATATTTCAAATTTAAGCTCGATTGGATCACGGAAAGTTTGTTAATTTTTACTTTCAAGGTTTGCAAACATTCAAGCAAACAAGTAAACAAGCAAGACCGGCGGTGAAGTTAATATAAAAGATTTAAAAATAGATTTTAAACTAAACTGTTTGTAACTGTTACCTGCTCTTTTTAAAATGGCTTTGACAGTATCAGGATGATGGATGACCAGATATGGTCTAATATAATTTCCAATCCAAAAACAAGCAGCACGTGGATACTTTCTAACCATTTCTTTGAAATAAGCTAAACCTTCTTCTCCAGGTCCCGGAAACTGCAATTCGTTAAAATATCTATATAAAAAATATAGTTTAAAAAACGATATAGGTATAAGTGTCCTCTATATATAAAACTACGCAGAATTGTTTAATACAATTTTTTAGTAAATTTTACTTTATCCATATGCCCCCATAACCAGTGTTTGGAATCCATTGGAAACCGTTCCAATACGTTTTTAAGTTTTCTCATTTTTACAAGAAAAGTTATAATAATATAAATAAAATATGAAATACAGAGCGTTATAAAAATTAGTATCAATTGAAGTTTCGATATTGAGAACATCTTGTAAGTTTTCTGGTGAACCTTAACAGATAATAAAAAATTATAATTATTAAATTGTAATTAATAAACAATTTGTTATATTTGAAACAATTCGATTAATAGGGTTGTTCAAACTAAAAAAGTTCATCTAAATAGTAAACGAGTTGTTAAAAAAATCATCTTGATACAATACACATGTAATGCAAGGTTTGTTTTTGTGACACAATTAAAAAAACAGATCCTTACAAAATACAAAGTCCCCAATCACGGCACAATTAAAAAATATAATGTTTTTCTTAAATAATTCTAAAATTGTATGTATATATTTAAACTAGATGTTGTAAAACAAAATATAGCAGTAGCAGCAAGTACCAAATTGTCTTGTCTGGTTTTTATCATAAATCGACAACTTTTATTCCAGATGCGGTTTTACTAAAGTTTTGGAGAACCTCATTATTACTTCCTGGCTTCTGCTTGTTACTGATCCTAAAATCCTATTGGCTCGCTTTGCTGCTTCTGCACATTGTCTTGATGGTTTGCCGCTATTGTGTACTTTTACTCCCAGATCTCTTGCCAGTTTAGGGATAATTGTTAAACGTTGACAAGAATTTTCTCAAAATGTTAGCCTCTAACTCACATTTTATTTTTATGGATAACTTTGTAACGTCAGCAAATTTTAATACATTTAACAACGATCCAATATCAAGATAATTTATAAACAAAACAAACAGTAAAGGTTCTAAAACTGATCGTTGCAGTACAACATTTCTGATGTTTTTTTCTCTGAGTATTCAGGGACGTCAATTAGGGGGGAGCAGGGGATCGCACCCCCCCCCTGAGTTTTCAGTGGGCCCCACGCAGTTAAGTGGGCCCCACGCATTTAAGTGGGCCCCACGCAGTTAAGTGGGCCCCACGCAGTTAAGTGGGCACCATCACTAAAGTGGGCCCCACGCACTTAAGTTAATGGGCCCTCCGGATTTTTAAGTGGCCCTTCCCGGAATTTTCAGTGGGCCCCGGCACTACAGTTGGCCCCCGGCACTAAAGTGGGCCCCAGTATTAAAGTGGGCCTCCGGCACTAAAGTGGGCCCCACATACTTAAGGGGCCCCAGTACTAAAGGTTGGCCCCACGCAGTAAAGTGGGTCCCATCACTAAAGTGGTCCCAACGCACTTAAGTTGGCCCCCGCCCTTAAGTGGCTTCCCGCGCTTAAGTGGTCTCCCGCGCTGAAGTGGGCCCCCGGCCCATAAGTTAGTGGACCCCTCCTGATTTTTGAATAGCCCTTCCCGGACTTTTCAGTAGGCCCCTGGCACTAAAGTTGGCCCCACGTACTTAAGGGAGCACTCGGCACTAAAGTGGGTCCCACACACTTAAAAGGGCCCAGCATTGAAGTGAGCTCTACGCACTCAAGGGGCTTCGGTCTTACGTGAGCTTCTGCACTTAAGTGGGCTCCCGGCACCTAAGTGGGCCCCTACTTACTTAAGTGGCCCTTCCCGGACTTTTCAGTGGGTTTCCCGGCATTAAAGTGGTTCCCCGCACTTAAGTGGGCTCCCCGCCCTAAACTCGTAGACATCATTTAGGGGGACTGGGCTTCGGACTTTTATGTGCGGGTGACAGGTAATACTGTGTGATCCCATATGCACGAGTCGTTCCCGGCGCCTCTGAAGCTTAGCAACTGGCGCTTCTATTCGATCCTATTATTATTATTATGTGAACCAATAGTTATTATATATGGGCCAATGATATTGACCCATAGATATTGTTGGACCTCTGAAGCCTTCAAAAGATACCATTTCACCTTATCCATCCGAGAAGCGATACCTCGTCACCATGATCGACCGAGCAACTCGATGGTTTGAGGTAGTGCCAGCTTCTAACATTACGGCTGAAACTGTTACTGATGTTTTCCTGACGGCGTGGGTTTCTCGTTTTGGTGTCCCGCTTCACATTGTAACGGACCGAGGACGTCAATTCGAATCCGAACTCATGAGCCATCTTTCCTCGCTGATCGGCTTTCATCGTTTACGAACTACAGCCTACCATCCGCAATCAAACGGGATGATCGAACGATTTCACCGTACATTAAAGAATGCTTTAAAGGCTCGGGAAGACGATTAGCTGATTGCGTTGCCCTCTGTTCTGCTGGCTCTTCGGTGTTTACCAAATGAACATGGTATTTGTCCGTTTACAGCTGTCACTGGCGCTTCGCCTCTTATGCCACACTTATTTTTTTCTACTTCCTCGACGCGCTCTGCGCTGAGGATGCCTGAATTAGTTTTGCGATTGGCACAGTGTATGTCTGATATAGATTTTTCATCGTTATCAAAAGGTATCCATCATACACCTGCTCGTTTGTTAAACAATCTAGTTTTAAATAAAGGTGATTTTGTATTCATTCGAACTGATCGCGTACGTCGCCCTCTTGAGTCACCTTATCAAGGTCCATTTGAGGTTTTAAATTTGAATGATAAAATTTTAAAACTTAAAATGCCCGATGATGTAGTTTCGATTGTTTCACGTGATCGCATTAAATTGGCTCATATTCGAAAATATACAATTCGTCCAAGATCAGCGAATCAACCATCGGACAGCATTGTACAGAAAAGCGATATTGAGCAGCAACAGTCAAATATACGAGCGCAGCGTCGTGTTAGATTTGCAGTATGATTCTTTCTTGTTTCTCTCTTGCATTGTTTTCGTTCGTTATTTCCTTGATCATTTCTGCGTATGATTTTTGTTTGTACTTTTCTCTTTTTTTATGGCTCCGCCATCTGCGGGGGGACTATTGTAGTGTACCGGTATTTTATGCACGTCCACGCACACGTGTGCCAAACTCATGTTATACAGGTAATTACAGGTGAGCGCTCCTTAGCTTGCTAGGCTCGCGCTCCTTCACTTGTTTGACGCGCGCTAGCTAGTGGCTAGCTTAAAAACCTTTGCTCTCGAATGTTTTCTCTCTTCTTTGTTGTTCTCGTGGTTCGCCATATTGCTACTTTAATCAAGAATTTAAACTTTGCTTTATTTTCATTTCTCGCCATTGTTCGCCCCGAGAAGAATTGTTTATTACCAATGCTTTTATTAACTCGTCGGCTCTGTTTCTCTGTCTGTTTCTCTGTCTGTTTCTCTGTCTGTTTCTCTGTCTGTTTCTCTGTCTGTTTCAAATCTTGCAATCAATTTTTGGGTCACTTCCTGATGATAGATTTTTTTCAAATTTTGCATACATGCTCAAGATAGAAGACAATGCAATATTCAATTATTAGTTTTACAATAAGTCAATTAATTTAGTTAATTTTCTTGAGGATTTTATCGAGGGGTTTCTTGAGGGTTTTCTTGAGGGTTTTCTTGAGGGTTTTCTTGAGGGTTTTCTTGAGGGTTTTCTTGAGGGTTTTCTTGACCACAAAACGCTAACCGACTGGCAGACTATTTTACCAAGTTAACACAAACCACTCACTGACCGCGATTCTCAAGCGTGTACGAAATTTTCATGAAAATAGTTGAGATATTTAAATTCGATGCTTTTTGATGATATTTTTATTATTATTACCAATGCTTTTATTAACTCGTCGTCTCTGTTTCTCTGTCTGTCTGTTTGTTTCTCTGTCTGTTTCAAATCTTCCAATCAATTTTTGAGTCACTTCCTGATGATAGATTTTTTCAAATTTTGCATACATGCTCAAAATAGAAGACAATGCAATATTCAATTAATAGTTTTACAATAAGTCAATTAATTTAGATAATTTTAATTAATTTCGATATTTCGATATAATTAAGATATTTCGACTTTAACATAAAATAAAAGAGTAATATAAGAAAAAATTGATTGCAAAATTTGTGTTTTAATTACATATAAGAGCATTGGTTTTAAAAATTCGTTTTTAATTTACTTGTTTTTGTCTATTGTCGTCGGTCAATTAAATAAAGTTATTTCAAACCGCCTTCAAACTGTGTTGAGTTGGTACTACAAAGTGTATCGAAATAACGTAGTCAGCGACTACATAGGATTTTTTGGTGTTTTTGGTGAGATTTGAGAAGAGAAAAACAGAAGCTTTTGTAATTATAGGATGCGGCCATATGTAGAAAAATGCCGTCCCGGTTATAAAGATGGTTAGCGTTATTCATAGCCTGGCCAAGTAGGCTGTCCATAGAGAATAAAAGAAAGAAGAGATGCTAAAGAAACTAGGAAGCTTGATCGTTCACGTCGAGATGGAGAAGTGTTAAAAAAGTTATGAACAGTTCAAAATGGAACGAGATAGGTCACAGATTTTGTATGCATGCATCCATCGCATTTTGTCTAAGTTTAACGCACGAGAGTTGAGAAACTGCTCTCGCACACCGATTGTGAATTCTCCGGCATACAGCTGATACACATTTGGAAATGCGTCACGGTACTGCAGTATTGCATACGAGTATGTTGCATCTTCCAACGACGAATTTGTTACGGCACAGTCGCATTGCAATAGGCAATTCGCCAAATTTGCAAGCGAGGGCATCTTGGTCGAGGCAGAGGAGCTGGCTGAGTGGTTCCAAGCACTTCTCAACAAGAAAGTTCTGATATGATGGAACGAAAGGTTCTACAGCTTGAAACAAAACCAAGTTGGACTCGCCAAATCATCATGAGCTCGCGTGAAGTAACTTTAGAACCAATAACATGGTAATGACCCAAAGTGTAGGTGAACACAGAGCTGGTCAGCCAGGTTCTCTGAACTCGTTTGCGCTTTACTGACACTACATGGTCATCATTGTATGATCAAAGACCTCTGCAGCTCTGCAGATCGCAAAACAAAAAGGTTTTCTTCAGTTGTCGAGATCAGTTCCATAGCAAGAGACACATTGCACGAACGACCTTTCAACAAAGCATTGGCCGGTGACAGCAAGCTCAGCATTTTGACAATGGTATTTGAAAAAAACAAACAAAGTCCGACTTTGAATCTTTGTTGAGCAGCCCTGCTGCTTCAACAAAAAATCAGCCAGAGCTTTTCTAAGCTGCCAACAATTTCGAGGGTCTGCAAAATTTCCTCTCTGTTGCTTTTGACAACCATTGCAGATTGATAAGGACCAATCTATTTTTGAGCATGTAACAGCTTTATCGTGTCACCTCCATATGTGTTAGTCACAACATTTCGGAGGAAAAACACATAAAATTGCTCACATAAGCTGAAAACGTTTTTCACCTTTATCTCTGATTCCATAGCGTGCCCAACCACAAAATGGAGTTTGTGATTATAGCAGTGCACGTACGGAATTTGGTGGGGGGTCAGAGTGTCTTGCAATATTTTCTGGACACTTTCTTTTCCGCCGCTCATTACACTGGCTCTGTCATAACATTGACTCAAAATTCGAGCGGGTTCCAGTTGCTGAACCTGAAGTTGTGTAACAAGAACGAGTTAGGCTTTTAGCATCTAACTCATTAGTCTTGATCATTGAGATCATGTGCTCTACTGCCTCTCCACCACGCACATAGCGAATAACAATCGATATATCCTCAACATTGCACTGATCTCGAGTTTCGTTGCCCTTGATCGAATACCAGTTAATGTCAGAATCTTTGCTTTCTTCGACAATCAAAACTTGTACTATCTGTGCCATCAAATCAATTACCTCGTTTGGTTAAGAGGCATTTTGAGGCATGCTTTGTGAAATCCTACACAATCAGTGATGGGTAGTAACAAATTACAAGTAATGGAATTACTGTAACAAATTACTCTTTTCAGTAACAAGTAACGTAACAGATTACTTTTCAAAATTGTAACAAAGTAACAGTAACAAATTACTTTTTTAAAGTAACAGTAACGGATTTTTTAAAATTGTTACTTGTCACTTTTTATTTTCGAGCATTGGATCAAGCGTTTGAAAGGTCCTCACACATATGACAGTATTGCTGATAGGTTAAATTCTGTGCATAATGCCTACCGCATACGTAGCAAAGTAGTGATGACCGTTACGGACAATGGGTCAAATTTTGTTAAAGCCTTTAAAGAGTATAAACTTGATGCTCAAACTAATTACACTACTGATTCTGATGATGATGAAAGCATAACCTTTGAAGATGTTGATGCACTGATGAAAAGCTCCAGGCCTGAAGACAGTGAATTCTACCTATTTACCACCGCATCAGCGTTGTGCTTCGCATACACTGAATTTGATTGCTAGCCATGATATAGATATGGCAAATAACGATGCAAATTATGAGAAGATTTTTCGCTCCACGATGGCCAAATGCACCACTTTATGGAATAAAACTTCACGAATCACAAAATTTGTGACATTGTGCACGACAAGTTGCAAACATGCTTCATTTTCCCAAATGCAACACGCTGGAACTCTTATTTCAATGCCGTTGATAAAATAAGGCAAGTTATTGATAAGCATTCAGAAGATAAGATCATTGATGTTTTTCAGACTCTTGAGGTACCAGCATTTCGACCTAATGAAAGAATGTTCTTGAAAGAATATTGTTGTGTGTTACAATCCCTTGCTTCTGCCCTGGATATACTTCAAGCTGAATCTAAGTGCTTTATAGGGTATTTGTTGCCCACACTAGCTTTATTGCAAACAAAGTTGCAAGCAATAAAACCAACAGTGAAAATGGCTGCTCCTTTGGCTGAGGCAATTCTAACAAGTCTCAAAAGACGGTTTGAAGGTTATGATCTCAGAGATGATCTGATTATTGCCAGCCTTACCTTGCCATAATTTCGGCTAAGGTGGCTCGATGATAACGATAGAAGAAATTACGCCCGCAATTTGTTATATGAGCAAGTGCTTGCTGTACAGCAGGTTGAAATGCAGACTGAACAACAAAATGGTTCAGCTGAGATGCCTCAGCCAGATGATGATTTTTTTATATTTGTTACAGATACATTTAAGCAAACTGATGAAACTGCGGAGGTAGATATGTATCTTAGCGATACTTCTCGTGATATTGAATCATTACTCAAATTTCCATGTATCTTGAAATTGTTCAAAAGATATAATACTTCTCTTCCATCAAGTGCTCCTGTTGAACGGCTGTTTAGCTTGGCTGGTCAAATTTTGACTCCAAGAAGAAATCGTTTGACTGATAGTCATTTTCAACGACAACTGCTGCTCAGAGCTAATAAAGCTTTTTGTAGCTCAATCAAAGATCTTCACCATTTGACTGATTAGTTATAACTCTTTGATTTTTATAATAAAGTTGTGTTCTTATTTTAAAAACAAAATCAAGTATTGAGTTATGTGGTGTTGCATCTGTTTGTAAACAACTTTTTGTAAAGTAACAAAAATGTAATAAGTTACTTTCAAAACCAAAAAGTAACAGTAACAAATTAATTTTGAAAAAATGTAACAAGTAACAGTAACAAATTACTTTTTCATCATGTAACAAGTAACAGTAACAAATTACAAAAGTAAAGAAACAATCCCAACACTGTACACAATTTATCATCCTTCGCCATAGCAAATTCAAACAACTTATTAAATAAGACACCTACATTAGTTTTGTTGAACTGGACAGCAATAAAAAAATTGGGGGGCCTGATTGAGCTGGGGAGGCCTGACCAAAACTGGGGAGCCTGGGCCTCCGACCCCATAGTTGGTTACGGTCCTGGGGGGATCATTCATTCAATTGGGTATAGAATTGTTTAAAGCAATCCAGCAAAATTTGTAAATACAAACGCTTTTGTACAAATCCACGTTGGCTATTTATCAATATGTCGTAGTGTCTAGTGTTTATTATGTTTCATTACACTTCAATATTTCAGTTGCTATTAATATTACAATTAACTGTCCATTATTTTTCTAGTATTTTGTGTTTTCAGTTAGTATTACAGTTACTGTAATTATGTATGCAATTCAAAATTTTGAAAAAAAATCACAGACATCTAAAAAATGTCTCTGTTATTATCAGTAGGCTGTGTGTAGCTGAACGGAAAATGTTATTAGCTAAGCATCAGCATCAGAATAAGTAGATGAATATTTTGTTATTTCAAGTAAACTGAATAAAACAAACCCTGGACAATATATCTCAGCTATATTATAGGTAGGTACTTATATACATACCTATTCTTATAAAAGTTATCTTTCCTTATTATTTCTATATATCCCTCGATTCTATTTTGTGTACAACAACAACATATGATTATAGAGTTGAACCAGTTCAGCAAAGCTTTACAAACATGTCATTACATGTTATATCGAAGCTTGATCTGAACCATAGTCGATGCTCAAAACCTGCCTGAGAACACATCAAAACCACCTTTGGCCGAATTGTCACTTAACGTTTGAAAACATTCTAACGTAAGACGTAAGTGCTTGACTACCTTTTATTTCTAACTTTTTATGTTTTATAAAATAATACATGTAAACTGTCTTTTGAATTTATTTATTCTTTGGAGTTTGGCTAGACAACTTTTAAAATAACCTGCTTTTGTTCTTGTTTATACGCCGGCATTTTTTTGTCCTAATCGGGGATTTGGTGGCGGAGCGTCTTTGGCCGTCTTTGGGTTATCATGACTTATGACGAGGCTTTGCGTTAGTTATTTAATAGTTCTCTTAGCGACTGTGTCATATATTTTTTCTGGCAATCATTTATTTTGACGGGTTGAAGTGGTTTAGGTTAGGGAAAGGTTCGCAACGGGACTACTTACTCTGGTCTGTAGGTTTGTAACGTGACCACTGTAGTGTAGGTCAAACCCGTCAAAGTAAATGATTATTTTTTTCTATTAACAACAGTATAGTGATTATACTCCCTAGAGTGTGTAGGTAAACATTCACACAAGCGGCAGCTGCCTTTAAGAATCGGCGGAGTAATACAATCTCAGCTATAAACATGATGAAAAGTAACCACAATTTAAAAACTTGGTATAACAATAAAAATTAAAAAAAATGGTTTAAATGAAAAAGAGATCATAATTTGGTAATGGTGGAGAATAGTGTCATAAATTATTTCCGGTGTTTTTAGTTATTTTTTTGCTATAATAATTATATATTTATAATCACAATATTAATTCCAATTTAATGATCCAAGCAATTTAGTAATTTTTGAAAAAAAATCTTTTGAAAAATTAACGAAATGCGCAAGAGAACCACAACAAAAACTATTAATAGCGCAGTCAAACAGAAACTGTTTATAGCGTAGTCAAAAATAAAGCTATTTGCAAGAAAAAACATAACAGTCATAAGATAAAATATTAATCAGGCAGTCAGAATAACATTATTTACAGAAAAAATGACAGTTTATTTAAGTCCGAGCAGTTTTTTAGAGAATGATAAAACTGGATAGTTTTCAATTAAAGAAACACAGAGTTTCAGCAAAGATGTTGCCACCTGGTTTGAGACCATGGAACTCAAATTCACTTTAATAAGTAATTTATTTCTTTACAAATATTTTTTAAAAACTCACACAAATAATTTCTTTTACATTTTATTTCATTTCACCTTTAGTTAGATTTTTGTTTATGAGATTATTTTTTTGCTACTACCTGACGGTTTTCTGGCGTTAACTTCTTTTTTAATTATAATTTTAAGTAATTAATTGGATCAGTCAATTGGTATTTTATTTCTTTTTCTAATTATATTAATTTTATAATGGAAAAATAATTAAAAACACCAAAAATAATTTATGACGCTATTCTCCACCTTAACCCATAATTTACTTAAATTATAATAAAAATTAAATGACGGGGGTGTGGGGGTCAAAATCGTGTAGCATGCTCCCGTGATTATCACTGTTCCTTTAAAAAAAGAACAAATGAAGAATAGTTATAGACGTTTATAATTTTAAATAGTTAAATTTTGTTGCAATGTTTCCAATTTTTATGACCTTATGTAAACCGCTTTTAGTCATCGAGCGGTGAGCAAAAAATTAGAAACGTTAACATTAGTATTTCTATAATTGATCATTTTTTTATTAAAATTAACTTATAATAAAAACTAATTTTTAGTTCTTTAATTCGTTTTATTTGTATTGTCAGTGTACCTTATCACTCACAACTGCAATGTAAATAGTATTTCGAACGGTAATATTACATTGAGCTTAAGAGAGCTGCCGCTTGTGTGAACGTTTACCAAGTGTGTAAACTATATACTTATAGTATAAAAATTACTTTATTATTAATTTTTTAAATTTTAAAATAAACTAAACTTATTCTGAAGGTCTCTGTCTTCTAATAAATCTGTTGCCTAAATACTAGTCACTCTATCTCTAGTGACTAGACTCTAGTCAACTCTAGCATCTGGTAGTCAGTAGTTTAGTTACTCTAGTCTGACTACTTTCTATTTTAATTTATTTAGAGTTGTTAAAGTCTATATAACTATTTGTTTTTTATTTTGTTTTTTTTCCATATTCAGAAGATTAACGATACATTCAACGTTAACAATTGCTTTTTGACTGAATTTTTGAAACCAATAGACTTCATATGTTATATGGAACAGCTGAATAAGTTGAGAATGTTGTGGATACTGTTAAACATCTTTTTAGGCCAATAATAATTTGCATAAATCCTTGCATTCATTCTCTTATGGCATGATTAGAATACTTGGCTGTTATGATGCTGGCTAGGTAGTAATTATTAGGTTGGAAAATTTAGTCAAAAAAGCAATTTTTAAAGTTGTAAGGTTGGGCTTTCAATAGTCATTTGTGCTATTGACAGAGTAAGATTTTGGAGTGTACTGTCAATAGCAGTAATCTGATTAAGTGCTATTAAATTTCAGGCAAACAACTGTAGATCATTCTAGCCTTGGTCTGGGATTTAATTGAGAATGAGCTTGCTACTATACGACCACAGTCGATCAATATATGTCGAGGTTCCTGTAACGCCCCATACTACTTTCAGAGATGTTATAGAACGTTGCCAACCTTTTCCTGGACAAAAATGTCATGTTGTTGAAATTTACAATGACTTAGAGGGTATGCAGATTTTACATATATTTTGCTTTTTTTAAGTGTATGTAGATATTTGTTTTGTTAATTTGTCAGAAATTATATTGCATTACTCCGTTATAAAACTGCACTGACACAATGGTACACCCAAGGGCTGTGGTTTTTATCATTTAACATTTTTATTTTTGCCTTTTGATAGGATACCCACTCTGCATTATCTATGAAAAATAATTCATTATATTCGAAGCTCGCTGTATCAGTAGCTGGCAAAAAACCCATTTTTGTTTAATTTCAACACAATTTTTAATAATTATTCAGCGTCAGCAAAATAAAAAATTGAGAGCAAACTATTCAGGTATTTTTAAGAATAGTGCATGATTTTTTTTTATATTTCGAAGTCAGAAGCAAGTGTTGAATACTATTCATGATAAAGACATTAAGACTCGTTCATGCATTGCTGAAACATTTGCAGAGTTTGTATGCTCTCTGGGGTTTTCTGGAAGTGTGGAATAGAAATTATGGGTATATTTCTTCATCAGATTTATCATTGCATTCTGTTTCTTATTTTGTTTCACGAATGCTTTTACTTCCCGACAATTTCTGAGTCGTTTAGCATGCTGTTGTCTGCATAAGGATCAAAATCCAGCTATGTTGGTAAATTGAAAAAGTCTTCCATACAATTGAAAAGGCTCTGTGGTCATTCCACTTGTGCTGCTAGTGGCAGTAAATTCGACAGTGGACTGACATCTGTTGATGATTCATGATTCCACTACGATGACAGCGGTTGGAATTGATAATTGGAAGCAAATCAAGCCTTGCTGCAAATACAATATTTACAGCTATCACAGCTTGCTTCAGATTGATTGCTGACACTATATCAGCATTATACCCTGTCGAATGATTTTCAACAAATGCTTGCGCTAATTCATCTTGAAGTTGGGAATGATGCTTTTGTTATAATTTTACTTTTAGCTTGAGCTTAGTTACTTCATGGGTGTTCTTCTCTTTGGATTAATTTTGCTTTTACTAATCAATGCTTGGGAGTTCTATTTCTAGTAAACCCAAAACACCTCAGAATAGCAGGCTGATATCGATTGCGAAACATTTGATACAGATTATTATTAATGCATTTATAGTTTTTTATAATGGGGTGCATTCACATCTCAAATCATTATAAAATATTCCAGAGTTATTCATTTAATGAATTGGTGTTTATTTTATAGATACTGTGCGGTATTTTGAAAAATGTGCTATGTATCTTAAAATAGATCTTTAAAGCAAATATGCAATGCACATATCAGGTGTTATCTAGAAGAAACCATTGCAAAGAGTATTGTATTACTCCTTACCTCAATAGGCCAGCAATTATTTAAACAATACTTTATTATTAAATCTTGGCAGTTGTTAGTTTAAGTTTTCCTGTAGGTTAAAATTGTAAACTATGAATTATGAATTCTACAGAAAGAATAGTTGATCCGAGAGAGAAACCGTTGAATGTGATGAAAGAAGATAAGAATAACAGTAAATGTCAATTTGTTCTATATAATGACAAGACTGAAGCCAGAGGTTGGTTTCCATGTTATTTATTGGTGTGTCTTTTGAGTATTGTTCTTAATTACTTAGTACGGAAGTACTGTAGTTTATTGAATGTAAGCTGCTCGTATGCTTGAACCACTTTTGTTTATAAACTGCTTAAACCAAAATCTTAAATGGGCTGCAGGATTTCTTTTTATGATGGGCTTTTTTATCTCGTGGAATTTAGACGTAAATCAAGAAAAGTATACTATTGATTTATTGATGCCTGTTGGCTGTGGATCTGTTTCTTATGAATTAAAATTAAATAATTATGACATTGTAAAATACAAGAGAAAAAACATAATTTATTTATGTGTAACACAAAAATTTACTGGTCATACTTGTTTACTCTTATAATGTTTTAAAGAAGTGGATAAAATAATGTAGGAAAAATTAAATGTTGTTTGTATTATGCATAATAGAAGCCGCTAAAGATCAATATTTTTCATGTATAGTGATTCTTTTTAAGAAGTTAAGCTTATTTTCACAAACTAAAGATATAAAAATAACTAGCCATATATATATGTATAGAAGTAATAAGATCATAATGATGATGGTTTTATATATTAAAATTGTTTTAACATATTTTGTATTTAGGACCAATCAGGCCTCACAACACCCCAAAGGTACATATTGTTATTTTTTCGGTGTTGCTGACCTGTTGTTAAGAGTTTTTCTCCAATTAATATATTTACAATTAAATTTGAAAAAAAAACTTTTGAGATAGTTAAACAGACCAGACCATCTGAGCAGCTCAATTCATATAAATACTCAGATTGCGTCTTTCTAGTTGATCGAGTTGCCTGAATATTTTAAGTCTGGATTGCAGTATATTTTCAAGAATGGACTTTTGTATACGCATTCGCTTCTCATATTGATCTCCTTGATTAAGCAAATTTTAACTTAATTTCTCACATTTAAACCATAGGCAAAACTATTAGTTTTTTTAAGACAATTAAGTCTGTTTTTTTATAAAAATAAAGTTACTCTTTATATTAAGAGAACGACACTATCCAACCTGGCCAACTTTGTTTCTCACCATGATAGAATTATGGAGCAGCAGAACAAGGTAAAATATTGATTATTATATCATTATTTATATAAGCAAAATAATTTGTGCGTTATTGGGTATGTCACAGCTACCCAAAGCAGAAGTTTCGTAATACCCAGTTTTTTTTCTATAACTGACACAAGGGATGAAATGGGACTTCTTTTTTTAGAAACAGGTAAAACATAAGCCTGCAACCACTGGGGGGAAGAAGGGAATGAGATCTGAGACTGGAATCAAAGATTTAGCAGAGAAGGCCTCAGACCATGTAAGCAAGCCTCTTGAGCATAAGGTTAGGTATCTCCTGAGGGGCAAAGGAGGTGTCTGGTGTTAGAAATAATCAGTGTTGTGAAAAGTACGAGTTTGGCTGCTCTGGTGTTTGGCGTCATCGATTGAATCAGATATTTAAGTTTGTCACTGTTGTGTGTATGCTGGAATCTTCATGTTTTCTGTGAAATTGAGACCAAAGCCCAGGCCATTCCTTAAGGTGATCATAAAACTTTCTTATTTCAAATTTTGGTAGCTTGTAGTTCTTCTGTCTGGATTCCCAATGCTGCTTCTGACAGTTAAAACAAGAACTATTATGGCAGCTACTAAAATTCTAAAACCATAGATACAAAACAACAATACAATGATAAAACAGCAAATTTAACACAATATTGCCACTAGAAATAATATCTAATTCCTTAGTCTGATATGGGGACAGGGTGCTTTTGACCACTCCACTCATATATCATTTTGTTTCTAGTTAAACCAGATACTCACCACTTTCTCTATAGCCACGATGTGAGATTCAACATCCTTTTTAAATGGCTGTGATACATTTTGCAATTTGTAAGATGTTTTACTTTGCTTCTCGCAAGTGGCACAACCAGATCAATGTTAAAGGTCAGATTTATTTTTAAAAAAACATTCCAAATAGCCTTCTGTTGCAAAAATTTGTTGTCCCAATTAATGCATGACGTATAATTATTAAGACCATCATAATATACATGTTTATACATGAGGCGCTGGTGGCAGAGCGGTAGAGCGCTCGCCTGTCGATCATTAGGTCGGCAGTTCAAGCCTCACCGGCGTCACCAGCGTAACTCCCTTAAGCAAGGAGTTCACTCGCATTGCTAAAGGGGTAGGCGCCTATAAATGGCTGCCTCTGCAAAGAACCCTTCAGTGGCTTTGAAGTCCTTTAAGATTTACGCCACTCTAAATATTGTCAAACATATGCTGTTTATAGTTATAATATTATTTGCTTATTATTATTTGACAACTTATTCAGCATTATTAATATAGATACTTCTAGGTTGCTTTAGAGAACAATTGATAATAGATATGAATATTAATAGCAATAATTGTCAACAACCATATAATAGTTGGAGGAAGTTTGTCTTTAGCAGGGTTTTGGAACTGGGCAAACTTTTTAATAAACTCCAGGATCGACTCCGAGTTGACTCAGGAGTTGTGGAATCAACTCTGTAGTTGACAATTAAAATAATGTTTAAATACTAAAACAAATTAGAAAGAATTTAGACTCAATTTATCCAGCAATACAATTTTTTCAAACTTCTTTAAAGAACAGTTCAAAATAAATTTAACTGATGAAATGGAATGGTGCATGCCTGAAAGATATAGCATATTCTGGGTGTCCTTTCTTTGTAACAACTTTCTCTGACTCATTCGCTGACATGAATTAAAAGAAAAAGCTTTTCAGTTGAAACTAAAAAATTTTTTTCCTATGGCTATTGGGTTTCACATTCAAGGAAAAAGATAGTTTAAATTGTTCTTTATTATAAACTATCACAGAGAGATGTGTAGTCAGGTACACATCTTCTAAGAGCTATGTCGTTGGCGGTGGAATGCCACGTCTCCATTAGCAAACAAACCCCGATAACATTGTCGATTATTTCATCACAGACTAGCATATTTATTCCCGACCGACTGAGCATTTAGTAATCCAAATTTAAGTTTTGATTTGCCGCCATGTTTTGGTTGCGGCCGCCCCCTGACATGATCAGATGATGTCGCATCAGATCCCCACCATTGGCGATACCCAGCCAGCCGGACGACGTCCCTTTGACATTGGTAGCCACAGCCTGTTTGTAGAATTTGGAGGTTGTTGTTGATATTTATGTAAGTTATTGGCATTTTTTATTATTTCAGTAGGGTGATGACATTTTGATGACTTGCGCATCTGATAAATATATCCAGATCTGCGACCTCTGTAATGACGTCGTTCGGAACCACATTGCAGAAGTTTTAATTTTTTGAGTAAAATGAAGAGTTCTATTGAACGGTTTAAAATTAGGGCTATTAATTCAATGATGCTCCTCCCTTGATAGCGCACGGGTAACATGGCGACCAACAGATTCAACACACACGACCATCTGAGAGATTTATTAACAGAATCAAAAGAATTAATTTCAATAACCTTCTCAGTTTCAGTTTCAACAAAATTTGCTTCCTTTGGAGACCGACACACACTTGCGAAATGGTTCTTCTTCTTGCAATTGTGACAAGTCTTCCCTCTGGCTGGACAAGTTGATTTGTGAATTTGGCCACAATTATTGCACTTTTTCTGAAAAACTTTTTGTGAATTTTTAGAAACCTCCATACTATTTACTTCGTATGTGTTGTCTTTTTCAATCGATTTAGAATTTGATTGGAGTGTTTCCATTGTGCTGGCAATTTTAGCAACATTATCTAATGAAATGTCAACTTCTCCCATTATTCTCATTTTGGTGACTTTATCTGGATGAGTGAAAATGAACTTATCTCTGATCATCTCCTCTGGGTCCTTGAATTCACAGTTTCTAGAAGCAATTTTCAAGTGCTCCAGAAATTCGATTGAAGATTCTTCAGAGTTTCGTGTGATATGGTAAAAAACGAATCTTTCAGTCAACAGATGTCGTTTTGGCGAGCACCTCTGTTCAAATCTTTGAAGAACGACGTCGTGCTTTAGTTTGTCCTCCTCTCTTTCCCAATCCATGTCATAATACATGGAATTGGCAGCTTCTCCAAGGGCACTTAACAGAAGAGCCACTTGTCGGTGCTCTGGTAACTGGTTGCCGTCGCAAAGTTGAAAGTATGTTGTATACCCACATCGCCAGCGTCTCCATTCCTCAGCAAGGTTTGAAGAGCTGATGTCGAGCGGAGGCGGTTGCCTAATGCTGAAGGTAGATGCCACGTTTTGTTGACGAGAAATGAATTTCTGCATCGTTTCAAACAATTCATCTTTAAATCCTGTCGACTGCGCCATGTCGTGTTTCGAGTTTATTAGACAAACAAAGTCCGCTGACAACGATATACAAACAATACTAAAACAATCGCGAGTACAGAACGAGCGAGAACAATGAGATCGAAAAAAAGGGAAGAGGCGGAAGTCGCTACCAAAGACAATGGGCCACCAGTCCAGCGACAAAATAATAAATATCACATACATAAATATAATATTAATATTTAAAAATAAATATTAATATATAATATTTAACAATAAATATTAACATATAATATGTAACAATATTACAAGTGCATCATTTAGGCCTGTTGAGAAGTCAGCACAGAGTCTAATCTTTCCGTTTGTTTTCTTCACAACTGCAATCGGTGCTGCCCATTCTGAATGATTCACAGGAGTCATGACCCGTAGTTGTTGTAATATGTTTAATTCTTCCCCAATCACGGCTTTAGTGGCAAATGGCACAGGGCGTCTGCCTTTAAATACCGGCTGCTTCCCTGGTTTTACTTGCAAGGTTGCCTTTGTTTTAGTGCAACACCCTAGTTCGGGCTTAAAAACATCTGAAAACTGAGGTTTGAGTTCGTCTATCAAGTTCCTCATTGTCTTCAAGTCATCACATTGTCTGATGTCGAAATCAATCACAGAACTCTTGGGATCAGTCGAGTGAAGAAGTTTCTTGATTTTTGACCAACGCTGCTTTGGATTAATACAGGATTCGATCTCTCGACGGCAGTGTTCTTGACGAGAGCTGTTGATGAGGAGGTTGGTGAGCCGACAGGAGGTACGATAAGTTGCACGATCAGACTCGTCATGAGTCCGAAGCCAGATTCGTTCAAGATGACGTCTCTCTCTCTTTGCTGATATTGCGGCAGGAGAAAGCCATTTAACGATCGGTTTACTTACTCGCTTGCGAGTTAACTTGAGAGGGAGCCCGAATTGTTAACAATCTATCAAGAACGAAGAGTATTGAGCTCCACCTTGTTACACAACTCTTCACAACTACTTTTCCATACAAATATATTAGTTTTTCTTGTGCTACTGATGAGATTTTGATAAATTTTACCAATCCTTTTACTTTACACAACAAGGTTTGATAAGTGTTATTTTTTTCAAGTTCCTTGACGACCAGTTGTATAGTGTGTGCCATACACTGTAGTCTGTGCAGTTGAGCAACTTCCAGGGATGAGTCTTCCAGAACACGGCTTTCTGTTTCTGAATCAACTGCTTCATCTCAATCAGCACTATCTAGCTCATTGAAATTTTGCTTTCCTACATTGGCTACTTTTACAGCTTTTATCATGTTTGATCCATTATCAGTAATAACAAAGTTCAGAGACATTCCCAAACCCGAACTGTCCGATATTACTCCAAGATTGCAGGATTATTTCAGCTGCTTCGAAGGCCTTCGAGTGAAGGCTGTCGGTAATCATACGTCAAACCAATTGACCAAATGTTCAAGTACAGCATAAGGAACACAATGAAAAAGTAAAGTCTGAATCCAGTCGTCAAAAAGCATGGCCTCACGCCACACTTTATCAGGTTTATAGCACTTGTTAAACATACTTAACCGTTTAATGAGGGTTTCTAAGCTAAGGTTTCCATTGATAAATGTTTTGACGAATTTGCGTATCCCCGCTGCTGAAATGAGAAGTTCAGCCAAGTTTAAAAACACTTTTATAGTTTCAGTTGCAATAAAAAGATCATTAGGATGGCCATACAGTCCTTTGCAAATTAGCTCTAAAAATACTCAGATCATATTTAAAATATTTATATGAATAATCTGGGGATTAGTTGCCACTCGTAGACCCTACCCTTAATAAATTAAAATAAAAATGGTAACACAACGTCAACTTTTTATTGGCTGAGTTTTTAATTAATTTAGAGAGTTCATCTGGCGTTACATAAGTTACTGGATCACAAAGCTGATATAAAAAATGTTCATCTGGATCAATGTTGCTGTTAAACGAAAAAAACATCCTTCATTTCTCCCAACCCGTTATACAGATTTGTTATGTTTGTTGGAGTCTGAATTGAATAATTAGTAGCCATTCCTGAATTCATAGAACTTGTTTTTTTAGTTACTTGTGAGTCACCATCATTGCAAGAACTTAGACATGCCTTTATTATAAATTTTGTCTTTTGAAGGCAACAGCATGAAAATCACCAGATTTTCCTTTTATTCTGAAGATCCATTTGCTGGGGTCATCCTTTCCACTTATCTCCTTTTTTTTCTCCAAAAGTCTCTTGCATTCCAGCATGTCTTCTTTTGAGAGATCATTGCTCAAAATAATATTCCTTGTTGAATCTGATCTTCTCAATTTTGGTGTATTCTCCATTACCAAATTCTTAATCGTCTGATTTACAAACTTTATCAAAACAGGCCTGGGTTTTTGTTGCTCATTTTTACTTCCAAGTCTGTACATATATCGCTAATATCTTTTTCTAGCTTTATCTCAGTGATGTCTTCCAACAGTTTTAGCACATTTTCTTTATCCTTGATTCTGGAATTATTATCAAGCCACCATGAGCCATCTTCCCATCAGCAGTGTGGAAGAAATCACCTTCCTCGTTCGGCTCGGCGTAGAGGATGAAGGATCTATTGATGTATCTCTCCGTTCCAAACGTCTCCCATCTATTGAGCCACAATTTCTGTCATCCGT
This sequence comes from Erpobdella octoculata, assembly GCA_963978895.1. NCBI lineage: Eukaryota > Metazoa > Annelida > Clitellata > Hirudinida > Erpobdellidae > Erpobdella > Erpobdella octoculata. Next base: position 7,898,786 of record OZ022240.1, on the reverse strand, counting down.
ATGACTCCATATGTCTGGGTGCATCTTTATCAAATTTTTGCTTTTTTTTTTTCCTGGACAAAACTTGGCAAGCTTGGTTGCGAACTGGCCATCACTAAAAACTTTTAAAAAGGTGTTGATAACAAATTCATTTCATACATGTGTCTACAGAAAAAAATTGATTTTTAAAGTTTGTCAGATTAATAATTCAAATCTATGGCATAACCAGATTTTGAACCGGAAATCGGATTTCACAGATTAGTGCAAAATTCCAATTAATTGGAGTTAGAAATATTTAATCAAATACCGTTGCATTACCAAGATTCCATCCGATGACTTAATATTGATGTACATCATTGATAAGAGACTGTTGATTATCACTTTCTTTTCACTGCATTCGAGACATGCATAAAACGTATGTCTAAATAGTTGTAAGTCTTTTTTTGACAGCCTTATCATAACGAACTAGAAACTCCTTGAGATTATGATCATTTGTACAGAAGTTATCCTCATCAAGAGGCTGACCATCACATGTTACACGGTTCATGATTTTCACGAACAAAGAGCTATGACTGACTGAACTTAGGAATTTAACATTCAAATCTTTTTACATCTTTGTTTCTTCATAGACTCTCCAAACTTTACAGCCGTCATAAAAGTAAAATTACTTGGTCGAATCAAACCTCCACGATTAATAGTATCCATGAATGTTGCAGCAGAGTAGTCCAAAGCTTCATCGATTGCTAATGGTTTTCTTTGCAGTTGTCACATTTAGTGGATTTGATAGCAGATCTGGCAATAGCTCCAGCAACATAAAATATTGATGATGGCTGACTGTGTACCAGATTCAAATTTTATTGCATTGTCTACTTCATTTCAGCAGCGACACAGCTCTAATTTTCATTTCGCTCTCAATCACTTGCCTCATGGATATGTAGTAGTTGGCTCCAGAGAGTTGTCGTAACCAGCCAAAGCGTGACTATTGCATCCGATTGCAAATGTCCGAGCAGCACATACTTGAATTCAAGTCGGTCCAAAAGATAAGCTGAACATTCTTTTAGAGCCATGCATGTCTGTCGCAATGCAAGGAATGTTTCTGTTGTCAATCCTCTTTTTTTTAACCTTCCCGTGATTGTAGGAAATTTGCAAACTCAACAAGAAAATCCAGTTTCCATTCCTGCGAAGACCTAACAGGATCCATTGTTGTGTCCCGCTTGTGCCTTCCTTTCATTCTCGACTTGACATTCATAACATTCCAAAGTTTGATAACAAGTGTTATAAACCTTGCTGTTTCATTCCATGCAGTTTTGCCTTCATGAGATGCATAAGGCATCACGAGTCGATTCGCAGAACAAATGCTTTTTGGCTGAAGAACAGATGGATTTAGTTTATGAGCTTTCTTGAGGCCTCCTCGGTCCACTTGATCCACATAGCTCATTATACCTTCTGGCAATTCTTTCTCGTTTTTAAATCTTCCATGAGATAATGTTTGCATGATTTGCACCTGGTTGTGTTGCAAACTGACTTCACAACTGCATTGCAGACATATGCAGGAGTGAATCTTTCTGTCACTTTCCAATCAAGGAGTTCTTATGAGCTGGAGACAGCATGAGCTGTTGAGGCTAGTCTAGTGCATGAAGCCAGTGGGCGTAGCCTGGTGCCATCTTGGTTGACTCAAAACAATGTAGTGACTGAGTATGCTGTAATGAGTTTAATAGTCTGAAAAACCCGGAATAAATTCTGTACAAGCAAATGAAAGCATTTTTGGATACTTCAATATATATTTATTAATATTGGAAAGTGCTATCTAATTCTTCTTCGGAGAAAAAAAGTTACATTGCCTCAAAGTTTGGCGGAAAAATAGCGGAAAATATCAATTTTTGGAAAATGAAAAAGCATATAATAATTGTTGGATAAGCACAGACGTCACTGCATATTATCATGTGACTTTTAAGAGCAGCAGTCCTCATCTTGTTTTTTAGGCATTTTCATAAGACTACCATAAAGATTTTTTGGTCATACATAAAGAATGGTGAATATGTTGCAATGAATTTAATGAATATTTTGCAATGTATTTGATGCTGAGTATGTTACAATGCTTAATGACCATAAATATGTTGCAATATATTTGACTATATTGCAATGAATTTGACTATATTGCAATGAATTTGATGATTAATATTTTGCAAAGTATTTAATGCTGAGTATGTTACAATGCTAATGATGATAAATAGGTTGCAATGAGTTTGACAACAAATATTCTGCAGTATATTTGATGATGTAAACAATAACACAGTTGAACAATAATATTGTTTATTAAACAGTAAAGAATAACACAGCTGATCAATTATATTGTCTCTTGAACATTAAACAATATGCTCACATGAAATCATCAAAGTGAGACAAATGAAATATCTGAAAATAAAAGTCTTCGATAATCATGCAAAAATTCAAATGTCTTTCAAAATTGAAAATAATTTTTTGTTTATAAATTCAAAGGCAAACACAAAAAAGCATCTAGAACATTGACCCTCAATGAAATACTGAATGCGAGCGACCAACAGAGATGTACACAAATAAGCTTTACTGCCCACTGAAGAGAATTAATTTTGTGTACACCTGCCGACTGACTTTTCTTTTCTTTTCCTTCAGGTTGGCAGTGTACTGTTTTCCTGCATAAAAGTATCTGACTTGCAAATACTTCTGAGCAATCACTTTAATTAAAAGTAGGACATGATTGTCAAGTGGATCACAATCTAGCATATGAGCTGATAAAGACATAAAGATATTTTTCTGTAGATAAGATACCAGGACGGATTGTATCAATTCATGTGATCGTATTTTGGAGACCGAAACAGACAGATCCGAGTCTACACTACACGAAATGTACTTTCTAAAAAATTTCTCACAAGTCAAACAAATGTCATTACATCACTTGAAGGAAAAATTAAACCTCCCTTTGTTTTCATTTTTATTATACCACACATCTTGTTTTCTGCAGTATCAGTTAAAATATCGATGCATGTTTCACAGTTTTCAATTTAAAAACAACAAACCTTGCAATGTAAGCTACAATTTTTTCTGAGCATTGAGACAAATGTGTAGGGTTTGGAATGTATGTGTAGTCGTGGTCAGTGTTTTTATATTGATCGAGAGTAAGGACTCGATTTCGACTAACAGAAGCATTTAATGACTCAATTGAAGGTGGGTCAACATTTAAATTGGTGACATAACTACTGCTTACTGTTAAGATAGGGACTGATTGCAGTGGCAAGCAGTTTCCCCGTAAGACATCTTGTATGTCATTGTGCACCAACAACTTCTTGTAGGCTGCTGCAAATTGTCTTGCGGATGGGTTGTTATTGCATCCACCCAGGCTTCGGATTTGGCCAAAAATAATTCTATGTGATCTTGTTTTGAACATACACCAGAACTCCATTTTAAATGAAGAACTTAAAACTATTGTGTTTTACAATTTTAACATGCTGTCAATGCAAATTAAAAAAACCAAGAAAACCTGTCTTACAATTAGATTCCAACAGAATTTTTCCATTACGAGATTCTTTTAAAGACTGCAAATGCACCTTGGCTTCAGATAGAAAATTGCAAACTGAATCAAAATTTTTAGCATTTAAAGGAGATTCTAAACCATGCGCTTTCAGATTTCGTGAGGTCAGTATGTCGATAAGAAACTGATAAGTTTTCCCAGTCGGTGTTTGAAATACAAGATGACAGCGCATTGTAGTCAGCTTTGCTCCATATGAAACGTTTGTGCGACGGAGAAACACGTGAATTGTTCAGACCGGCCACAGCGAACCGACCGGTTATAAAGCAATGGGATTGGCCCATGGGCGTGTATCCAAGTGAGTCAGCTTCAAGCATCTCGATAGCTCGGTCGGGGTCGTTGGTAATAATGAGGTCAAGAGTGCTGCTAGGTGCAACATAACGATTACTGCGGTACGTCTTAAACGTGACAAGCTGTGTAAGGTGCCAGTCATTGAGGCACTCTTGAAATCTAATGTCACTAGGATGTTCGTTACCTATATGGGCAACTGTTGCCACGCCAGCACCCACGTCGATTGGAGCATATTTTGTGTGAGAGAAATTAAAATCGCCATAGAGCAACATAAATGAGCAGCTCAAGGCGGAAAGTGAGCTACGAGCTGTTGTGACTGAAGCAATACATTGTGTGAGATAGTCGTCGTTCAAGTCATGAGGGCGATATAAACAACCAATGAGGAAAGTTTCTCCACCGAAACGAATGACTCGCACAGACATCTCCCGTACCACTATCACTATCAGGTCACTAGCAGTTTGGTTACTGCCCTCTTAATGGCTGATCATAGCAACAGCAAGAAGATGACCTGTTAGTCTTCCTACGCCAGACAAGATTGTGGACTGGGTGCAGTGAAATTGAATGACATAACCAATCAGCGAACCAGTTGCCGTATTTTGATCTGTATCCCAAATTGACAAATTGTCTAATGCGATTGTTCCTCAATCACATGAAATTCTGTCTTTCCTTCTCATGGGATACCACGTTATTCCAGCTATTTCTGATTACTGGATAAACAAAGTGGATGTAGGTGTCCCAGTAGACATGGAACCGTTTTGTAACATTTCTTTTCAGTTGCTTTTTGGTTATCTGGTTATGAACCTGTTACTGGCCCAAAAAGAAACGTTTATGCAACGTTTGCAATGCAACGATAATGTAACGTTCAATTTGCAACTAAAAAGAAACGTTTCTGCAATGTTTCCAAATTAACGAAAATGTAACGTTTTTTGATACTCATTTAATTTACACATCACAAATCATATTTTTTATTAACAATTTTATCTCACAGCACTATTGGTCTTAAGGGGTTAAAGTGGCATATATAATTTTATGTTAAAAGTGTTTCTAACCTCAAGATCTATATTATAACCAGACTTCAATTCTGTTTCTGCATCATGGTTATTAATTAAATGCATTATTCCTTTTGTTCCGTCCATTATGTGATAATTGAGCTAAACAAAAATAAATAAGGTAATTGATATTTCTTATGTAATTACTAGCAGTGCCCGTAGCGACTTTGCTCGCATGAAATTAGATAATTTGAGCCGTGCATCCATAGGTGTCGGCTCGGCCCGTCGACAACTTGGCCCAACCCGTTTCAAAACCAAAATTCCTGGCCCGGCACGGCCCTTCTAATTTGGGCCCGGCCCATTTTGACAGGCTTAGAAATTCTATATACCTGATGAAAAACTTCGGCCCGTCCCACCTTGACTTCAGGTTTGGCCCGGCCCGTCTGAAGACCATAAAATCACTAAAATGTCTATATGCTTAGTGAAAAACCTCGGCCCGTACTACCTTGATTTAAGGTTTAGGCTGGCCCGTAAAAAGACCCTAAAATAACGGCTTGGCCCGACCGGTGATAAACTGGGCTCAGCTACTTTTAACCGGCACAAAACCTCAAAATACTAAGTTTTACATCTGTAATGCTTGCAGTTCAATAGCTGGAGAGTTGAGCTGAGGAATGCCGGTCTCACTGGTCACAACTTTATCCACAACGTAGATCGCAACACCTCCTCCAGCGCTCCTCTCTCTGTCTTTACGTGCAGTTGATAGCCAGCTATGGAGGTGTCTGAGGATTCGTTAAACCATCTTTCCACAAAAAACTTGACATGTAGTCTAGGCGATTGGTCGAGGGCTGCTATTCTTGCTGTTAGCTCATCGCGTTTATCTTTATTGAGCGAGCATGGGTTGTTAGACCAAAACCGAAAGTGATTTAGAGACGACGTAGGTGAAGAGGATTTGGGCTGGCTTGTCTTGTTGGGGTGACGCATTCTCTGTGGCTTTTGCAAGAATGAATTATTGGGCCTTCTTGAATTTAGATAAAGATAAGATAAGATAACGTTTATTATAGTGGTTTAGAAGACTTTACGCCTATAGACAACCACTTCGAATTAAAAATAAATAAATAAATAATAAATATAATAATAATAAATAGAATAAAATAAAATAAATGAAAAATGATAATAATAGATAAATAAACTAATAAAAAATAAATAATTTGTATAAAAATCAGTATCCATGCCTGGATAGCGCTACTTTAAAAGATGTGGTAGTCTCAGATGCTACAGTGTCATCGTCCAAGTCATTCCATATATTTACCACTCTAGAACTAAAAAAAGTCTTTTTTATAGTTTTTTCTTGTTTTTTAAAAAGCTTAAATCTATGTCCCCTAGTGCTTTGAATCGGTGGTTGTTCAAAAAACATTGCTGGTGTTAAATCCTCTTTTCCTGTTATTATCTTGTAGGCTTCGATCAAGTCACCCCTACTTCTCCTTTTCTCTAGAGTTGTTAAGCCACATTGTTTTAATCTTTCTTTGTAAGGTAACTGGCTTAAATGCTTAATCAACTTTGTAGCCCTCCTTTGTACCTTCTCCAACACTATGATGTCCTTTTTTAAAACAAGGCTCCAAGCTTGTACACAATATTCTAGATATGGTCTTACCAAACATTTGTATAGTCTGATAATTATTTCCTGGTTTCGACTTATTATTGTTCTTTTGACCAATCCTAAAATCTTATTGGCTCGCTTTGCTGCTTCCGCACACTGTCTTGATGGTTTGCCGCTATTGTGTACTATAACTCCCAGATCTCTTTCCTCTTCAGATGTCTTCAACAATATTCCTCCCATCTCATACTGAAACTCTTGATTACTATTACCCATGTGCATCACTGAGCATTTGTCTATGTTGAACATCATTTGCCAGTCTAGGGACCATTGGTATATTTTTGCAAGATCTTTTCTTAAAATGTTGGCATCCAGCTCACACTCTACTTTCATGGATAACTTTGTGTCATCAGCAAATTTCGAGACCTTTGAACAAGTCCCTAAATCAAGGTCGTTAATGAACAGAACAAATGGTAAAGGTCCCAAAACGGATCCTTGCTGTACACCACTTTTTATGCTTTTCCACTCCGAGTATTTCCCTTTAATTCCCACTTTTTGTCTTCTGTCAGCTAGCCATTCTTTGATCCATCCTCGAATATTACCTCCTATTCCAGTCGCTTCTATTTTTCTCATCAACCGTGTATGTGGTACTTTGTCGAAGGCTTTGTCAAAATCCAGATAGACTATGTCTACAGGGGATCCTTTGTTTAAGTGGGTATAAACATTTTCAAAACAAAGCAACAAATTTGTTAGACATGATCGCCTTTGTATGAATCCGTGTTGGCTATTTATCAAAATGCTGTGCTGTCTAATGTGATTCATTAATTCGAGCTGAATGATTTTTTCCATGATTTTGCAAATAATACACGTGAGACTTACTGGACGATAGTTACTTGCCTCAGATCTGCTACCTTTTTTAAAGAGTGGTACAATGATTGCATCTTTCCAATCACGAGGAATTTCTCCAGTTTTCAAGGACCTGTTCATTATTTCTGCTAACACATCGCTTATTCCGTGTCTTACTTCTCTTAAAAACATGGGATGTAATGCATCGATACCCGGACTTTTATCTGTTTTTAGGTCCTTCAAGTGTCTTTCAACGTTCTCTTTTGTGATAACCACATCAGTCATTTTCTCGTCTATTTTTCCCTTAAACATGTTCACAGGTTCTGGTATGTTTTCTATGTCTTCTTCTAAACCCCGAAAGAACTAAATCAAAACTACACATAATACATAAACCCAAGCCTTCGGTTCTGAGGATGCTGTTCTCTTGCAAGGACACCGTCTAGAGATGAAGGAGTGAATCAGATGTTTCATGTGACGTTCGGGAAGCTGGTCGAATTGAACAAGTAGGGTTGTCAGTGGCACGAAACGGAGAGTTTGGACACATGCTTTCTTCAACAGTAGGGACAGAGCTCACCAAAGTTGGAAGTAGTAATGCTATGAGAAGCATAAGGAACTGAAAAATAAAATGTAATAAATTTAAAACTTTGAATTTGGAGTAATTTTAAATTTTATTATTAAATATTTTATCCAACTGATAATTCATTTAACAATAATTAATTGATCATTTTAAAGAAAATCTTGCCGCACCACTCGTGAAGAACTTTTGAGGCTTAATCAGGGCTTAATTTTAAAATGTAAACATGATATAGAATGATAAATAGATGTTTAAAAGTAAACTTAGAGAGAAGCCTCTTTAATCCTGAGTTTTTGTGGATCGGATTCAAATGTAACAATCTCTGTATTTTCTTTCAACAATTGGTGGGATGGTTTGTCTTTGTGGTTTTCCAGAAAATGTGTATATAAACTGCCCCCTGTGTGTGCATAGTAAGTCTCCTTGAGAGAGTTGTCCGCGTATGACCGATGTAACACTGCGGAGTTTGGTGATGATGTGGACACGTGAATATATATATATATATAGTGTTCCTGCTCGCTCTCCCGCTTTGCTCATTCGGGCCGTTTGTGTGACTACATATTTTCACATAACTACCTCTTCTACGTTGTCGACCAGCTGTAGCAAGATCATAGACATACGGGAGATTTCCTCATTCTCATGACCTCTTAGAGCCAAAAGTTGTCGTTCGTCCTCTGCAATCCTTGATTTCTTTGGATACTATTTCAATGTCCCCTGTGTCTATGGAAATCTTTATTGAATGAAAATTAAAAATCAATTTATTTTACAGGAATCAAAATTTAAATTGAAAAAGTTCGAAATTACTAACAAGCATCAAGTTTCGAAGCGAGTGCAGCAGAGTTAGTGTTAACTCTGGTTGAGGACTAGTAAGCAGATTGCAGAGATGGGGGGGGGATTAAACTAACATGACAACATTTGATCATATTTGCTTCTGAAACTGCCATAAGGTTTTGAATGAACCACGATCCTTCCACTTGGGTATCAATATCACCTTGAAATTTCTCAAGGAAAGAATCTAACAATCCAGACTTTATTATATGCTGAATATAATAAATTCATTCTTAACCAGGTACTGAAACAATGCTTAAATTAATAATCATTTCCCAATTTTTAAACTGAATAAGTAGACAGAATATCTAAATTCCAATTAAGAAACAAATTAATAAACAAACAACAACAAAATAAATCTATTATGTGAAATGAAGCTTTAAAAAAGCTACAGCCAAGGCAAACAGGCGAGAGTATTAAGTTACACCTCTAATTTTGAAGGTCCCTCATCTACCACGCATGAGAGGAATGACTAAATTTCCTCGTGAAAATCAGGATTATTATTTGACTCCATAACTTTTGCCAGTTTGAATACGACATGATCTTTAAAAGTGTCCTGTAGTTTATAACATTATTAAATTCTTACATTTTAAGTGAATTATAGTAATGTAACATCATCTTTGATCATGTTTCCTCCCCTCGTACAATTTCCAAAATTGCTCTCAGAGCATATTTCTGTATGGTAAAATGTGGATTGTTCAGAAGTGACACCAATAAGTTTACAATCAGATAATGTTGTATTTCCGCGATTCCAACCTTTGAATTAATACATAGGTACATAATAGTTAACAGAGTGTTGACTATAACTGTCTCTCGATTGGATTTGACGTCTTCATTGAAATAATGCTTCGCTCTGACTATCATGACCATTGCAACCGACAGTCTAGTCGCAACGGACTTATTCGACCTGGCAGCTTCTCTCAGAGCACTTGTGATCTTTTTACTTCTTTCTTTTTTAATAAACTGAATTATTTCAGGTAGATGACAATTGGCTGGATAACATACATAAAACATACAAATTTCTATACTCTACAAAGAAAAAACTTTAAATTCTTACTTTCGATATTTGCAAGAGCAATTAAAGTTTGCTCAACTACCAGACCAGAATCTGAAGAAATTTAATTTATTAATATTTTAAGACGATCTTTATTGTGAGCCACTTGGTTACATCCTCTGGATTTCCTTCTGCGATTAAACCAGATGTATTATCTGATTGTTCCTGACTTTAATGCAATTAGCTGCAGGTAATATAAGACAATTTAAAAATTGCAATGACAACTGAAGCTGGAAATTTACTATCATTCTCAGTGCTGCAACTTATTTACTCTCAAAAAATCGCTGGAATTAATAAAAAATTCAACTGGTTGCACTATTGATCAAGATATAGACCAAAACGCAATTGCCAAAACAAAATCAAGAGGTTGTCATTAGTAACTTCATCACTAACAAACTTTCCATCCGTTTTCCTGATGTTATCGTTGGTCGATTTCGTTTTCCGCCTAAACGCTGTAGTGTCTGATACAATGTTCGATATTCATGTCGTGATGCGGCTTCTTCCATTTCGGCTGCAACATCGTTCCAATACACCTCTCGCTCGATCTTCATTTTCCGCCTTACCTCTTGATTAAGTCGCCGGTAGAAATCGAGGTACTTGATTCTTTTCCGCTCAGCTACCAAATCCAGACACTCATTCGAAATCCATGGCTGCGTTCGTCGACGGATCGGCGGACATAACGGTGCCGCACATTCGATGACGGATTTGGTTATTTGTTTTTCTTCATCGTTGACATCGTCCAATGTATTGAGGATCGAAAACTTGTTCGATAAAGCAAGCTGGAATTTGTGTCGAACTGCCGGATAGCGTAGGCACGTCCAGTTTCTCTTTACAGCCGCCGGCGTCTTCTTCTTTGCTTTTTGGAGTCGAAGTTGTATTTTGGCCCGCACGAAGTAGTGATCAGATCCGCAATCAGGGCCACGCATTGCTCGAACGTCGTTGAGCGTCGATCGAAAACGCTTGTTGATCAGAACGTATTCGAGCATGGCCGAATCTTTCCCCGACGGGTTTCTCCACGTGAGCCTTTGCATCTTCGGGTGTTGGAAGAGGCTGTTGCCAATGACGAGGTTGTTTACTGATGCAAACGACAACAGTCGCTGCCCATTGTCGTTGATTTTTCCGTGGCCGAATCGTCCAAGCGTTTCTTCCCAGCCACTACGGTTGTCGCCGACGTGAGCGTTAAAGTCGCCTGCCAATATGGTAACTTCGGTTTGCGGTATAGAATCAGTCGCAGCTTGTTGATCGGCGTAGAAAGCGTCTTTTGCTGCATCTGAGCTTGTTTTGGTCGGCGCATAGACGATAGGATGTGTGTCTTGATTGTGCCACCGATGGAAAGGACTGCCAGACGTTCAGAAATTAGTTGGAAGGCGACGACACTGTGGGCAGCCCGCTGGCCGACCATAAATCCAACACCCGCCTCTCGCTTGTCACCACCGGAGTAGAAGAGCGTAATAGTCTCTCGGTCGTCGGCGGACTAATCATCATCGTCACGGATCCCGTGAGTCGTAGTTCCGATATGGCGGCGATTGATATTTTGTAATTGGTAATTTCGGTGGCGATAATCTCCTTTTGGCCGACGTGATGACCCGTTCGTACGTTCCACGCGGCAATTTGTATTTCATTCTTTAGTTTGATAAATTTAGTCATTCGGCCAGTAGTCCATTTTTTGTTCACACCATAGGTCCCCAATGCTGACACATCGGCTGCCCCAGTTGAGGTAGCATTTATCGATAAATTCGTTCGTTGTAGATCCTTGGTTTCTTGCCTGGTTTTACTGGTTTCACATTTGTGATCACTGCGGCGAGGTGACCACCGTTTACATATTGGTAGCCATAGTTGCAGGGAGGACAAGATTTTGCGCAGTCGACGATGAATGGGAGGGCTGCTTGTCGGAATTTGAGAAGAGCATCACGTGTGAAAGTAGTTCGTTGACTCATGGCCTGACAACTCGTGTGTGCATTGCTCATGAATAATTGAGTAGTAGTCAAGCGCAATGGAACTCAATTTCACAATATTAAAAAACGCAAAATTGCCCGTAAAGACAACTGTGACTAGATACAGTGGGTTTAATCAGTAAGACGTGCCAGTTTAAAGTCATTTTGAACGTCGCAAAAAACGCCGTAAGCAATAGCGTATTTGTATCCATGGTGATAATTTAAATTTACATTTTTAAACGACGCTAAAACTAAGTAGGCGTCAATTGATAGAGTAAGCGTCAAGACGGCCTGGATCAATAGTAGTTGTCGGTGTTAGCGCGTTTCAAATAAACCCGGTAGAAAACAACACGCTCAACTGCTACCAGTAGCTACTGACAGATGCGCGAGCTAAATAATACAAATAGACGCTGGCTAAGCATAAACGTGTGCGTGCGTAAAAATGCTGGTTTTACGTTTCTAAAAGTTTGGGTTCGAGTATGCAAAAAAGACCGGTAGTACCAAACTTCGCGACATCCCTACTAAATTTTAGTTTAGAACAAACTTTAACTAAGTTAAAAACGTTTAGTTAAAATAGTAATTTTTTTAAATGCTTTTATTTAACTTTTTTCGTCTCTCTATTTGTTTGTTTGTCTGTGGTGATCAAATTTTAGAAACAAAAACTCATCCACTTTTCGACCACCTAGAGCTCTAAAACTTTCAGGAAAGCTTTGATCTGGATGACAATACATGAATTTAATGTTTCCGACATGAATTAGGCCTTAAAAAATTCTGAATTTCAAGTTGACCGCTACAGGTAAAAGCAAATTCGACTAATATTCATCTACGTAGAGTTTTGAAACTTTCAGAATAGCTGTATTCTCGATAACAATATATAAATAAAGTGTTTTAGATAAAAACTAATTCATACATCGAGTTAAATTTATGAATTTTGATTTCATATGAAAGAAATAAACAATGTACAAGATTGAGCGTAACAGTTGTTTCACATTCAAAAATTTTAGTTCGTTGAATCAGATAAAGAGGCAAATAAAAACATTTTTTAAAATTTATTTTCACCTTTTACTTGTTTTAGCTGCTAACTAAAAAGCATAACTAAAAAATGAGTTTTTTTAATTAAAAAAGCCCAAATAAAACTTTATGTGTGTCATTTTTTGGGTTTAGACCTTACTGTGTTTTAGTCAAAATAATTGTCTTTATAACTCTGGAGCATGCCTACGCAGTAATGTAGTAAATTTTCACACACAAAAATTTAACTTCTTTCGTTTAAAAAAAACAGACATCTGAACCAAGATTTTCATTCTAACATAAAAAAATAGAAAGACAGTTTTATAAATTTATATAAAACAAATTTATGTTCATAAAATGCTTATACTTTTTAATAGTTTGGCAATCATTACTGCAATGGAAACTAGGAAACACATAAAAGAACAAAATTTCAATAAAATTCTGTCATTTAAGACAGAGATACCAATTTAGTCACGAAAACAAAAAAAACATATAAAACAGAGTTCAAAGCTATAAAAAAAAATGAATGAAAAGTTTTTAATAAAAATTCACAAAAGTTAAAAAAATTACTTCACAATATAAAAATAAAAAACTGTATATATCAAAGCAAGTTTCATAAAAAAACCAGCAACTAAAATGTACCGTTCAAATTCAATATAAAGAAAACCAAATAAGTCAAAACATAACTCCAATCTAGAATAAAAAAGAACAGACGACCAAGCTACAGTTACTTTTTCCTCTTATTTTGCGGATTTTGTTTTGGAACCCATTACTTCTTCTTATTTTGCTGCATTTGTTTTTTAAACCTATTTCTGATCCAAATCCTCACTGGTACGATCCAACGCATCCTAACAATCACTATTAAAAAACGAAGAATACATACGGTGTCCGAGACCTTTTCTAAAAACTCCAGAAAAAAATTTATGTTTACAAATACCAGTGAGTTCAATCTAAAGAAATATGTTATGTTATGTATAATTAAACTGATAAAAAAAGCTATTTTCGACATTATGTCCAAATAATTTTCCTCATGCTCAATGTTTAATTTAAGTAACACGAAAACAACGATTATTACAGTGGCATGTTCTGAAATATGGAAGAAAGTAAAAAATCCAAAGAAAACCTTAAAAACAGGTTCATCTCGTAATAAGGTTTCATATATATATTTATTGACTACCCTAAACCCCGAAAGAACTAAATCAAAACTACGCATAATGCATAAACCCAAGCCTTCGGTTCTGAGGATGCTGTTCTCTTGCAAGGACACCGTCTAGAGATGAAGGAGTGAATCAGATGTTTCATGTGACGTTCGGGAAGCTGGTCGAATTGAACAAGTAGGGTTGTCAGTGGCACGAAACGGAGAGTTTGGACACATGCTTTCTTCAACAGTAGGGACAGAGCTCACCAAAGTTGGAAGTAGTAATGCTATGAGAAGCATAAGGAACTGAAAAATAAAATGTAATAAATTTAAAACTTTGAATTTGGAGTAATTTTAAATTTTATTATTAAATATTTTATCCAACTGATAATTCATTTAACAATAATTAATTGATCATTTTAAAGAAAATCTTGCCGCACCACTCGTGAAGAACTTTTGAGGCTTAATCAGGGCTTAATTTTAAAATGTAAACATGATATAGAATGATAAATAGATGTTTAAAAGTAAACTTAGAGAGAAGCCTCTTTAATCCTGAGTTTTTGTGGATCGGATTCAAATGTAACAATCTCTGTATTTTCTTTCAACAATTGGTGGGATGGTTTGTCTTTGTGGTTTTCCAGAAAATGTGTATATAAACTGCCCCCCTGTGTGTGCATAGTAAGTCTCCTTGAGAGAGTTGTCCGCGTATGACCGATGTAACACTGCGGAGTTTGGTGATGATGTGGACACGTGAATATATATATATATATAGTGTTCCTGCTCGCTCTCCCGCTTTGCTCATTCGGGCCGTTTGTGTGACTACATATTTTCACATAACTACCTCTTCTACGTTGTCGACCAGCTGTAGCAAGATCATAGACATACGGGAGATTTCCTCATTCTCATGACCTCTTAGAGCCAAAAGTTGTCGTTCGTCCTCTGCAATCCTTGATTTCTTTGGATACTATTTCAATGTCCCCTGTGTCTATGGAAATCTTTATTGAATGAAAATTAAAAATCAATTTATTTTACAGGAATCAAAATTTAAATTGAAAAAGTTCGAAATTACTAACAAGCATCAAGTTTCGAAGCGAGTGCAGCAGAGTTAGTGTTAACTCTGGTTGAGGACTAGTAAGCAGATTGCAGAGATGGGGGGGGGATTAAACTAACATGACAACATTTGATCATATTTGCTTCTGAAACTGCCATAAGGTTTTGAATGAACCACGATCCTTCCACTTGGGTATCAATATCACCTTGAAATTTCTCAAGGAAAGAATCTAACAATCCAGACTTTATTATATGCTGAATATAATAAATTCATTCTTAACCAGGTACTGAAACAATGCTTAAATTAATAATCATTTCCCAATTTTTAAACTGAATAAGTAGACAGAATATCTAAATTCCAATTAAGAAACAAATTAATAAACAAACAACAACAAAATAAATCTATTATGTGAAATGAAGCTTTAAAAAACTACAGCCAAGGCAAACAGGCGAGAGTATTAAGTTACACCTCTAATTTTGAAGGTCCCTCATCTACCACGCATGAGAGGAATGACTAAATTTCCTCGTGAAAATCAGGATTATTATTTGACTCCATAACTTTTGCCAGTTTGAATACGACATGATCTTTAAAAGTGTCCTGTAGTTTATAACATTATTAAATTCTTACATTTTAAGTGAATTATAGTAATGTAACATCATCTTTGATCATGTTTCCTCCCCTCGTACAATTTCCAAAATTGCTCTCAGAGCATATTTCTGTATGGTAAAATGTGGATTGTTCAGAAGTGACACCAATAAGTTTACAATCAGATAATGTTGTATTTCCGCGATTCCAACCGTTGAATTAATACATAGGTACATAATAGTTAACAGAGTGTTGACTATAACTGTCTCTCGATTGGATTTGACGTCTTCATTGAAATAATGCTTCGCTCTGACTATCATGACCATTGCAATCGACAGTCTAGTCGCAACGGACTTATTCGACCTGGCAGCTTCTCTCAGAGCACTTGTGATCTTTTTACTTCTTTCTTTTTTAATAAACTGAATTATTTCAGGTAGATGACAATTGGCTGGATAACATACATAAAACATACAAATTTCTATACTCTACAAAGAAAAAACTTTAAATTCTTACTTTCGATATTTGCAAGAGCAATTAAAGTTTGCTAAACTACCACACCAGAATCTGAAGAAATTTAATTTATTAATATTTTAAGACGATCTTTATTGTGAGCCACTTGGTTACATCCTCTGGATTTCCTTCTGCGATTAAACCAGATGTATTATCTGATTGTTTCTGACTTTAATGCAATTAGCTGTGGGTAATATAAGACCAAAACGCAATTGCCAAAACAAAATCAAGAGGATGTCATCAGTTACTTCATCACTCATTCTTGATGCTGTTTGTATTTTTTGTCACAAGGTTAAACTTGTGAAAATTTCAAAATCTCGTGAACCCCTTCTTCGGTGTGTTGATGACCGAGCCCAAGTCCAGATTCGTAGTTATGCAGAAATCTGATTGTTTCTGACTTTAATGCAATTAAATCTCTAAAGAATAAATAATGTTCAAATTAAATAAAAAAAAGTTTTTTTAAACAGTTTATGTAAAAATAACGACATAAGTTGATCTGTTCTCTCGTTAACACTTTTTGTTGTTTGGTTTGCTCGTTTAGTTACGTCTGAACATCCTCAATTTTAATTAGCATTCTTTAATGTATTGGTTCCACACTGAAAAAAATAATGAATTTATTAGTTTAATGCTGCAATAATGTTAAAAAAAAACAGCTCCATTATAAATTGAACAAAACAGCAGCAGATTGATAGGCTGGCTTGAGAACTTTGTTCATGATTTTGTTGAAACACAAAAATACTGCACTTGCTTTCATTTCTTTCAAATTTACTTCACTATTCTGTCTGCCTTGCCCATGTAGAAGAAGGGAACACGCGTAGCAGAATGCATTATCTTTAAATATACTGTATTTTAGCTAAATGAGGATATTCTGCATACCAAGAAGATGAAAAATGATTTTGCTTTTTTTCAACGATGTTTTCGTTGATAGGAAAAGTATTCAGTTTTGCTTGATAAGTACCTAGCTCAGTAAGATAATTTCTTTGATGCAACTCAGTCATGCACAAGGGAAACAACCCAGGGTCATGCACAAGGGAAACAACCCAGGGTCATGCACAAGGGAAACAACCCAGGGTCATGCACAAGGGAAACAACCCAGGGTCATGCACAACGGCAAATTTTGCAGTTGAAGTTTCTTCTTTGCCATATTTTCTAGGTTCTGAAATACTATTGAGAGCTGGTCAGTAACGTCCAAGACATTTTGAGCACAAGATTTAACCTCACTGGCAATTTCTGTGATATCTACGAGAAGCTTTTCTAAATGTAAATTATCAGTGGTTTTCACTTCCTTTAATTTCAAATCACATTCGATTAGAAGTTTGCATAATTTAGCAAACTTACCCACCGAAATGGTGAATGATGTTTCTTTATCCAATGAATCAGTTTCACTATTAATTGCTGGCATTTGTTCAGCTATATTATTTCTTACGTCACTTGAGTTTTTGGATCGGAAACAATTATCACGAAGTTGACATTCAAATACAGGAGATTTTGATTTGCAGAGGTCTGAGATTTCAGTCTCTGTATTTTTTTCATCTCTATTAATTTTTACGTAGTTCAAGACTTTGCACAAATCTTCATCAATTGGCTCACAATCAATTACAGGTGATTCAAATTCAATCTTCTCAGAGATTTACTTTGTCTGTTTTTTTTCTTTATCATCATTTCCTATTTTGCTTGAGATTATGCATGAACCAATATCAAAAGGTTCAGAATCAATCAGTGGCATCACAGATCAGCTGGAGGCCCTTTGGCAGATTTGAGTCTAGGGCCCCACCTGGCCACCCCTAGACCCTACCCTTAATCAATTAAAATGAAAATAGTAACACAACGTCAACTAGGCTCTATTTCCACTTTCACTCGCCACCAATTCAGTACGTCCAAGTTTTTATTAAAGATTAATTGCAAAATTGCAAACACAACCCATTGTGTATTAATGTATAAAAAATCAGTCGAATTACAGAGCAGTGAGCACGTGTCCTTGAAATGTTCAGTTGTTTGGCTCGCTCATTCTCAATAGCAAGAATAGCAAGTCTCTTCTGCGAAATACTTGATCTAAGATAAGTCTTTATTAACTTCAACTTAGAGAAGGATCGTTCAGCCCAGGCCTCTGGTGTTGTAGCAAACAACACACTGGCAGTAGCCAGTTCTGGGACTGATGACATTATTTTGGAACTGATAATGAGTTTCAGATGCTTCAATTTCACCTCGAAATTCATGCCTCAAAGAGTGCACCTCAGCTATAAAATCTGAATCAATGTCAGCTGAAAATGTCTCTTGAAATTTCTGTGCTACTGAGTTCAAATCAGTGTCTGACAACTGAAACAAAGATTTAGGATAGAGAAAACTGAATGAACCCGAAACCAAATGCTGACCTTCAAACCGACTTTGAAGCTGAAACAATGCAGTATTTATAATAGGATAAAAAAACTTGTGTTTTGAAAGCTAGCTGAGTATCTTTCAGACATTCAGCATTGCTAAGTTCATCAAACAATTTCTTTGTGCGTCTCTTTTCTGGTAACAGTAAATTGTGATGGGATCTTCCAAACGGTTGCTATAGCTGAAGTCGTGGTGATGATGCTTTCTCATGAGGCACGAATGTATCTCAGTTTGCCTAGTGTCTATTAACAACAAAAGGCTGACTTGAAGTTCTTGCTCTTCTGCAAGAGAATCTTCTATCCCTGCAAGTAGCCCTTTCGGATTCTCCGATTGTTTTTTACAGTTTAAAATGTTGAACTTCACTTATGTTTTGATTCTCTTGACTTTTGAGCTTACGTTTTTTTTTTCTTTTTCTTTATCAAGTTTTTTTGTGCTTGTTTCAGCTTCATTTGATTTGCTTCCTTTGAAGTAAGAATAAAATATTTCTCCGACTGCCTTTTTGTTGATTTCTTTTTTTCAACCTTAGCTGGATACTCCAAAATGTCATCCCCATCACCTGGAAAAGAATTTTTGAATGGGAAGACTGTATCTAATCCATGTGATGTTGATGGTGCAACCTTTACTGCCAATGCTGAATTTAATGCAGGAGAAGATTTTATACACTGGACATCAACAGCACTCAACTGTTCAACTTCTATGTTCATAATACTTGCAACTCCAGAAGTAATATTGGTGGAACAAGAATTGCCACCAACAGAAGTTGACCCACTAGATTCACAACTTGCCACATCTGACATTTTAGTGTTTTCCACAGTGGCGTAGCTAGGGTCTTCTGCCTGGGGACAAAACACAAAATCTGCGCCCCCTACATAAAATCTGTCGAACTACATAAAATATAATAACTGTCGTACTCAGTATTTGCATGTAGGCTACAGTCTCTGGCGCCAATATACATGCATTTCAGTGTATTTAAATTTCTATGTGCATATTGCACCTTACATCATAATTGTATTATTCTTTCTTAGTTTTTACTATTATACTGTTTTTCTTACAATTACAAAATATTAATGAATATGATTACGTATATAATTAGATTCTTTCAATTTATTTTTCCAGTAGTTTTTATAATTCTGTATTTTTCTTGTCCGCTGAGTCAGAAGTGCGAAAGAAAAATTATAAAATTTAAAAGCAAAACAACAGATAGGTATTAATTGTGGTTAAAAATGAGCCGAGTTTTAAACAAAATTTATTTTTCTTGCTTTTACTGCAGCAAACTGGTTAATTATATCATCAAAATCAATCTGATCAAGAACTTCCTTCTCCACACTCATTAGGGCCAGATCGCTAAGTCTATCTTGTCCCATGGATGCTCGAAGGTAGGAAAGAATTATTTTTAATTTACTGAAGGATCGCTCACAGCTGGCAATCGAGACAGCTATGGTAAGAAGGATTTGTAGAGCAACACGCAAATTTGGAAAAACATCTTCTCCATAACTAACAATGAACGACAAGAGTTCTGTAGGAGTCTTTGGTGCTGTATCCTGGCGGGTCTCAAGGAGCTTTCTGCAGTCACATATTTCATTTAATAACTCAATTCCTTCAACATCCGAGTCATAAAAATTTCCAAATTCAATACAATGATGACGGAGACTGTCAAGATCTTTGTCATTCAAAAGTTTGTCTACATCAAGTAAGAATCCGAATTTGAAGTTCAGATCTTTGAGATGAGTAAACCTTGTTGTCATCTCCTGTTGAAGTCGATCTCTTCATGATCCGAACAATTTCTTCTTCTGCCGAAAGTCCTGCATCTCGGGCAAGTTCTCCAGGCATCCTTCTCCATCGCCTGATTCTACTTTCTACAGCAACACCCCATAGCTCACATCTTTCCTTTGCTTTTAGCACTGAATCATGGCATATGTCTTCACGGATTCTTGTAATATCCGTGTCAGGGGTCGCTCTACCGGACCTCCTGACAAGTGTATCTTGCACCCGTTGACCTGTCTAGACTCTCAGTCTAGACAGGAACCTAGACATTAATTCGCAGACGTTTGTTTTCTTGTTGTTTGTTGACACGTTTCCTGAGGCTATATATATAGCGCTTTGAACCCCGCCAGTACAGTCTAGCTATTTAGTATCAGGCGAAGTCCTGCTCGTTTTTACATTTGATTTGCGCTTTATTAAAGTTGTTGTTGTTGTGTTGCTTTTTTCTTCCTGGTGTTCACGGCATTCCAGCAGACAAGACTGTGACAATCCGTGTGCAGAGATTCAATATCCAAAGACGCTTCGTAAAAATTCATTGTTGGATCTTGAAGTCTTTTCTGAACACGGTCGATTTTTTGAGTATGTCATGCCAGAAAGGAAGGAAAACTAAGAAGTTGAAACTAAGAATACTTTGTAGCAGAATTACAGCATCGCCTCTAGTTTCTTGATGTATATTATCAAGTCCATCATGGATTGCTTTTTAACACATTCTGCTCTAGCACTCCATCGTGTTTCTGATTCACGCTTGACTGTGATTCTTTAAGTTTTTCCCATCGACGGGTTGATCTTGAAAAGAATTGATAAATTTTTTCAATGCTGCCAAAAAAAGTAACTACAATTGGATCTTGACTTGCAGCATGCACCCCTGACAAGTTTAAACTGTGATTGTCACAATTCACAAACAGTGCCTTGTTATTTTTTGCTGAACTCCAGATAAATTCCCCGACATAACAGCTGCATTGTCATAGCATTGAGATCTACAATTTTGTAACGGGATGTTGTCAGATTCCAATCTCTTTACGATAACATCTTCAATTGAGGCTGCATCTTTTCCATGAATTTCAATGTAACCAAGAAATGACTCTTTTATTACAACCTCCCTTTTATCGAAATTTATGTCAACATACCTGATAACTTCAGACATTTGCTCCCGGTGCGCCAAGTCAGGAGTTCAATCAAACAAATCCCGTAGTATTTATTTTTTCGGATGTCAATCAGCAAGTGATTTCTCACATTCGAAGCAAGAATGCTGAACTCATTCTGAATTTCAGGGGATAAATATGAAACAGATCCTGGATTCTTTCTAGCATGGTCAAAGTGTGCCTGCAAAATTGGGTCATACTGAGCTAGAAGTTGAAGAACAGACAAAAAGTTTCCTACATTTTTGTTTCCTGTGGCGTCAAGTTTCTCAACATGTCCACGCAATGCCAAGCTTTGAGTGACCAAGAATTTTATACAATTTAGTATTCGCTTCAAAACATCTCGCCATCTTGCAACTTCTGATTGAATTTCAGCTTCAAGTGATGCATCGATTGTTTTCCCTTGAATCAATCTGCGCTCTGCTTCTTTCCATGCATTAAATGATTTCCGGTGGAAAGGATTGTTCTCGTGAGCCGCTAGTTTCTCTGGTTTCCTCCACTTGCTGAATCCATTAGATAATTCAAAAGATGATTTATTATTTGCGCTGGATAAGGGAAATAACAAGCAGCAAAAACAATACGCTGCTTCATTCAATGGTGAATAAACTAGCCAGACCCGATTCACCTCATCACCCTTTCCATTGGCAAGTCTCCGCTTGAACCATGGCTTTGTCATAGAACGGCCGTCTTTCTTAGCAAATGGACCATTATTATTTTGAAATACATTAGAGCCTCGAGATACCATTTCTGTGCAGAGCTGTTGAGAAATTATAGGCAGTTGTGATGTTTGATCGAAATCCAAATAGCCAACGTCGCCGAGCATAAGCACAGCTGGAATTGGATTTGGCTTATGAGAAATGATATCAATTTCTACTTCAGAGTTATTAAGTCCTGAGTCCAATGTCCATGTGTCATACTAAGGAAGATTATCTACATTATAATTAATTTCTCCAGCAGCCCGTTGGTCCCGTGAGACAAAAAGGAAACTAAACTTAGTAATAGCGGTTATGTGTAGGCGGCTACACTGACTAACCCAATGTAGCTATACCACGGATATACTATAGAGAGCATAATCTATACAAGCTTTTAACTGCACTGCTTGACTTGACCTGCACTGTTCTAAAGGAGAGTCATAGAAATTGCTAGGTAAAGCAAAATATTAATAAAAAAAATTTTGGACACTGATATTGTGTCCCCCCAGCCCTGCACCCGGGGACAACTGTCCCCCCCTGCCCCCCCTCCATATGCCACTGCTTTTCCATATAGCATAAACAGTATCATTCACATCATATCCTTTTAAAAAACAGTAAGTGAAGCAATTCAACTCCTTGCGGTGCAGAAACAAAAACCAAACATTTGAAATGTTCTTTTGCCATCTGTTCAATTTGAGCCAATGCAGTCATTCTATTGATTGTTGAACCAAGCTGGCTGTACCCAGGATCTCCGATAACCAACCGGAACATGTCAAACCTCCTTCTGAAAACCGAGACCTTGTCACCAAACGGCGACTCCAAAATTTCTTTTGTATTCTTGCAGGTTAGGTCTTTTGTTGTTTTTGGCAAGATGTGATTGGTGAGACTTCTGTACTTTTCCAGGTCCAACTTCGACACGAGTGCTCGAGTTTTACTCAGGTAGAATAACTCTGTGCCATGGCTGATAATAATAATAATAATAGATCGTAGTCTTAGAGACATTAAATGTGGAGTTCACATTTTCCAATTCTTTCAACATGGATTGCAATTCACTATAGACCAAAGCTTGAGGACCAATAGTATTGCTAGTCGATGATTTTTTTTGTTACCTGGATGATGGACCAGAGCTATATTGGTTCGGACCAGCTGACAAACGTTCTGGATTAAACTGTTGATCACACTTCAACTGTTCAGCCCCAGAAAAGGATGGTCATGGAAAAATAAAGAAATAAACGTTAAAATGGCGAGAGGATTTATTGGAAATTATTATAAATCTGTTCTCAATGTACTGTTTGAGGTAGGACGTTTATGGGTGTTGAAAATCCCTATTGACATTGTAACACGAGCAGTTTGAGGGTGCTTCTGGTTCACTGGAGTGAAATTTGCTGGCAAATCCAAAGCAAAGTTAGCACGTTGGCAGAATTGCAAACTAAAATCATTCAAGTGTGCTTTGCAGGCGACCATTAGCGCTCGTTCTCAGATAGTAGAAAACAATAAAAATTCTGATTTGTTTGTCAATTTTAATTAAACGAAAGTTTTGTGTACGACTTGTTTCTCTCAAATCAATTCCTTGGGACTTGTATATTGTCATGGCAAAACAAACTTTTAGCAGAAATTGAAGTCTTTTAAAGCTGATTGAAAGGTCTGATGGTATAAGAGGAATTTGTGATATGAATACAGACTCTCCAGCACCAATACCTGTTGAAATCCAGATTTTTTCATTACCAAAACATCAGCAAGATAGCAGTCACTCTCATACTCCAGTAAGACTTGTTTAGCCTGACTTCGAGTCTGCATTTGAGTTGTGGCAGTTTGCGAAGAGATTTTATCGGTGGTCTTGGAATTTGCTATCGCCGCTTCTGTACGATCGGCACCTCTTTGACCATCTCCTTCGTCAGAGGAGCTTGAGCTTTTTTATTAATTTTTTCAGATTCGAGTTCCGCCTCTTTTTGATCATACAGCTCAATCAGATTTTTGTGAAGAGTTTTTACTTGCAATTTGTTTCCATTACATAGCTTAGGTAGGTTTAGATTGCGCAATAATATTACAGGTGCTCCTACTTTTAGATAAAGTTTGTGATCAGGAAGACCAGATGGATTAAATGAATTTAAAAACTCAACGGGGTAGTGTACTGCATCATCACTTTAAAGAACTGAGTCTACAGAAGTAAATTCCATTTGGAGTCCTTCGAAAGAATCAATAAGTAATTTATTGATTCCTGACGCCATGCTGTTTTTTGGTGCTAAAATGGCTCGCTCGCATAACCATTCCGGAGTTTTTTCTAGCAAGTTTTCTATATTAGGGTAAATTCTGGAAATGAGCTCTGAAACAGAATTGACAACTGTGCCTAGGTTGAAGGAAATAATAAATTCACCTTCTAATATTCCGTCACCAATTTTAAGTAGCAGTTCGGGAAACTGACATGCAGACGCATCACCGTTTAAATACACCCTCATATTTTTAGTTAGACTTAATTTTTGTACAACAGATTATAAGCAGGATGGTTTTATGCAAGTGTTTACCTCATCAGCTCTTTTGTTACTACAGGCAACGTTTGCCGAAAGTCTCCTGCCAGTAAAACAGTGACTCCCCCCATGACCTTATTGTTTTCCTTAATGTCTCTAAGACTACGATCTAATGCTTCAAAGCCGCCCTTATGAGCCATAGTGCTCTCGTCCCAAACAATGAGCTTACAATCCCGGAGAACTTTGGCCATGTTGCTTTGTTTGGAAATGTTGCACAGAGGCGATTCTGCATGTTTAAGGTTGAAGGGTAGCTTAAAAGCAGCATCAGCTGTTTTCCCACCTTTCAACAAATTAATAAGAAATGTTTTTCCTGTACCTCCAGGAGCATCTAAGAAAAACACTTTACCAGGCCCTGTATGAATGCTGTGAAGAACTTGCTTATAAATAGCAAGCTGTTCATCAATCAAGGAAGATTCGTTAACCAAAACTTTGTTTACCAAATTATTTCGGTCATAATTTGTCTCCCTTAAATAATCTCTGTTAATTGAATTACCTACATTTCCTGATAGCTTTGGCAGACTATAGTGCAACAAATCCTGTCTCCTCCCCCAAGACAATACCATCTCCTTGATCATAAACATACACCTGTTATAAACTGCACTCATCACATGTTCTGTACTGTTATCAATAAATTTGTTACCTATTTGCCAAGGGATATCCTCTGCGAAACTGTTTTTAAAGTTTTCCCAGAGGCTTTAATGGGTTGGAAAGTTGACAAAACACCAACATTATTGAAAACAGGTCACGCAGCTTATATGGAGAGTTACAGAAAGCAGCTTTTTTTTTTCGAACATTTATTGAGCACGAAACAAAACAATGAAGTTATAAATAAGGGAAAAAAATCAAGTGCTCAAAAGGTTCATCCGAAGGGAATTACTTCCCGCTAACTGGACGACCTATAAACAAAAATTCAGATTTAAATACGAACCGAGACAGAGAAATAAAAGTTAACATAAGTGTATAGGAGTAAACATAAGTATATATATAAGTTAACATATTTGTATCGAAGTTAACATAAGTATATAGATATTGAAATTATGAATCTAGCTGTAATATGTAAGATTTCAACAATTTTTTAAATAGCGAAATGCTTTTCAATGAGGAAATTGTTATCGGAATACTTGAATACAACCGCGGACCAAAACAATTTATGGAGAATGTTTTGAGAGTTGTTCGAGCAAAATCAGACCGAAAGCAATGCAAAGAACGCACATCATGAGAATGTACATGAGATGATTTTGTGAGAAGGTTATCAAATGACGACGGTAACATATGGTTGTCATATTTGTACATGAAAATACTAACAAGAAAAGAATTAATTTGATATACATTCAGTAGGTTATTCTCGATCATTTTCAAAGTTCCTGCAAAGTTCCAACCTTCAACATCTTTTCCCTTCTTTCTTCTTTCAAAAGTATTATTTTTCCAAACAAAAAATGAAGGAACTTCGGAATAATAAAGAAGAGTTTTAGCAAAGCTATCGGATCTACATGATGCAAAGAAACCTATAAGCGTTGTAGGTGGGTTGTTAACTTTTTCTACCAAGTTGTTCTGGTTAAAATACACCCTTTGACCATTTTCAAGATGAACTGCAAGATGTACAATAGTTGGTTATCTTTCATGAATTGGAAACCCAAAAATTTGTCACAAGGCCTCAGAGCTGCTGATGTAATGCCCTTTTTCATACAGCTTTAGCACAATCTGACCCAATTGATTACTATCAGCATCATTCCTTCCTACAGTATCTTTTAGATTAATATAACTTTCGGTCCTGAGTTTTGACTGGTTATTTCTAATAAAGTTCAACCTTTCACTCTCTATTTTTGCATACATATCAACTAAAAACTGACTGAAAAAAGAACGGACAAATGGTTAAAATCGTGTTCTCTCACCATGAGGTGATAAGAATAAAAAGTTTAAGCAGAAACAGTTTTTTAAATTGATTTTTTTGTTACGGGCTCAACCTGAGAAATATCAACAGAATAACCATCTTCGCCCTGGCAAAATAACAGCTGGTACTGTAGAGCATCATAAGAACGATGAGTTTCACTAATTCTTTGCAGCTTTTTGTCTCGGCTTTTTAGTACAATATCTCTCCGTTCAAACTGTTCCCTACCATTACCATAGCTACTTCATTCACTGTCGGTGCATTGAATCGACCAGTATGACCATCAACAGGTGATCTGTCAGTGTGAATAACAACTTCAAAATCACAGTTTTTGGGTGCATTTTCTAAGGTAGTTTTTAGATCCCCAATATATCTATTGTTGTTGTGTAGCATGTTTCTTAATTGTTTGACTAAACAGTCTTTCACACCAGGAAAATTAGAGCACCTCAATCGTACTTCTCTTTCGTCCTCTCCAACAAAATAAACTTGCAAAAACTTAGGCTCTTCGTGTGGACAATTTAAAAGACTTCCAGCTAAATGATAAACTTGACCTTGGATCTTAAACGTTGGCATAAAACCGTCATTGACAATCTTTTTGGCACCAAATGATGTCATTTGAAAACAGCCGTTATACTTGCATATATGGTCCAAAAAATGTGTATTTTCTGAATGATCATTCATTAACAAACTGTAAAGAGGCTCGGGTAAAGGTTTTAACGGAGATATCTGAATGAATAGAATATGATTCTTTAGGTTTGGTTTTGGACCTTCTGTCAACAGGTAGTCAGGAAGTTTATGGCCATTTCTATGTTTAGCTGCCGATAGTCGCTTGTTATCTCATTGCCTGCCGCCTTCCCCCCCCCCCCCCCCAGAGTGAACCTTCTTGAAGAGAGAATCTCTACCCTTGCACCATCTATTTTTTAAAATGTTTTATTTGTTTTCAGAAAGTAGCTTCTATGGAAGATAGATTGAAGGTGTTGAAGAAAGAAGAGATCGGTAAAAGAAGAAGAGAAGGGGGAGGAGTCTTGATGACTTTATTACAAAAAGTTGAAGTTCAAGAAAAGAAGATCAACCAATTGAGACATGAAAAAGGATTAAGTTCTAATAATTCTTGTATGGATAAAAAGAAAGGTTATTAAAATTAATTTTACTTTATATTTAACATTTACCAATTAAAAAATCTTAATTAATTAATTAAGGCTTTGCAGCTTTCCTAAGTAATATTTAAGTTATAATCCAGCATATAGCTCAATTAAATTTTTACTTCAAAACTGTGTACATTTCAAACAATATAATTTTAAGAAGACCTCCAGAGTTGAACAATTTTGGGAACTTTCCTCGTGGTCGTGCCTATCCTCAAATGTTTGTCATGTAGACTGAGCATAAGATAGTTTTGTCATGTAGACTGAGCATAAGATAGTTTTGTCATGTAGACTGAGCATAAGATAGTTTTGTCATGTAGACTGAGCATAAGATAGTTTTGTCATGTAGACTGAGCATAAGATAGTTTTGTCATGTAGACTGAGCATAAGATAGTTTTGTCATGTAGACTGAGCATAAGATAGTTTTGTCATGTAGACTGAGCATAAGATAGTTTTGTCATGTAGACTGAGCATAAGATGGTTTTGTCATGTAGACTGAGCATAAGATAGTTTTGTCATGTAGACTGAGCATAAGATGGTTTTGTCATGTAGACTGAGCATAAGATGGTTTTGTCATGTAGACTGAGGCAGAAACTAGTTAATCTTGAAACTTACAAATTATATGAAGAGCACACATATAGGCAGACAAATAAAAATGACAGTGATAAACAATGGACACTAGACTATTTATATAGTAGTTCAGTAGGCAAAAAAGTAGAATGACTTCGTGATGATATTGACTTTTTCTTAAAAACAACGTTTAAGGATATATAGAATTTTGTAAAGAATATATCTTTTCATCACTTTATTATATTACTTGAAAACTTGTTTGAAAAGTTATTCATCAAGAGAGCCGATTAAATTATTAACCTTTTCTATATTTGTATAGAAATTTCATGCCAATAGTTGAAGCTATTTTAGATAAAATTGCTGAAAAACCAAGGAAATAACACACTAATTTTCTATGAAATTCTTCTTGTGTCTACACTTGATCTAAGATAATTTTTTAAATATTTTTTATTTCATAAACTCAAATTATATAAAATACCTGAAGAGAAGAATTATCATTATTTGAAAATTGTTTACTATAAAGATATAATCATTTAAACCTAAAAAAGGTCTGACTATGATATGCCCTCCTCTGTTTAGTCAAAATTATAATATCCTTATGTGCGACAGGCATTCCAACATTGGAAGAACTGAGGCAAGCCTTCAGAATGACCGACAAGGAATTGAACTCCATGAGACGGCGTGTGGCTGGTTTGATGGAGAAATTCGATGAACATAAAAACATGAATTCTCATTTTGATCTCGAGATGCTCAAGAACTCCATTGTTGAGTTGAATGTTAGTTTGTTCTGCTTTGTTTTTGCAGCTTGAAAAGAATTTTTAGTTTTACTTCATTTGAGTTTTTAATGAATTTTAGTTAAATTATTAAAAGTCAGTATTCCTGGTTTTTTTTATGTCTTTCTAGTACGATAAATAAAATATAATTTTTTAGATTCAGAATTGTCTGAAAGAGAATTTAAATCTGGAGATATCTGATCAAGAAAATTATTTAAAAAAGAGAAAAGAATCTGTCCCAGATATTCAATCAAAAGTCGAAGACTTGAGAAGTAGGCTGAACTTGAATAAGGACAAGATGACCAAAGCATCTCAACTCGCAGTTACTGCTGGTCCGTTTCTTACACACAAAAGACCATCTACATTAGCTGGTTCTGTCAGAACCAGGCAAGTGATTTCTCCCAGTTTTGTTTTAATTAGAATGTTGGGAACTTTTTTTAGTTTTCGTTTCATTAATGTTAGTAATTTAGGTTTATATGGTTTGCAGGCCGAATTCTGCCATAGATATACTGATGGGGAAAAGCAAAGCATCTTCAGGTGTTCGTCGATCTACGATTCCATCTTTATCAGCCAACGAATCTCTCCTGCCATCATCATCAGCCCACGTATCTCGGCTACCACCATCATCATCAGCCCACGTATCTCGGCTACCACCATCATCATCAGCCCATGTATCTCTGTTACCACCAGCATCATCAGCCCATGTATCTCGGCTGCCATCATCTTCATCAGCCCATGTATCTCTACTACCTTCATCTTCATCAGCCCATGTAACTCTCTTACCACCATCATCATCAGCCCACATATCTCGGCTACCATCATCATCATCATCTTCATCAGCCCACGTATCTCTACTACCATCAACATCATCAGCCCACATATCTCGGCTAACATCATCATCATCATCTTCATCAGCCCACGTATCTCTAATACCATCATCATCAACATCATCAGCCCACGTATCTCTACTACCATCATCTTCATCAGCCCACGTATCTCTACTACCATCATCATCAATAGTTCATCCAGCACCTTTATCTTCATTATCTTCTAATGAGATATTAAAGTCATCCATTCCATTTACCAGCAAGAGAAGACAGAGGTCAACGACAAATGTTCAACTCGTCAACAGCTCCGACAATAATGATGTTTCTGATACAGTTGATGGCACTGTCAATAAAACAGCACTGGCTGACTACAGGATGACCATTGTTAAGCCTAATACTTTCTCTAAAAAACACTCCGACATAAACGACGACGACGGCATCATTCCGATGTCAGAAGAAAGTTGCCCGTCGCAAAGTCATTTATGCGCAGTTGAACAGCGCGAGCCGACATCGAATAGATCTTCAAAAAGTTGTGGTTTTATATCTTATGCCAAGAGGAAAGTGGAAGATCTGAAAAAGAGTCAAACTAATTTTACAATTACCAAAACTGAAGTTAACAACGGCACTGTTAATGAGTTTGTTAATCCAGTTAAGAAGGTCTTTTACAATAGTTCTATTCAGACTCCTAACACCATCAAAGCATCTACTGATAACAATTCCATTGTTGACAATCAGCTGAACATTCCAACAATAAACAGTCCAAATGAAATAATTGAAGAAATCCCTGATGCTGTTGTTGATGATGATGAGAAGGATCCTTTTATTACGAGTGAGTTGTGGATGTTGTGTTTTTATTTCCAGTTTTTTGTTCATGCTTATTAATAGTAATAAATAACTGTCATCTTATTGTTAATAAATAACTATAATTTGTTGTGCTTTGTTCTTATTTTAATTATATTAAAAATCCAATCAAATTAAAAAACTTACAATTATGATAAATATTTTCGAATAGTAAATACTTCAATATTTGTATACTTAATAAATTATTGTGGACATTTCTGTTCTATTTATTAATAGCATCATTATCATCACCACGTGAGAAAGAAATGAATGAATCACTTCAAATGACTTCTCCTTCAAGCAATGACACGACTTGGATGTCGAACTCTCTCATTCAAGTGACTCCAATGTCGACATTGACAGATGATGACACTGATGAGCCTGGTTCTATCGATGATCTGAATTTGACCGACCTGTCGGACAAAATGCACCAATTGTCTCCGGGAAATAAATCGTTAACTGTTGAGTACAAGAGGCCTAAAGTTGTCTCGACAAATGTGTTGTCAGATGCTGCTAGTGAGTTAGTTCAAAGGAATGAAAGTTTGCTAGAACAGTCAAAAGAGGATTCTTTCTTTTCAATTTCCATTCCAGGCATCGTTTCCGAAGAGGAAAGGAATCGGACGGATTATTACAAACCAGCCGACGAGCACAGCATCGTCAAGGATGATCTCACTAATGATGTTTTCATGAATTCTCCTCTTCACAATCAACATCCGGAAGTCTCCGTATCTGAGTTCTTGGAGCAGCTGGATGGTAGCTCGTCGATACTTCGCCACCCGTCCGTGGGGGTTCGATCTCTCAGGAAGCGTCTCTCGTCGGGTTCGGACGACTTGCACCACTCCTGCACCAGTCCTCGTCCGAGCAGCATTTCTTTGCCCGTCGTAGTGGCCGATGTTGAGCCGGAGAGAAAGAGAAATTCGTACGATTTTGATGTAGCACCTTTCAAGTTCAAACCTCTGATTCATGCTCAGAAACACTTTTTTGATGATATTACGGAAGCTCCTCATGAATATTCAAATGTCTCATTAGTTGCAGGTCAGAAAGAAGAATCACCTGGTGTTATAAATGTAGCAGAAGATGATAAAATGACATTACAGGTGATAGAACGTGTTAGTCCTGACCTTGAAAATAATGATGATGATTATGATAGTAATGATGATGAAGATGTAGTCTTGAAAGAGAAAATCAATTCAGAAGAAATGACACGAATGGAAAAAACCGAGAGTGAGTTTTTAAAAGTGACCGTCGATGTTGAAAGTGACAGTGAAAGTTCTTTGGAGAAGTTTGTCAGTTCGAGTTCAATTCTCGGTGGTGAAACTATGAGTCAGGGAGGTGGTGATGATGATGACATCAGCAGGAATATATGTGATGATCGTGATGATGGGGATGATACGAGTAGTGATAGTAGTGATGAAGATTGTGCAGTTAAAAGAAATGAAGGTGGCAATGAGAAAGATGATCATGATAGTAGTAGCTCTTTCTCTCCGCTCATTGATACTTATGTTGGTTATTTTACTGAAAACATTGGAGCTGCTGGTGATGATGGTCCTGTGAACAAAGATGAGTCGAAATCAAATTTTGGTACATCCGCAGCAGTAACGGTCGTACAAACTTCCAATTCTTCCTCCCCGGCTAATACAAAAAGTATTTTAAAGAAATCCGGATCCAAGAACTCCTCCAAGCGAAGAAGTGTCGTTTTCAGTCCTCTTGCCATCCTTCTGGATGCTGCTCTCCAAGGAGAGTTGGATGTTGTCATGGATATCGTTGAAAAGGTTTCTATGAACTGTTTATAGATTTATTAATTATAGCACCAATTAACATATAAAGGTATTAATTAGATCTAATTGCAAATTGGCATATAGTCACAGGAAATGGAGCAGCAAGTTTATTTTACTTTTGAACTTTTTTTAAATCTGTCCGTAGGGGGGTTCCGGGTTTCTCGCACCTCCATGCATGCCTACCTTCTCTATTGCTTGACACAGTGATTTGATTTGATTTGTTCCCATCTTTTTTGCATAACATAATGTTATTTTCCTATCGGTTGAAGTATGATAAATGAACATATTAATGTTAACTCGTGAAATATTTAACCACACCAATCTTTCCTTACAAAGAAAGGACATTTCAACATGGCAAATGATGAAGGAATCACAGCTCTGCACAACTCTATTTGCGCTGGACAAGCTGATGTTGCTCACTACTTGGTACGGTCTGGATGTGATGTTAATGCTGCTGACAGTGACTTGTGGTTGGTGGAGAAAAAATTTTTTAGTTTGCTGTTTGTTTCATGCTATTTTCTAAAGCTTTCTTAAGACACTTCTAATGGTTGTAAAAAGTCGATTTTTTTAACACGGGTGTATATCTGGTGACAATACTTTAATCCGTTTTCAGATTTAAAAAAAAATCTAAAAAGATTTCAACACTAAAAAATAGAAAATAATAAAAAAATTTAAACAACACCTATATATATATATATATATATATATATATATATATATATATATATATATATATATATATATATATATATATATATATATATAAATTAGATTATTAGTAGTAGTAGTAGGATCGATTAGAAGCGCCAGTTGCTAAGCTTCAGAGGCGCCGGGAACGACTCGTGCATATGGGATCACACAGTATTACCTGCCACCCGCACGTGTCTCCGAAATCGGAATGTGCCGAACCCTATTACACCCCAGTCGTGAAACTGGTACTCATTTATCGACCAGTGAAGGATGAAAGGCTGAGTTGGCCTGAGCAGTGTGAGTGAATTCCTTGCTCAACGGAATTACGCCTTGCCGTGACTGAGATTTGAACCCACGACGGCAGGATGATAGCGTAACTGCTTTCACCACTGTGCTACGGCGCCCACTAGCTTCAGAGGCGCCGGGAACGACTCGTGCATATGGGATCACACAGTATTACCTGCCACCATTATGTGTGTAAGTCCTTTATGCATTGCTACACCATTCATCCAATTGTAATGAAATTTTTACACAAGCTTGAGAGTCAATGGAGGAAGGTTTTAGTGAAAAAAAATTGAAATTGGTCACAAAATGAGCGGAGTGGGAGAGCGAGCGGAAACAGGAATTGGAAAAGCAACTGAGAGCTGAAAAGCGAGCGGGAAAAGTAAAGCGAAAAAGAGCGGGAAAGCGTACCCCACTAGTCTATACTAAAAACTTAAAAATAATATTTAAGTGTAGATTAAGAAATAATTTCTGTAAAGTGGAAACTTGTGTTCATGTGCAGGACACCACTGCATTGTGCCGCTTCCTGTTACAATCTTGGATTGGTTCAACTTCTCGTAGAAAATGGGGCCTGCTTATTTGCCACGACAGAAAGCGAAGGGGAGACGGCTTTGGAGAAGTGTGACGATGATGAAGAAGATGGTAGAGAATGCAAGAAATATTTTGAAGGTTTTTCTCTTTTCTTTTCAACTTTTGTTGTTTTGTTTCGAATCTTTCTATTTGTTGCAGTTGTTCCAGTGGTTGGATTGTATTTCAGGATTTGTATTGAAGTAGCCCTTATATACTTGCACACCTGGGAGAGTTCGTATTTGTATTGAAGTAGTAGAGTAGTAGCCCTTATATACTTGCATACCTGGGAGAGTTGAATAGTTCTTTCTGTAATTTATTTACTCCAGGATGGATCATATTTTGCAATTTTAACCTAATTGTCATCGTTAAATATGTCAATAATTAATTTATATGACATCTTGGTAAAAATTCATATTAATATCACTTGCTACAAATAATTAAATAATAATAATAGAAAAATTAAATATAATAATAGGAACGAACGATTGTGAGAAAATTAACAGAATGAAATATATTCTTCATTTAGATGTTCAGAGGAAAATGTTGACGGCCGGTTCTGAATTGTACGCCGCTTACGACCACGATCCCAATCATCCGGATGAATTACAATTCATCGAGGGCGATGTTCTGGTCGTTCTTGATCAACGTTACTCCGAGAAAGAAGACAAGAAATTGATGGAAAGTAATGAAAATAATGGTGGTGTTAGTAGTAATGATCCTGTAGAGGGCTGGTTGATGGCAAGAAACAAAAGAAACGGTCTGAAAGGATATGTTCCAAAGAACTATTTAGCTGTAAGTTACTTTATATGTTGTTATAAATCTATTTATTATCCAGATCTAGATGGTCGTATTGTTTGTTGTTACCTGGACGAGATTTAGTCATTAAAGTAGTAGTAAATAGGTGCCTTTTGTGGAGTTCATTAGTACGTGTTTTCCAGATAGCCCCCCCCAATCATCATCATTTATTTTTGAAACGTCCCTATTCCACGCTATGCTAGGGTTGGACGTTTTTCCATATCAGGCCCCTCCACAAGTCACGATATAGGGCAGACTGTCGCTTCAGGCCGAGCTCATCCATATCTTTCTTCACACATTCCCACCAAGTCTTCCTACTTCTACCTTTACTTTTCACTTCTACAACATCCACATCTCTAATTGCCGAAACTCAATCATCTACACATTTACGCTCCAAATGTCCAAACCACATATGTCTTCCACGCCTCACCACATCAGCCACACAAGGAACATCCAGAAAGCTATACAAATCCAGACTATGTGCACGATCATTCAACGAAACACCACACATCCATCTAACCATCATACGCTCTGCCCTTTCTAAACTTCTTAGATTCTCCACCTTCATAGACCATGTTTCAGTGCCATAAACAAGGACACTTTGAACACATGCCCTATACACCTTTCCTTTCACATGAAAGGATGCACCATGGGTGGTCAAGATAGGAGATAACTCTTTGAATTTAGCCCAGGCAGAACACACTCTAGCTCTCACCGCCTCTTCTACACCTCCTCCTGCACCTAATGTGTCACCTAGGTAACAGAACTTGGTCACACACTCCACCTTTAACCCTTGCTCAACCTCACCCAACAACTCTTCCTGAACAGAACCACCAGCCACACAACTCTTACAACGGAAGCCAACAAGATCTTTCAAACTACCCAAAATGCCACTGCACCTTTTATGTACCCAACTCTTACAATCCACACAACAAATAGAATTGGAGCCAACACCTTTTCTGCATATACTGCATGGATATTTACCCGACTTCTCCACCTGTCCCATTCTGGCCCGACACTTCATGATTTTTGTCTTACTCGCATTCATTGTTGACCTCCAACACTTTCTCAACCCATCTATCTGCTACCAGCATTCCCACACCATGAATTCCCTTCTCAGAACCCATCCAGAAAAATTTATAATCACCTAGTTTTCTGGCACCTTCACCTTTCCAGCCAGTCTCATGAAGACAACAAAAATCTAAACATCGTCTTGCTGCCATATCAGCAACCTCATCTCTTCCTGGCACCTTCACCTTTCCAGCAGCTTTCCAACATTCACAGAACCAATTCTCAAACAAACACTTGAACCCTCTAAATTCTTCTTCAAGCCCATAGCTAACTTTTTACTTCCGTCTAGGCCGAGAAAAGAAAGCGCTGACCTTGTTTGACCGGGTGACATCCGAGCCGGCATGAAATTCTTTGTTTTGTAACCCATATAGAATTTGGAGCAAAGTTTTACCCGGATGCCCTTCCTGCGAACCTCCCTTTAGTCGCCTTTTACGACACGCATAGTAGTAGCAAGAAAAAAAAATTTTATTTTGTATTACATGGCTTATAAATTAGCTTCCTGAGTCAGGAAAGAATTAGATGATGTAGCTTGTAGATTGTACTCATTTCTTTACTTGTTATTTCTCTGAAATTTAATTCTCTTTATTTAGGTTCATTCCAAAGACATACTATTGATAAGTATCAAAGTATTTCTGTTTAAATTAATTTCAATTGGTTTTCTGAGACTAATTATCACCAGTAATTGCCATAATGAGTGAGTGCTAATAATGTTAATAGTTAGGTATTGCAATATTTGTTTAACACAAAAAATCAGTTTGAATATCATTAAATTTAATTTAAGAAAAATGGAACTAGAAATTACATTAAAACTGAAATTATAATTGAAATTAAATAAAATAAAAATGTTTTCAAGAAAGAAATAAAAACTAAATACGGGCTTATTTCTATATTAATAAAAATTGAAATCAAAATAGAAGAAATCAGTCCCTAAAAACAGAATGTTTATTATAAATCCTTCATTTGAACAATCATTTCTTGCTTTCTTTAAATGAACTTGAGACTGATGGTTTTATTTCTTTGACAAAAAAAATTTTCAATTTTAGTTATTTTTTAAGTGTTTTTAAATTATGTCCAAATGATCTGAAAATTTAATAAAATGGGTTGTCATCGACAACAATTCAATATGCCAGAGTTTATCTCAATTGGATTATGGGAAGCATGCTTTGTAATTGTCACAAGATTGGCCTGCAAGCGAGGAAACGCGTTGAAATTAATATAAAGGATTTAATAACATTAAATTTTAACTTCTGGAGACCAAATATAAATGGAATCTTCCAGTTTGCTTGCTTCTCATCAAGAGATGTGTACATAAGCAAAAAAATTAATTCTAATCCGTTAAAAGTTTTCCTAATAACACTTTATGTATAAATTAGGTGGTGGTAGGTTTTTCTGATTATTTCATGAATGTTTATATATGATCCAAGATCATAAATTGACTTTCTTTACTACTCTAAAATTAATTCAATTATAAAATTCTTTCCTGGGAGTAAGACATCATAGAGCCCCTCCTCCCTCCCTTCAATTGAGCAACACTTTGAGCTATGTTAAATTGTTATTGTTTTTCAGATGTATCCTAGAGTGGTTCTCGCTTGAAGCATGAGTGTCCTGTTTGATAAGGAAGCCAGGTTTTGTTAGTTTTCTTAAAGAAAGAATCTTCCACCCATTGCAAAGATTGTTGAAGATTGATATTCTCTCATCTCTACTTAATTTTAATCCAGTCTATTTATTGTCTTGCAACTTTATGGTGACTTGTACAGTTAATGCTGCGATTTTACATTGTCGTTGTGTGAATTTTGAAACAAATAATGTTTGATTGGATAAGGCTGTGAAGTAACAAGTGCTTATTTTTATTTTTTATACAAGTAATTCATAGAAATATTTTTTTTAATTTTCAATTTTTAACTTGCTCTGGTTTGTTAATGTTGATGAATTCCAGTGTGGTGGGGAGAGGGCTTCCATAATGTTGTTGCATGAAGTGTGGTGACTCATATCAGTAATTATTTTTGTTGGTTTGTCCATTCTGAATTTGTTTTATTTCAATTACCATTTTAATTGCTTTTTCATATTTATATTCTTTTAAATTTTTCTTTTTCAAATTCATGGTGGTTCTAGCTATTGAAATTTTATGTTTTTGAAGTAGACTATTTTATGTTACTCAAGAAAGAAACTTCGAAAAATTAATTGCCTTATGGTGTATCTAAAATGCCTGTCAAAAATGAAGTGCAATTCTTTAGTTTTATTTATTGTAGAATTTATAATAATTTTTTTATGAAGATGTCAATTTTTTGATTGTTTGACTTTTTCTATCAGGGACAACATAAGTTGATTCACCTCTTGCTGAATCACAATTTTATTTTTGACATTTTGGTTAACTAAGATTGTTGAATTTCATTTATAAGGCTGATGAAATTATTGAATCAATAGATCAATCTAACTATAGCATGGACCTTTTCCTAGTCACTCTTAGCAAAAGTATCTTTAATGTTTAAGTTTGTTTTTTGGTTGGGATAGAATATATGGGTTGGATGGAATATATTTGCTTTTGGTTCTTATTGTTTGTGTTTCTTCTGAAGATTGAATAAATTTTGTTCTTATTTGGCCAATCAATGAAAGACAAGAAGGCTGATTAAGGTTGTTGTGGCAAAATATGACCAATTGTGGTTATGATCAGGATTTGTTACGTACATGTGTGACCGATTGCAAAAAAAGTTCGGGCACAGGGTATCAACCCCAAAAATGGTTTTGCCGTTTAAAGTGCAATATACAACAAGTAATTTATTTACTTTGACCTCGACCAAACTTTATCAGGTTCAAAAATTACGCACGGGATAGACAGCAAAACATTCAAATGTGGAGAGAAATAAAAACGAGAGAGAAGAAGCAGGAAAGTAAATGGGAGCAAAAGAGAAAACCCCCTGGTAATCCCGCTGGAGTTGTTAATGAAAATCCGTAAACTGAAATTATACGATGCATACTACTTATTTACATGGCGTTGGTCAAATCCTGTATCCAACTTTGATACTAACTACCAGTGGCGTCGCCAGCTTTTTAATCCAGGGGGAGCAGCAATGTAGCAAATTAAAAATAAGCAATCAATGTACCAGATTTCGGGAAAATTTTAGACAATACCCGTGTAATCGGTTACAAAATTATTTAGAATTTCTGTGATTAATTGATTTACACAGTGATACAGTAGAATATATGTTTTGAAGTGTTCACAGTGTTTTGAATTAATGAATATTGAATTTATTTCAGACAAATTTGAATTTCTATTTAATAATCAAATAATTACACAGCACATATTGATTGATTATTGATTGTTGATATTACTATGAATATGATGATTGGTGATATTGATATAACGTTACTAGCCTGCTACTAGTCTGTTGATTTTTGAACTGTTCACTGACACTGACACACTGTTGTACTAACTTGAACAATGTCAATGAAAACAAAACATTGAAAATTAAATCAAACGAATACGTCGATTTTCAGCGTGCGCGAATCTGTCAACGATATTGTCCAGTGATGCCTGTTTCAGAACATCCTGTTCTACACTGCACAATACTAAATACTGAAGACGATCTTGCGCCATGGTTGAACGCAGTTTATTTTTGATTAAAGCCAGCTTACTAAAAACACGTTCGCATCCAGCACTTGTTACAGGAACTGCGATTAAAAATGGAATACAAACGTCGAAGTTCTTCCATGCATGGCGGACTACGTAAGTACTATAAAAAGACGCTATCCTTTATATATTTACCGCGTTGTCCGCACTGCGGACTCCGCAGGACCGCAGAAGCAATTAATCAGCTTCGAAATTACGACAATTTAATTTTTCAGGGGGAGCACGTGCTCCAAGTGCTCCCATGTGGCGACGCCATTGCTAACTACTTTTCTAGAAAAAAAGCGCAGATGGCCGAGCCGGGAGGGGTAGTCACAGCTACTTCTCTAAAAACCTTGTCACTATTATTTCCAAAAATAAACAATTTTTGGAAAATTATTGGGAGGAGGTAATTACTCAACTGTCCTCTCGCAATGACGCCCCTGTCCCCGGTTGTCAGCTTTTTTGGAAGAAAAATAAAGAGGGTTTCGATCTAAAGTACCTTTGACTACCCCCTCCCTCCAGGTCATTAGCTTTTTGTGGGAGAAAAAATAAAGAGGGTTTCGAAACTTCTTGATTTTTGTTACAAATTGGTGGGCCCTTAGAACAAGTGGCACCTCCACAAGGTTTTGCTGAAATGACCTCCCTGTGAGCCACGTTTTTTCAAGATAAGACTATCAGTATTCACGCATGCAACCGCCTCCGGCTCTACTTTGCAACTGGCGACTAGTTGGGCTTTGACTATATGGGCAGCGGCTAGATTTCCGTCTGCGTTTTGACTAGTGACAAATCAACAATAAATGACTATCTATATTTCTATATCGAAAACCAATAAAAAAATTAAATTATTGCGTTAGAGTTACCTTAAAAAACAAATAAATATCAATTACTTAGATCAATTATTAAAATAAAAAAATAAGCTCGCTTTTAAAATTGTGGGTGGAGTTTAAAACTTGTAGGTGGAGCTTGCTACGATGTAACGATTTGTTTACATATGTCATAAGAAGACTCCTCAGGACCACGGCTTTTGTGTTTTACCGGTAACTGGAGTAGAGTAGAGGAGTGAAAATATTGTCGTGATAAGAACTTGGTGTAGACTAGACTGACTAGAGTAAACCAATGGGGATATTTGCCAGCAAGAAGCGCTCAAATGCTTTTGATGAAAGAGATAAAGTGATATTGGTAGTGCCCGTGTCTCAGTTATTTTTTTCAACACGACTTTACTCAGTTTACTCTGATTTTATGCCTAAAAGTGTCAAAAATTATTATTTGTTAACATGACTAAGTTTTGCTGTTTTTAAGCAACTGAAAATGCAGCGAGATGAGCTGAACAGGAAGATAAAAAAATACGAGACCGACGTAGCAAGGCTTGTGAAAATGGCAAAGGAGTTTGTTCGTGATAACAAGAAAGAGTAAAATTTTTTAATCGAATTGAATAATTTAGATGCTTTCAGCGCATAGCCAGAGGGAAGGACATGGATAATAGTCCTCCATAATTTATGGACCATAAAGAATCTGCTGCTTTTTCAGTTAATCGGTAGCCGATCTAAATACGGGAGCATGTGGTGTTGTAGGAGCATTTGTAACTCCATATGCTTTTGTAATGTAGCCTCTTTTGTATTCAGCATAATGGAATATTCTCCATTATTGGCTACTTTTGGTTCCAGTATAAACCTTATTTTCTTCTCCATGACTGTAAGGCCAGATAAAATTCAATTTTTGAGCTAAAATTACTCTATTGAACGCTACAATTTGTTTATTATCTTTACAATCTACAAATCGGTTTTATATAAAAGCCAAAAACACTTTTATTGCATGCTGTTCTTATTTTCATATTCTTATTCTTATCTAATAAATTTATGCTTTTAATTAATTTAATTAAAGATTGCAAGTAATTTTCTTTTCTCAAATTATTGTGATTTGATCTTACCTAATATATATATATATATATATATATAACGTAAATTTTTTATGAAAAAGAAAATTTACTAAACTTTATCTAAAGTGGATTGTTTATTTATAAAATGTTTTGACATGATGGTTTCAGACAAGAATGACCCCTAGTGGCCCGCTCTGTCAAGGGGAGTCCAGATTCTGTAAAAATGTATATGGGACAAAAAATTGTTGGGGTTGATACTCCTGTTTTCTTATCTTTTTTTGCGATCAGCTGCAAATGTACCCCCATTCAGACATTTCTGGCTATGCGCTTGGTTGATTTTAGATAAATGAACAACTCTGAATACTTAGCTTGTTTTTAAATTTACAATTTGTTCTCATTTATAACTTTTTGGGAAAACATGTTTCCAACTGTAACTTTAGAAAGCCTAAAAAATAAATAAAAAATGGCTGTGTGCTTTCTTTTTATATATTTTTATTCTATTTCTTACATACAAGTAATATTCACTCCAAAAAATAAAGGTTCAATAATGTGTTTTCACTCATTATACACTTAAGCCAAAAATTTCAGATTCCTAGCTAGTTGTAAAGTTGATGAAAGACTAATTACAAGATTAAAACGAACAGACGAAGCTATTTTAAAGCATATAAAATGACTATTTTTAATATATTATTCAATGCATAAAAAGAAAAATGTTGAAAAAGTTTTGAAAAACTCCAAAAAAACTTTGAAAAGCATAAATTTTTTGTTGTAGTCATCTTCTTCATAAGTTAGGGACTACCATATTTTTGGATACATTTTTATTATTTCTTGATATTTTGAACTCAACTCAAAATGTTATTTTGGTATTAAGTGGTTCGAAAAATTAAGAGTAATATTGATTAAGAAAACTCATAAAACATACTCTTTAGCATATACAAATGAGGGATTCATATAAAATTATAGACTCTAAATTAAAGAAAAAAGATATCAAAAAGCTAAAAAAAACATTGAAATTAAATTAATTAATTTATTAAGTTTTTCTATAAATAAATATATTTGTAGAATTGTGAGATGTATTTGTCAAAACTATTAATTTTATAACACAGCATTGACATACAGTTTTTTTTTAAACTTTTATTTAGGTTACAATCTCTGTTTGTGTGTGTGTGTGTGTGTGTGTGGCTTTCTCTGTACGCAAATCTTGCAAGTAAAATTTAACCAGCTAGGAAGCTGAAACTTTCAGCATAGCTTTATATTGGATGACAATACATGATTCAATTAAAAAAAAACTTAATTTGAAGATCTTTCTTATTTCTAAATCGAGTGTATTTGAAATAAAAGTGTGTTGAAAATCTTGTTTTTTCCTTTACTTGTTAATGTCATATATTGCATCTATACAAACATTTTATAGCTCCTATGGGAACCGTGGAGGAAAACCATATAAAATATATTGAGTGAAAAGTTATCAGATGTACATTAAGCAACAGTAATGATAAGACTTAAATTTATTTTAGCAATTTTCCTAGTTTTAAAGTTGGTCATGTTGGATAATCAAATCAAAATAAATGTATTTCCGGTCAGATATCGCAATAACTATTCAGCTTTGAAAAACTTAAATTAAGGCCAAGATTAAGATTATTATTGAGTGTGGTTAATAGGAAAGTAGTTTAATTTGTACAGGAATTTCAAATTTTAAATCTAGCTCACTTATACTTTAGTAAAGCTCTGTCAGCCCTCAGAAAAAAGAAGTTTCTTGAAAACACAGTGAAAAACCTTGATAGACAACTTGATGAAGTAGAAAATATGGTAGGTGACTGAGAAGAATTGGTTTATGTGAAATTAAATCTATGAATTTTATTTAATACGTTTTATGCTAATGAAGACATCAGATTTGTTAATTTTGATTTTAAATATTTTTTAATCTCCACATCAGACGACACAACTAGAATTCACTCAAATAGAGATGCAGGTTGTTGAAAATCTAAAAACGGGGAACCAAGTTCTCGACAAACTTCACAAAGTGAGTAAATTTTTTTAATATAATTCCATTCCTAGAGTTTCATGGAAGATTTTCTATCTGTGCTCAAATGAAATATATTTCTTATATCTCTGGCTCCATTTTCAAACCTATTAGATCATGTCAGTAGATGATGTT
The DNA here is from genome assembly GCA_963978895.1 of Erpobdella octoculata. Lineage (NCBI taxonomy): Eukaryota > Metazoa > Annelida > Clitellata > Hirudinida > Erpobdellidae > Erpobdella > Erpobdella octoculata. The sequence goes on along the minus strand of OZ022240.1, from coordinate 7,855,486 downwards.
GAAAAAATTATGGAAGAAACCAAAGAAGGTGTTGCCTATCAAAAGGTATGCTGTTGTGATTTTTTTTTTTAGAAAATTTTAGTTTTAGTTATTTCTAGTAGAAATGGGAATCAAACCCTAGTTTTAGACACAGGATTGGTCTTTGCTAATGTAGAGCAATCTTTTTTTGGAATGCAAAAAGTTTTAAGGAAATAGTAATCAACATTTATTTTTTAAATATATTATACTTTATATCAGCAATTACTTGTATTCTGGTATGCTTCCTGAAATTAAACTCTTAAGGTGCGTACACACTGACCGGTTTTTTCATCCAGCTCCTGTTTGCCTAAACTGTTGCATAGATTATGATAATTTATTTGGTGCCAGAGACCATGACACACTTTGCCAGGTTTTTTTGTTGTAAGCAACTGAGTTACATGAATAAAAGCTCAAATATAACTTCAAACGTATTTTAATTTGAGACAAAGCAGTGGCAGGTAGTGTCTAAACTACCATTTATAATTAGCATAATGTACTTTGTAGCAAACTAACTGTGCTTTTGGGGTTTTGTGCAATCATTTTAATTGACTGGGAGCTGCTTTTTCACTATATTATGATATAATGAACTTTTTATGTCATAAAGACACAGACTTTCTTTGAAAAGACTTATCAATGATCAATTGAAGCACTTTCTCATCTGTCCAATCCATTTTAATTTCTATTGTTTAAAATAAACAAACCAATCAGCATGAATTTTCTCAACCAGTTCTAGAGATAAATAGAATACCCGTCGGCAAGCAAAAACTGGCAACAGAATCTGGACGTGCATAAATTAACATAATTTCTGGATGCATTTTTCATGACACACACTCCAGATTCTGGTGCTGAACAACTGTTACCAGCAATAACTGGTCAGTGTGTACTGGGCTTTAACTTTAAAAGAAATTTTCTGGAAATTAACTATTTTTTAGAGTTATTTTGGTCAAGAAGAAATATATTGCTAGGCATTCATTTTTTTTAATTTCTCTCATTAAAGTTTATTAATTAAACTTAAAAAATTAAATTTAACTCAGAATTCAGATTTAATTATTTTAATTACATTCACTTTCATAAATTCAACTTTTAGGAAATCGATGAGATACTGGCAAAAGGATTGAATGAAGAAGACGAGGAGGATGTAGAAAAAGAATTTGAAGAAATGATCAATGTATAATAATAATTCTTATTTTCTTATTTAGATGTTCAACTACTTATGTAGACATCTTTTGAGCTCCTGTAATGCTGGGGCCCAACTAGTCTGTCTATGAGCCAGTTTTTTTGGGGGCTGTCAGGAGATCATCAACAAATTTTTCAGATTCAGTACCCTGGAATTGTCAAGATTTTTAGACTCGGTCCATGGTCATCAAAATTTATTTTAGATTGCCTCCATAACCATTAAGCCTTTTTTTCTCAATTAAAGCTGATTAAAAGGCTGGCCATATAGGTTCTTTGATTGGTGGTTGAATAACTATCTTATTTGATGAGAATGATTGTATGCACTAAGTGCCACTAAGTTCTGTTGTAATGCTTTTAGGTTACAATTGAAAACTTGCCGGTGCCTGGGGATTACATTGAAGAAAAAGCAGAAAAACCAGAAAGGATAAAAGGTCTGTTTTCCATAAATATTGTAGGAAAACTGATTTAATTTTTTTTATCAGTCTTTGTAGAGGTTTTTTTGAATATAAATTGAATATTTATGTTTTTATTTTATACTTTTTGTTTCAGAAAAATCAAAAAAGATTGCAGTTCCAGCTTCATGAAACTAACATTTTGTTTACTTTAGAAAATCTTGTAATTGTAAATAATGATCAAGATATGGCAGTAAATATGTTTTTAGCAGTTGTTCTGTGCACTGTTTGTAATATATATATATATATATATATATATATATATATATATATATATATATATATATATATATATATATATATATATATATATATATATATATATATATATATATATCTATATATATATAAATGAATGTTTGTATCTATATATGTTAATGACGTTTATGCATTGCTACACCATTCATCCGATCGTAATGAAATTTTCACGCAACCTTGAGAGTCAAGAGGAATCAAATATAGAGAAAAATTTTTTGAAATCCGTCACAAAATGAGCGGAGCGGAGCGGGTGAACGAGCGGGAACTATATATATATGTATGTGCGTGTGTATGTGTGTATGTGCATGTATGTGTGTCTGTGTCTGTGTTTATGTATACATATATATATATATATATACTAGCGGGGTTACCCGGCGTTGCCCGGGGTTTTTAGAGGTTTTTCTAATGTTTGTCTCTCTCGCTCCCGTTTCCTTCTCCAATTTCCCGTTTTCGTCGCGTTCCCGGTCGCTTTTCCGCTCTCGGTCGTTTTCCAGCTCCCGGTCGCTTTCCTGCTCAGAAGTTTTGTTATCGATTTTCTCTCTTGCTCGCGTTTCCTTCCAAGCTTGCTCTCCCGATTCCAGTCGCTTTCCGCGTTCCCGGTCGCTTTCCGCGTTCCCGGTCGCTTTCCCGTTCCCGGTCGCTTTCCCGTTCCCGGTCGCTTTCCCGTTCCCGGTCGCTTTCCCGTTCCCGATCGCGTTCCCGCTCACGCTTGCTCTCCCGTTCCCGGTCATGCTTGCTCTCCCATTCCCGGTCAAGGTTGCACTCCCGTTCCCGTTCACGCTCATTTTCTCTTTTCCATTCTTTCATAACTTCTGTTAGCCTATAAAACGTAAAATAGATTTGCTAAGACTATAAATATATATGAATGTTTGTGGGTTAGTTTGTCTATTATAGAAACGGGAAAGCGACCCGGAACGGACAGCGAGCGGGAACGGAAAAGCAAGCGGGAACGGGACAGCGACCAAGAACGGGAAAACGACCGGGAGCGGGAAAGCGACCGGGAGCGGGAAAGCGACCGGGAGCGGGAAAGCGACCGGGAGCGGGAAAGCGACCGGGAGCGGGAAAGCGACCGGGAGCGGGAAAGCGAACGGGAGCGGGAAAGCGAACAGGAGTGGGAAAGGAAACGGGAGAGAAAGAGACAAACATTAGAAAAACCTCTAAAAAACCCGGGCAACGCCGGGTATCTCCGCTAGTATATATATATATATATATGTAAGACTATCTGTCTGTTTTTTTGTCTTTTATGGAAACCCAAACCGCTGGACCAATTCAAGGAAACTTGGCATGGATGTATAGCTCAAACAGTAGGGGGTTCATAGGGTATTTTTTGAAATTTTTCATGACTAAAAAACTTTTCAGGTCAAAAGTGCCTATGTACGACCATCCAAGGTTAATATTGCGCGATGAAATTCCGATTCAATTTACGTAACAACGATTGAATGTTTCAAGCATACGTCAATGGTTTCAAACAACGTTTAGCAAGTCTATTTTATTATTATTAAACAGTTGATAACGCAACATATGTAAATCAAATTACATTAAGTAATTTTCATTTATGTTTAGTGGGCTGAAAGAAGTTAGGAGAGAGTGGATACATAAATTAATACTCTGCAGTTTTTGATAAATCGAGCTCAAATATAAAATTGTCTACATATGCCCAATGTGTATTGAATCATCACTAAATTCTGTAAAGTTTAAATTAAAAAGTTATATAGTAAACTTTATGTAAAAAATTAATAATTATGAAAATTAGGGAGGGCATTCCCCTCCCCCTCTCACCCTAATTTACGTGCCTGTGACTTGCATGCGATTTTGGAAGGATGGCGTACACGTATTTTTAAAAACAAACATTTTTTAAGCAAAAATAAATTTTTTATTTAAATTACTTTTGATTGAAAAGTTTTTAAAAACTACTTTCTGTTTCAGTTTTTGATCTGTGCTTATCAATGTTTTGATTTCTGTGTAAACAAGGGAAAACTAAAAAAATTGCACGGTTTTTAGTTGAGCTACGACTTGTAATGCAAAATGCCTCGAAAATTTTGTTTTATTTTTTGACGCTAAACAAAAGCAGTTTTAAGCTTAAAGTATTTCAGTATTTTCAAGTTTTTGAAATTGGTCACGCTTCTGAATGAGGCATGGGTCGTTCCAAAGGCAGTCATGGAAAAGATTCGAAATCGTATGCAGTAGCTGAAAGTTCAAGTAGTCAGAAGCCTTCGGATAATAGAGTTAAAGATATGCTGAAGGATCTGACTACTCTTTGTCGTCAAATTTATGTAATTCTTGCTATGATTTGCAAATGATTTGTTTATTGAATTGTCAGTTATTAATAATATGATTGTTAAATAATCAAGACTGAAAGGATAAAGTCAGAAGAGCATGCCTCAGCTATTATAAAAACCCATCACAGAATGCAACAAGAGAAGAAGGTGACACCATATTACCGCACAAAATTAAAGAACCAATGCCAAACTGCTTTACAGGACTCAGAAGTTGAAATTTGGTAGATTTTTTAGCTTTGACAATAATTTTTAATTAAATGAACAGATTTTTGTATTACTTAAAATTTTCATTCAATGCCACTTTGCTCAATGTTAGCCAGCCTGAATAAATATAGGAGAAAAAGATAATCAAGTCAAATAATGATATGGAAATAACTTTGTATTTTATGCCTGCTGCTATTATAATTTAAAAAAAACCAAGTGTGAAAGACTATTAATTATTTATTTTAATTACCTTTTATTTGAAAACAGCTTACTGAAGCAAGCACTAGAGAGGATTACTGAGATAAAGGGGCTCAGGGACAATGCCTCAGGTTAATTTTTTTGCTAAGACATCCATAAAGCTATGTTTGCATTAATTAAATTAAGACGTAATTATCTTATTAAAAAATTTAGCGGGCAGCAAAAGACCAATTGTGAGAAGAGGTGTTCTGATGAGTACCTTGCTGCAAAATGCTCAGACCTTGCCAATGTGGGTTGGCAGAAGCATAGAAAGGTGATTTTTTTTAATTACTTTGATTGATTAGAAAAGTTAACTAAAAATTATGGAATTCAAATGCTTTTGAATTCAGACCACCTCCATTGTGTGGTGCAATTCCTGCTGAACCCAGCTATATTGGAAGACCTGGTGACAAGGTTGCTGCAAAAGTCAAGGGAGAAGATGATGAAGAAAACTGGATTCTTGCAGAAGTTGTTTCCTTCAACCCCAGCACGGGTAAATACGAAGTCGATGATATAGACTCGGAGCAAGGAAGAGAAAGGCACATCTTAAGTAGAAAAAGAGTTGTTCCACTCCCTGTATGGAAAGCCAATCCCGAAACTGACTCGAGTGCTCTTTTTAGCAAGGGAACTCTTGTTTTGGCACTTTATCCTCAAACAACTTGCTTCTACAGGGCCCTCATACACGAGCCACCAAAGAAGGTATCTGACGATTATTCAGTTTTGTTTGAAGACACTTCATACCCAGATGGGTACTCCCCACCTTTAAATGTTGCTCAGAGATACGTTATTATGTACAAAGAAGATAAAAAAAAATAACTTTTATTACTTAAATTGAATCAACAGTTGTGAAAAAATCAATATATAAACATATATTGATTTTTTTTTAATTATTTTATAGCACTTATATTTTTGTTATATTTGTTTTTAGTGTTTAAAAAAGTAATTGAATATATATTTTAAAAAAATAAAAGTTTTTTTTTTTATTTCTTAAATTGTTACTGTAAAAAGTAAGCATCTGCGTCTCGTAATCGTTATCTCGATATCAATCAGGATTTCAAAACGATACAGGAGATCCCGTATCGTTATTAAAACGATACAGCCTGCGAGGAAGTCTCATATCGAAATAAATAAGCGAGACTTAAATTTTGTTCTCGTATTAAAGTCTCGAAACAAATTCCGAGATTTAAAAAAAATATTTTTCAATAAATAACGAAAGTCATACATATTTAATTAACAATTGTTACAACTGTGAATATTTGCAATTGATTCTATAAGTTCTATAGCTTTTTTTAGTGCCACATTGAGAATAATAATCAAAGATATCTAAAGCAGAGCCTTAAGCCACGCCCCTCTTAGGCTGCTCGTCGACCTGTGCATACTACTGATACTACCATTTAGAAATATGCGAACCGGCATCAACCGTTGGCAAGACAATCGTACTCGCTGACATCGAAGACTATTATTATTAATGAGAATAATGAGTAGTGACTAGTAATGTTTGAGTGCTTATGCTTGCCCTTATCATTCTTTGTTTATGTTTCGGTTTAGTCTGTTAGTTTCATAAACTTATTTTGTCAAATTTGTTATATAGAATTGGAATGATTATTTTAGTGTTTCGATATCCGTAATTGACCGTAATAGTAGCTCATCTAAGATATATCTTTATAATCTAGATTATATTCTTGGTTGTATGTGAGTTTGTATGTGTCACCTGTAGTGTGCACGCTGTTATCTCATTTTATTAAAGACAAAATTTCCACAGTTGACATTTCATTCGAGATCCCGATATCGTATCGGATTTGTCTCGTTATTGTTCGAGGCGTCTCGTATCGTATCGTTTTATTCGAGACAAATTTCAGAAGTCGTATCGTATTGTTTCAAAAAAAAATAACGGGACACAGAATCCTAGTAAAAAGTAATGTAAAAGCAAATGGATTTGTTAAAAGCTGACATTTTTGCTATTTTGAAATTTCCATTTTGAAACTTTTCTAAATGTAAACCACAAAATTTGTGGTTATTATTTATATATTTTTATTATTTTTTATAGATATAATTAACTGAACAAAACAAAACTCATGCAGTCTACTCATGGGTATCTTCAGATAACTAATGGATACACAAACTAGAAAATACTTGAATTGGCCCCATGCAGTATTGTTGATTATATCATGATTATTAATGAATTGATATAACAATAGTATATAGAAGTCGTGATATATTTTTATGACATACTTGGTTGCGCCGTTTAAGGGAAATTGAATTTTTTGTTAACTATGTAGTTATATTCTGAACCATAAAATAAGTTTTTAAAAAGTTATTTTATTTTCAACAAGAACTAGGCTTTAGAAGGGAAGAAAAATAGGCTTATTTTATTCGTATCAAAATTTCTGAAGTTTTTTAGTTATAACTTTGAGTTGTTTGGTGGTTTTGCGATACTCCTCAGAGAGAACTGCCAACTCGTGCCTTAACTTTGACGTCTGGTCGATGCCAAACTCATAATCCATCAAAAGTTCAGGATAACTTAACAGATCATTTTTCGACTGAAGGTTGGCTAACAGTTGTCTTGCTTTTGTTCTTGCTTTTTTGGCTTCTTTCAACTGAAGATATATCTGTGCAGAAATGTCGATTATAATAATTAATTAATAATTAACAGGTGGCTTAGAGGATTGTAAGTCTGTGTAAAAACCTCCATATATTATATTATCATAATAAGCAATTTGTGCATTCGTAGGTCAGGTAATTGTTACTTGGTGATAAAAAATGCATTTATTCTGATTACCTGGTCACATAGCTTCTCTTTGGAATAAAGATTATCCACTTTAGCTTTGTATTGATACCTAACAAAGTTGAGTTTTTCTTTGTAGTGTGTCATCTTCTGAGCACTTGTTTTTGTGTTTCGTAGTACGGATTCACATTGCTTAAATAAGCAAGAATACGTGATTTATAATAAATCGTAGTACAGATTCATATTGCTTAAATAAGCAAGAATACGTGCTTTATAATAAATCGTAGTACGGATTCACATTGCTTAAATAAGCAAGAATACGTTATTTATAATAAATCGTAGTACGGATTCACATTGCTTAAATAAGCAAGAATACGTGATTTATAATAAATCGTAGTACGTATTCACATTGCTTAAATAAGCAAGAATACGTGATTTATAATAAATCGTAGTACGGATTCACATTGCTTAAATAAGCAGGAATACATGCTTTATAATCATACTCTTAACTGCCATTTGAAAAGGCTTTTGCTTAAGTCGGATCTACATTTATCAAATTGGTAAAAGTTCATTGGCACTAATGGACATGTGTCTCATGCATCTAATGTGTTCCACAGTTTTGTTCATGACAGACTGACTGATTTGTGGAAAGCCACAGAGATTGATTGAGCAGTTTTAGTCACATGAATAAGGAGACTTACCTACTTATTCGTCATTTTTGGGGGGATTTTAGAGGCTTATTAATAGAGGTATTTCTAAAAACATTTTTTATAAAAAAAAGTTACATATACACATGCCTCGTTTTTTAAAGCAATAATTTCTCTGGCAATAAAATTTTCATGTTTGAGTTGATTGTAACCCATTATTGTAAAATTGCCTCCAATTACTTCCTGCGTGAAACAAAAAATAATGTTTTATTTAATAATTATGAGAGACGTGACAATTATGAAACATATAACAAAACAAAGTTGTCACGATATTTTAACTTTCAGAAGTTTCTCCATTTCTCTCTATTTTTGCTCACTTGCGAAAAATCTATGTCATAATATTGCAATGGTTTTAAGTACTTTTAAGCTTATTGTGTGGAAAATATGTTAATATCAATGTTAGGAATGGTGCATATTCTTGTAACAGAGATTGTAACCTAAATAAAAGTTTGTAAAAACACTATTTAAAATTTTTCAAATTTAAACAGTTGCTTTGGAGAATTTTAAATTACCTTAGTTGAAACATTTGTCTATATAAATCAAAAAACTTTAATTAAATTTTAGAACTTCAAAACTTTTATCCTGGATCATGTTTTTTTTATAATAGTTTATAGTCCTTCACACCAGGTGTTTTAAGACTGAAATAGCTGTATGTAGGAAGCACCTAAGTGCTTCCTGTCGTGGATCAAAGTTTGATTCTTTTAGCTGTCCCTCCTCCTTTATCCAGGCTTGGGACTGGCTCGCAATTAGCGAGGCGGAGTTCCTGGATCATGTGTGCAAAATTAATATATATAATAGCCCATGTCTGTGTAAGACGCTTTTGTGTGACTATCTGCTATCTATGGTAAATTAATTTACATATAACATTAATAATTAATTATATAAATAATTTTTTTTATATAATTTAAGTAAGGTAAATATTTTTTAATAATAATTTATTTAATATTAAAAGTTATTTCACAATTGTACACTGTACCTAAAGATAAAAAAAGGTGGCGCTGCAATCGTAAAATAATAATGAAATTAAAACAAGTAAATTAAAAACGAATTTTTAAAACCAATGCTCTTATATGTAATTAAAACACAAATTTTTCAATCAATTTTTTCTTATATTACTCTTTTATTTTATATTAAAGTCGAAATATCTTAATTATATCGAAATTAATTAAAATTAACTAAATTAATTGACTTATTGTAAAACTAATAATTGAATATTGCATTGTCTTCTATTTTGAGCATGTATGCAAAATTTGAAAAAAATCTATCATCAGGAAGTGACTCAAAAATTGATTGCAAGATTTGAAACAGACAGACAGAGAAACAGAGACGACGAGTTAATAAAAGCATTGGTAAAAACCGTCATTTTTGACGGGATATCTCTAGTAGGGAAAGATTGAATAACACGAAGGGGTTAAAAGTTGATTAAATATGCCTTGACGATACACACGTATTGAGTTAAATAGAGCACTGTAAGAAAGCTAAGATAATGATAAAGATAATAAGTCATCTCATCTGTGTGTGTTTGTGTGTATAAGCTTGTACATTAATTGTTGTTCATTAAGGAAAGTTTTCATTTGTTTTTCAAATTGACCTGACCCGATACGACCCACTCACACTTCAGAATTCCATGGGCAACTCTGGTGTGCATTACCGGCACCATGTCTTACGGTTTTTTGGTGTATTCGTTTTGCTCTAATTGCTATTGCATACATCATCTTAACTGCTACAGCCACTAGCCACCATAGTACTGAGCGATTAACATAAATTATTCAAACCCTCTGCTTGAGCAATTGGGACAACTTCTCTAACTGCATCTTGATAGTCAGATTGCTTATCTGAAGTTCATTTGCTTCTAACCATTTTCTTCTCTCTGTTTCTTCCAGCTTACTGGCCAGCTACGACATAATAAGAAATTAATCCATCAGTTACAAGAAACATCTTATTACAGTAAAAGCAGAAAAACGCATTGTTACTCTGATACTATGCATTGAATGGCAGTAAAAAAAAACAAATGTGCTGAAACACATATCTGGTTGAAAATATTTCTCAAAATCACTTTGAATTTAGAGGATTTCTCGTTTCTATTCTTTCCAAGCATAGTATTGAGTTTCTTTTCTATATAACCATCAAACATTTCTTCAACCTCATCTTTGAGACAGTTATACCGATCGATTTCTTCTCTTTCCAAGTCTTCCATTTCATTCCAATTCCTTGATAATGCTACATACCTACCTGGAGTAAAAAATGAAGATTATATATATATATATATATATAGGAATATTTATACAATTATCTAAACCAAAGAGTAAACCAGTATCTTTTCATATTACGTTATTATCTAAGTGAACGATATGTTGCTATGAAAATTTTCTCTACTAAACTCACTGAAGAGCTTAACATAAAGTTCTTTCTCATCGGTAGTATCATTGTCGGTAGTATAATCTGTCAAATCTGTTTCTGTCTTGCAGATCATTGTCACAAGTTGGTGCTGCAAGCGGGCATTGCGTTCCTTAGAATATTCCAAGTCTTCTAGTGCATTCTGGATGGTTTAAAAAGTTATTTTACATTGTAAGTAGGATTTTCCCTTAAAGTACTTTTATAATTGTACTTTAAGTACCGTTAGCCCAGAGTGCTTTGTACTTATATTTTTTACTTAAGTACATTTTTAAAGAACTTTCGTCAATATTCGTTATCATGGCATTTTATGTGCTGTGGGTGAAATAAATTTGTTAATGTTGTCATTTTTATGGTTCACTCATATTAGCTGCATGTTGTGTTTGATACTTGTGTTCATGTTGACAGTTTCATACCTGTAGCCAGCTATACAGTTGGAAAGTTGATTTAAAATTGGTTAAAAAGTTTTGCATAAACAGCCAACAAGCTTGAAACAAACGCTTAAAAAATAATTTAAATTTTCTACCATGTAATCTTCCTCAAGTAGCATGCGATCTTCAGTCAGTGAAACTGAAGTTTCAGCAGTATCACGTGAGTCTTCTGGTTTCTGCTGGAAAATATTTTCTGTAAAGTATTGTTTCCAACATTATCACATACTCGTTCAAAAAAGCTAATCAACGTTGCTTTTTTCCGTTTTCGTGTGAAAAACGATTACTGGAGTCGAATCGACAATGCCGTGGTTACCACATCCCGAACTCCGCAATTGTGGGCCCCAAGTTATGAGGGGTCTTCAAAATTCAGGTGACTTTATACGTAATGAAGACTCCTCTTAGATTCAGGTAACAAAACCCTTAATGTATTGGCAAAACAGGCCGGAAATTCGAGCAAATGTTTAAAAAATTGAAAAAATAGGTTTTAATATTTTAACAAAAATTTCTGAAACTTTTACAAATTCCCTATAACGGACTAACTCCTCTTTCCCGGTCATCAGCTTTTAAAAAAAAATTAAGAAAATTTTTAGAAAAATTTTCAAAACTTATATAGGGACCAGGCTATACCATAAGAAAGTGCAAAATGTTTTGCACATTACAAAATGCTATACTTCTTAAGCTAAACTTTTTTTTAAAATAGCTGATAAATGACCGGAGGGCACTTTTTCAATTTTTTTCCAAAACCTTATATAATTTTTTATCGAAAAATAGCTGGTAACCAGGAAGCAATCGTAGGTACGTTTCATAAATTTTGGGGGTAGTAATAGGGACTTTTCCCCATTTTTTCCAAACTTCGTAGTTTTTTTTTTTTAAGAAAGAAATTGGGGCAACCGCCTCCCTATCTCTCCAATGACGCCCCTACTTACAACTACTCCTCCCACACTTCCCTTCCGGTTATCAACAACTTTTAAATAAGGTTCGAAAATCCATTCTCCACCCACTCTAGTCATCGACTATTTTTGAGAAAAAAAATGCAATGCGAGAGCTATGCATTAGTCATGTAACCTGTCGGTAAAGGATCCCACCAATGATTTCGGAGGAGCACTCACACACTAGCCCCGGCACTGGGAGTCAGAAACCGATCCGAACCAATACTGGACCACATATAGTCTAATATATATGTACTTACTGTCAAATATACAATACATATATACACTTACTTTCGGGACTTTTAAACATGCGTACAAACTAGTATAAACCTCTATTTTAAACAACACATTTGACAAGCTGACGCCGAATAAACAACTAAATAAATGTTTACGCCAACCGCTGACTGTTGGTGCATATGTTCCTGAACGTGAGTTTTCCTCTTCGGAATCGCCAGCCTCGTAAGAACTTTTAGTGATAATTGAACTGGGAGTTTCTGTTGACGTGGTCGGTTTCACCATAACTAATTCTGAGATTTCATAAAGGTTCATGGGTTCTAGACCCCGCAACCATGCATCCTCATCATCACCATCTTCGAGTGTAACTGTTTTTTCAGTCAATGTTTCTAATTCTTCTTCCTGCTCTTCGCGATCTTCACTTTTTGCTTCTTCGTAACTAAAAAATTCCAAACTCGAGCTCGTTTCAAAAAGACTTTCTCCACTTCCAACTGTCTCTTCTTCTTCATCGTCCTCTTCTTCTTCACTACTCCTACATTCTGGTTCTTCTTCGTCTATTTCATCTGCTCCTTCAAGAATGTCTTTTACTGTACCTTCGCTTTCACGCTCTTCTTCACTAGACCCTTCGATTTCAGCACTGTCTAAGTTCAATTCAACGTAGTTTGTTTCTTCGTTGTTTCTTTCTTCTTCCGGTATTTCGTTTTCTGAGGTCAGCAAATCTTCTAATTTCTCGTCGTGGAGCGCTGATTCTTCTTCCACGTTTCCTTCCTCTTCTTCTTCTTCTTCATCATCATCATCTTCATTTTTGTGATCTTCACTCAACTTCGGCTCAACATTATCATCCTCACCGTCTTGAAATTTTACTTTTACATCGGGCGCTTTCTTAATGTTTTCAGCGGTGTTATACGGTTGATATTGACTGCTAGAACGAACATCCGTTTCAAATGTTAACAATCCCTTCGAAGCTCTGACAGGTTTTTTCAAACTTTTACGTGATTTTGTGCTTCTTTGGGTCGTGGTACTCAAAACATCAAAGCTTTTTGCACCTTTTCCAAGCTTTGTTTTGGTAGGTAAAAATTTCGAGAAAGCTCTCGATCTAAATCTAGAGCCTCCTCCAACTTCATCTTAAAACGAAATTCATATTTTTTCTTCTTTTATAATTTCGAACTATTTAAAACAAAAGTTAAAAAAAATTATTCCCACCTTTTTCTAAGGATTCAACATCGGTATCACTCATTTATTATTAACGAACTCTCGCGATTCAAAATCTTAGTCTCAGTGAAAACGTAGTTGAATACGACGCTGATGCGTAGCAGTTGAACGGTTTTTTATTTGAAACACAACACGTTGCTGGTTGTTTTAAATACAAATTTTTCTTTAAAGTGAACTATATTAAATTCTTTAAAGTTTGCTATAAGTGCTTATTTTTATCAACTTTTTTCATCAACTCAGGCATGTAATTTCAGCTTTCAGAGGGGAAATGGATGAATCCCCCACCCACGTCAAAAACATGGCTCTTTTATCAGTTGGTCAAAAGTGGATATAGGTGAGAGCAAGTAGGGGTGCTAGTGCTAATTAATAAGTAATTTAATGCGCTCCTGTATATAAACAGTATAATCAGTCATGGACTCCTTAATAATAGCTATTAAGGAGTCCATGAATCAGTATAATAAAAGATACGTCTTTGGGGCTCTCAACAACTTAATGTTTCAACAAGTTATTTGTTAAACTTATTTCTCCATCTTGCTCGAGTGGGAGGCCAAAACTTTGACTGACAAAATTTGATTCTGTTTCTATATATATAAAAATAAAATTATGTGTATGTGTGTGTGTGTGTAACTTATGCATTGCGACACCATTCATCCGATCGTAATGAAATTTTTACACAATGGAGGAAGGTTATATATATATATATATATATATATATATATATATATATATATATATATATATATATATATATATATATATATATATATATATATATATATATATATATATATATATATATATATATATATATATATATATATAGTTCCCGCTCATTTTGTGACCAATTTTAATTATATATATAATATATATATATATATATATATATATATATATATATATATATATATATATATATATATATATATATATATATATATATATATATATATATATATATATATATATAAAAATGAACTGGAACGGAAAAGCAACTGAGAGCGAAAGAGCGAGCGGGAAAGGAGGGAAAGCGACCGGGAATGGGAGAGCCACTGAGATCAAAAAAGCAAGCGGGAAAGAGAAAGTGACCGGGAGCGGTCTGACTGACCAGCTTCAGCTTGAATGCCAATATACTAATATAATGAAAGGTTGTGCCCTATCCAAAAATTTGCATTTGATTAAGCAGAGTAGCAAGAGGCATTCCACCCCAGTCTCCAGGGACTTCACTTCATAAATTAATCACTTACTTATAACTTTCAAACTACACCGGTTGAATGGTTGACACCAACTGAACTGAGAGGATCAACCCAGTCGTTTTCTGCCAAGAGATACTATTTCATTCATTCTAAAATTACATTTAATACACCACGCATAACCGTAGCGTATTTATTACCAGGAAGCAGAAATTAGACAAAAACAACCCAACTCAATAACAAAAACAATTTTATTAAAAGTCCACAACAAAAAATAGAGTTCCAATTCATATTAAAAAATTTAAAAAGCTTCTGAAAAACACTGTGAACTGGCAAATAAGATGCAACGAAGCTACTATAAAAAATCTAATCTAACCTACATTTTCAAAAATACAAATACAATTGACCTTGCCAACCATCTTTCGACACACACACACACACAATATCGACAAACTGTCATCTATTCCACATGGTCTTTTTGTAGGCCTAAAAAACAGAAAAAAGCATCGAAACATGATGCTGATCATTTTTTCACAACATAATCTACAGATCAACAGAAAACAATCATTTACATGAATTAAAATTCAGCAATTTCGTCAGACAGAAAAACTGTTCAGATTAACAGGCTTAGTTTGAATTATGAAAATGTCACTCAATCAGTCTTAAGCGAGTTAACCACAGCGCATATTTTCAGAGCAGGTCCAAGTTTAACGTTCAGCGTAGTCATCAAATGATCCTCCTTCAATAATCCGAGGGCAGGACCGTCGATTTCTTGCTGCCGAAACTCCTGGGCATAAGTGGCGCAACCGGGAAGAGAACCAACAAAGTTGAAAACATCGTTGACGCTCCACTGCGACAGAGGCTTGTCCGGGCAGACGACCCCGGCAAGATCTTCGTTGGAGGTCGTGGTGCCAGACAAATGTTGTTTTGCAGGAGATATGTTGTTTGGCTGTTGCTGTTGCTTACTGGGGGTTACAGCAGTAGTTGGTGTAGAGTAGGAGAGATGTTGTTGTTGTTGTTGTGGTAGAAGGGTGTGATCGAATTGTTGTTGTTGTTGTTGATTTGCAGTCGTTAAAAGCATGTTGTTGATAGAAGATGGTAGAGTCGAAGAGGCTGTGGCTGGTATGTGAATCGAAGCTGCGACTGTGGCCGTGTTGGGCTGATCGTAATAATGACACATTTTCAGTTTAATTGGATGAATTATTATTATTTTAAATACAAATAAGAACTTAACAGCACATTGTTAAATAATAACACTTGAAAAGCATCCCGATAACAAAATAATATAACGCACGCATAAAAAGCATATTAAAAATATTAAAATGCAAATTGTCTTCACTTACTCCCCTCTCAGAATTAAGGAATTGCGGCTGGCTCTTGGGCTGACCAAGAGGTCTTTTGCTTCCTTTGACGACGGACATCATGCTAAGTGGTTTGACATCAGCTGTCGTTGAAGCATCGCTGCCCGAATCAGTCACCTGCTTGTATCTGTGACTGTAGGCACTGAACCTTTTCGAACATGAAACAGAGCAAAATCTTTTCGAACAAGGGAAGTTTTCAGCCAGATCGGTTTTTCCGCAGAATTCGCAGGTGAGGTGCGTCACAGATGATCTGTCCTGGTTGACTGTTTTTCCATTAAAGAAGATTTCATGAAAATTTCATGAAACAATGTTTTAATAATAAGGTTTCCATAAAATATGGAACAGATATGTTATAATATTCTGTAATATTCAACAAACTTTTGTTCGCAGTAGCCAGTTTGGGTTGAGGATGAAATTGTGCCTGCGACAGATGTAGCTGGGGTGACGGCTGTACGTGAGACAGAATCTGATTGTTCGCAGTTGGCAGAAGTTGAGCAGCTTGTTGTTGATGCGTCGAGCTGAGATTTATGGCTGTCAGCTGAGCAGGTACTGCTGTCGACATGCAAACGGCTTCCTGCCCGGTGTTCATGGTAACGACAACACTACTGCTGGCATTAGTCGCAATGATGTTGTTGCTGCTAGGTGTCATATTGACATTGCTAGCAGCAGCTGTGGTATTATTATTCTTTACAGGTTCATCTAGCCCTAAGTAAAAATAAATTATAATTCAAATTAACACACTTTATTGAAATAAAATTACATCCATTACACTAGTGTTCTTAGTCACCATTCAGGGAAATCGTGTAATAATACAAACTCGGTCGTTTCGAAGAAGGCTGACTTTCATCTTCTGTTTCATCATCGTCATCATCGTCGTCTTCGTCATTATTTTCTTCTTCTTCTGTGCTCGAATCTTCCATTTTATCCGAGTCGTGTTTGTTTTTTCCAGCAGGTGATGACTCTTTAGTCGATGCTGCCAGTGATTCTGACGATGATGATCTCAAACTTGATGTCAAAAATTGGTTGGCAAGAGATATTCTATTGACCTGAGAAAGATAATTTATATATATATATATAATTGATACAGATTTCTTCACATTGGGAACATCATCACAGAGTGGTATGGTGCCTGCCTGCGGACCAGGTTGCTGAGGTTTGAATCTCGCTGGAGTTACCAGAAAAAGGCCAAAAACTATTATTAGATGATAAAAAATTTGTAAAAAAAAAAAAAACAAATAGCTTACTGGAAAAGGTTCAGTGGCTTCTTGTATGATGAATCCTTCAATGATGTGTGTCAGAACCTTTGGCTTGGCATTCCTCTTTTTTTTCATTTTCTTTACTTGTCTCTTGGTGCTTGCCACCGTGACCGCGGTTTTGACCGGTAAGCTTCCTAATTTATTGGATGGTTCTTCAATAATGACCAATCTTTGCTCATCTCCATCTTCCTCTTTCGTGGTTGAAAGCAGATGAAAATTTAGATTATTTGCTTCGTCATGATTGAAATTATCGTTATTGACCGGACCTCCGTGAGGAAATGCCGTTGCGGTCGATACCATTTGAAGGTTTTTATCGTCGATCGGGAAAGACTGTTGTTGATGCTTTCCGAGATCCGCGACGTCGACGATCATTTTTTCGACACCGCGTTTTTCGTCGCTGTGAATCTGCTGCTGCTTTGGTTGAACGACGATGACAGGTGGAGGTCGTCCGGTCAGTGAAAGATCTTGAACCGTCACAGAAGATGGATCACTGGTTGGCATTGGAGATTGGGCCAGTTTCGCAGGTGTAGCTACGACGGTGTGCGATGAAGTTAATGGCAAAGACAACGAGGGCGCAGTATGATGATGGGCAACATTGGTCTGCGCACTCGACGAACTGTGGTTCGATGACGTCGCAGCGGACGACATTGTCGATGATGTTGACTTAGCAATACTCTGAAGTTTGTTTGACACAGATTTGTTACCCGATTTCCCACTAATTTGTTGACTTCCCGACACTCCTCCGGATTTGTCTCCACCTCTTCTAGGTTGCGGAGTTACTTGATTGATGACTGCTGCAGTTTGTGGTGCAATGTTTGCAATGTCTGTTAGATTGAGTGCCATACAAAATGGATGAAGTCACCATTTAATTATTTATAGCACGAAGTCTATACTGAGTATTTTTTATTACTAAAAGCATTTCACAACACAAAATTTACTAAATAAGAATAAATCTCAATAAAATAATCATAAATAAATACAAATCACGTGACCAAACAATTGTTGTCAAATAATAACAACTTTTATGAAAACGGTTCAACCATAAACAATGAAGAAATGTCAAAGAATTTCTTAAAACAAAAAAAAAGCCGTTACTTTTAACTTGCTGCATTGGCACGTTACCAACAACCCCCTGTTGGTTCGAAAACGGATCTGCAGTTCTGATATAGAGGGGTTGGGATCCAAGGAGTGTTGTGGTCCCCCCTGGTTGGGGAGCTACAAGAAGCTGTTGATTCATAATTGGTACCTGAGGAGGATTATTAATTCAGGTATTTATTAATTAAATAGTTTCCTTAAAAATACAAAATAAAAAACTACCTGAATCTGTCCGAGATTTAAAACTGTTGGATTAGAACTGAGAAGCTGACCGGTGTTCGTGATGAAGCTGGGACCAGCGAATCGCAGAGCTCCGTTGTTGCCGATGGTGATTTGAGCAGCCTGGTGGTTCATGGTTCCGAGGTTGAGAGGTCGTTGCTGTTGGTAGATTGTTTGCTGTTGTGGTGCTTGTTGAAGAGTTTGGTTGGGGAGCATGCCTGTTTCAATTGAGAAATTTTATAGGTTAACCTTCGTTTTTTATTTTAAAAAAATTGTATTACTGATGAATTTATTGTCATGGAAAACTATAAATTATTTATTTTTTTAAGAAAATGTCTGCTCGATTTAATGTCTTATATCTACAAAGAACATTTTATTGGAAAGTTAAAGAACTAAATTAAGCAGTTTTTTCTGTTTTTTATTATGTGATAAAATATTCAATATAGAAACCGATCTTTTAAATTAAAATGCATCACTGATAACTGTAGTAAACACCGATATTTTTTAACAGTAATCAGCAGCTCAGTCCTTAAGAGCACATGGACAAACGAGACATGGCAGTGTTGCCGGTGACGGACAGCTCGGATTCAATTGGAACCTCGACTCGGACTGTCTGTCATTGGAAACACCACCTTTCCTCTTGCGTGTGCTTTATATATAATGATACATGTAAATGATACATGTAAATGATACATGTATAATGATACATGTATAATGATACATCATTATACATATAATGATACATGTATAGATATATAAAATTTTAAATGCATATTATAACTAAAACTGTGTTACGCATGTGTAGGTACCAATGATTTGATTATAATAACGACTGATTCAAAATTCCTTATCGTCACAATTGGATTTTTCCACTCGATGCAAATTTCATCCTACAACCAATCTATACAGTTTTATGTACTTAATGAGAATTATGTATAAAAAAAAATTTATCTAAACGATGTTTCATATCAAGACTTATTTCCCTAATGTCTTGTTTAAGTCTTGAAAAAATCTTTTGACTCAATTCCTTCTGCATATAAATAAAAAGGAATTGAAAGCCCTGTCATCATTCAAATTAACTCCAAGCCTAGTGGGCTGGGCTCACTCATAGATATTAATTTATCTATCTATATATCTATCTAAAATAGTTCATTCTTGTGAAAATTTATCTCTCTATTTCTCTATGAATATTCTTTTCTGTCAGATGAAAAATAAACCAGATTGTTATGTAACATCTCAAAGACTGAATTGAGTAATAATGTTTTTGTACAATTAATCTAAAAGTATAACAAAAGTTCTTTAACAATTATAAAATTGTCTGATTGGTTATTGTTGAATAATGACCACTTCAACAATTAATCTAATTCTGTCTATATTTGGATGAAACAAGTGAAAGTTAATTTAAAAAATTAAAAACATGCTTTTAAAATAGCTGAAAAATTTCATAGCAACATCGTAAAAATATTACCCAGGTGAATAGTAAACAAAAGATATACTATGGCATCAACATTTTTGTCATCATTATCATATGCTTCTTTAATTTATTACAAACTTTTATTTAGGTTCAATCTCTGTTTGTGTGTGTGTTTGTGTTATCCGTTACTCAATCAACAACATTTAACCATTACCTAATTTGACTTTAAATAGTCTAAATATCAATATTGTTTTGGTCTTGAAAAACAAAACATAATGAAATAAGAATTTATAATGTCATAGCCGATCGTTTGTATGTTTATTGGTTCAATAGAGGTTTGCACACCTTTTGAACAACCAACCAAAATGAAACATGTTACTAATTGGAACCAAGCAAGCAAAACAACAATATATTTATTATTATTTATGTCAGCTCCCTCCTCCTGCTTTCAACACTCAAGAAGAATTATGTTTATCCTCCTTAGAAAAAAACTTTTTTTTCCAAATTAAACCACTTTCTGAAAAATAATTAGTGGTAAATATGCATCTTATCAAGTACTTGATATTACAAAATTTCTGAACCGATGTACCTGACCATGGAAAGCAGGTCAAACAAGAGTTAGAGGATTCTGTCGTAGGATGGATTTAAAGCATCCTGCTGGCAGCTGGCCAATGATGAACCAACTACCTTTTAGATATAAAAAGCCTTTGCTGTTTAAAATCTATATCATTGACCAATGATGTACTCCGTATTTGGTATGAGGAAATACTTTCTTGATTGTCAACCATACAAAAGTATTTGAATTTGAGGTCATCAATAAAGCAGAAGATCAACTGATTCTTCAAAGTTGTTTGAATCTATTTTCTGGCTTTTGAAACCTAATAAAAAAGTGTGTATTTTTCACTGTAAAAATGAATGTAGTCTGAAATACAACCTTGCTGATGAATTCACCAAACATAGAGTTTTACCAGATTTAGTAGGAGTTGGGGTAAAGATTTGGCATTCTCATTTGTCAAATAGTTAGTAAATGACGTAGCACCACATGTGTTACAAAGAGAAATATGAAAAATGTTTTTATTAGTGTATACGGGGGGGGGGGTTAGTCAATTCTCACCTCAAGTAGGCAATTTTGTGGTGTGGCTAGTAAGAAACAACTTGAAATTTAAAAAAAAAAGAGTAACTAAGTTATATCATTTTGTTATTTGAAGTAGAGAAAAGAGGGCAATCACCCGGATCTTTCTAATTCAAGACTCCGACAATCAAATGATCCAAAGTAGTTCAAAATCTTCAAAATACCAAATAACTTCTAATGTGGAGATTCATTCTTAATTGCAAAGATGTCAACTGCAGTTTCTAAATACCAGAGATCAAAATAAAAAATTAGAGAAACCAAGCCTGGATTACATCTGTAAGATTCTCTTTGCTACAAGAATGATCAACACCAAGAATGGACTTCCTGCTCAAATAATGATTTAGAATGTTTCTTCCTTATAATGATTTAGAATGTTATGCCAATGTGAAACCACATCAGAACTTCATCACATTACCAGATTTTGTTGAAAAACTGCAACTGACTTTTAGATTTTTTAATTTGCATGTTATTTTTTCATTGATTTTTGGTTGTTTGTTACACGTAATTATCGACTTATTTAGACTTTTGCGCATGATATTATAAATATATTTTATTTCAATTTTCAAATGATTTCATTTAAAACTTAAATTTTTTATGTATTATAATTAAAATTGTCAATTATAGGATTATAAAATTATTCTTTATACCCAGGCTTAATGTAATAAAAATAAAATAAAATAAAAATATATTAGCCTCAATTAAGCATTTGTAATATGGCCTTTTATATTCCCTTTTTCAGTCAATAATACCCGTTGGAGAAAAGATTTAACATCCGCTGCCGAGAACCTACGAGTTTGAAATTCTCACCGATTGTTCCGAAGAGCAGTTGACCTTGTTGTGTTTGTTGCTTTTGAAGAAGTTGTTTTTGATTCATGTTGTTATTGTTGTTGTTGTTACACATGCCCATGCTGTTCTGCTGCGGAAGAACTGTCGCGAGGCCCTTCACGGAGAGAGTCTGCTGCTGTTGCTGGGGTATTCCGTACGATCCGGAGACTGTGAAGCGGATCATGGAGACGTTTTGTTGCGGAGTATTTTGTTGCTGAGACTGTTGCAAGCAGGCGATGTTCTGTTGTTGTTGCGACTGTTGTTGCTGAGAGGTGGCTGGTAGGATGGCTTGGTTTTTAGTTGTCGCATCCGTTTGCTGGGTTTGTTGTTGGAAACCAGCAAGGTTGGCCTGTTGTTGTTGTTGTTGATGTTGTTGCTGAGCTGTGTGTTGTTGTTGAATAGTTACTCCATTGTTCTGTAGAGCTGAAGGTAACATACATGCCTATTGATATACTTTTGTAAACCAGACCATATATAGCATTTTGATTTACTGTAGTCTTTAGTGCTATTGAATTCAACTAAGCTAATATAATTATTCATATCCTTAAATTTGAATAATGTTGACAGAAGTTGAAAAGTCATAAGCAGCCAGAAATATTTCAACTCAAATAACTTCGTAAACTTATCAGCATTTAAAAAGCTTTTAAATCTTTTTTATTTATTATAGACATATAATTTCAGAAACCCATACAAAAAGTAGTTATTTTGATTACAATACGAAACCTTAAAATTAAAAGTTTACATGTAAAGCAGGTTATATTCATTATCATCTACCAAGAGTCTGTGTTTGAAAATATCAAAGATGAGAATCTAGTTCACATTATTTCTTACCTGGCACTGATTGGAACATGAACTGTTGCTGCAGACACTGTTGCTGAATGAACTGGTTGGGGCCGGTTTGAACTAATTGAACTTGGGGCACCCCAGAAACGACATGACCCCCTGTGAAAGTATTACTTGGGGAAGCTAGAAACTGTTGACACCCCATGGCTGAAACATCGATCTGTTAAAATTAAAAAAGAAAAATTATTATCTGTATGCATATATTATTATTTTATATATATCGGAGGAGTTTGAAGTCAAACACTATGACACGAGATTTATATATATATAACACATCCCTTGTACATATTTTAAATAATCCAAACCACGTGATCTGACGTTCTGACTATATAATTGGATTGGAGTGAGAAGTTTCTATTTCAACATCAGCACAATGAACATAAGAAACGCACATACATTTAAGATGTACGTGTTAAACAAATATTAGCGTGCACATTTTTTACACATGGATACAAATATCAATTTAAGGGCAATGCCACAAAAGCTGGCACTGATTCAGAATGTTGGAATGTTATTCTGTCTTGGAAGGAAGACAGAGATTGTAGAGTTTTCCGTACTTTACTTTAATAACTAAGACCATAAAATGAAGGGCCAATCATTCAAATTCAAAACTTTTAATTACATTCAATTTTCAATTAAAAATTCTGAAGTTTAATGGAAAAAAATTAGTTTCAGATGTGTCTGGAAATGTAAAATAAATCAGAAGCAGACTCAGAAGTGGTTCTATGCCGTGTGTATATATTACTATATATATATAGATAAACGCCGTGGTGATGCTATGAATGTATTTTATTATATATAAAGAGGTGTATGTGTGTATGTTTGTTTGCGTTTGTGTGCGTGTGTTTCTTGTACGTGAGTGTGCGTGTGTTTGTGTGTGTTTGTGTGAAGGTCGTGAAATGTTGGTGGTGGTAAGGAGGATTGGTAGAGACACACATGTTAATTGAAAGTGAAATCCATCATAATTTTGCATCAAAACAATCAAAACCATTCAAAGCTTCTCTCTCCAGCAGTCCATTTATCACATACACAACAACAACACACTCACACAACAAAACAGAAAGATATTAACACAAGAATTTTCCACTGGTCTTTTATTTTATGCCCCTCACCTCTGTGCTATTATAACTCACTAGATGGATTACCTGGTCCTTTTGAGTATTTCTCTTACTGTTTTACTTTCTCTATGTTTCTTTCCTTTCCTTCTCCCTCGCTCTCTTTTTATCAGCTCTCTCTCACTCTGCTCATTAAATTTTCTCTGTGGAGGCAGGGTAGCATTTGACCTGCCCGCAACCACTGGATTTTTTGCCCATGATATATAAAATAAATAGGAAATTGTTTGAAAATTGCTTAAAAACATTGTTACACAAATTAAAATAGAATTCTCTTATGCAAGAATAACCGTATATGTTCGTCCAGGAAAACCTTTTCTGACCAAAACTCACCAGACGATCGGCAAATTTTGTTTTCTCGAAATAAATACAAACATTCATCTGGCCACGCTTCTCAAGTTTACCAAATTTCAAACAAATCAGTTCATTATTTTCTCACTATAGTGCACAAAAAAACCGAAGTTGCCTTTTATTTATATTAGGGCTGTGCCGGTATATCGGCATGGCCGGTTTTTGGCAATACTGGTTCCGCCGGTTTGAAGGATGCCGGTATTGAACAATCGGCATTCAGCACATCACGCATAAAAAATAAAAAAGTTAAAGACCTACAGCAGCAGTATGGGAAGTGCAATTTACCTGTATGCCCATTGATTGCTACACTTCAACTACGGACAACCGTTCTTAGCAAAAGCATAGCACTAATGGTCTAGCACCGTTTCGCTTTGCGGACGGTAACACTAACGCACTTTAAAACACTATTTCTAGCCTTTTTCAGGCTTTCGACCTTATACCGGTACCGGTAGTGTCGGTTTTTGGCCCGGAAATAATGGTACCGGCAGAAAAAAAAACCATACCAGCACAGCCCTAATTAATATAAATTTTGTAAGGGTTTGGTATTTGGTCTGATGGTCAATGCTTTGTGGCAGGGTAGGGTCAGAAAAAAAATTGAACATTGGCAAGTCCAATTACACACCTGCACATATGCACACATACTCATCTACAATGCACAAACATTAAGCCTCATATTTGACCGAATGAATTGTAAACACTGTAAATTAATAGATCAATTGAAATTATGTTGGTTTCCATTTAATATATTGAGAGGTACTATTCAATATAAATTGCTCCAACAAATATATAATAATAGTCACCAGCCAACATAGGTCCTGTTAAATCATAAAACAAGCTTAAAACAACTTAGTTTTTCAAAAATCCTCAATATTTTGTAATTCGGCAGCTTCTAATTTTTTAAAGTCATTTTTGATGATAATAAATCTATAAAATGGAACAAGTAAAGATAAAAAAAGAATTTTTAAAAAATTCTTTTATTTGCCTCTTTATCTGAGTCAACGAAATAAAATTTTTGAATCTAAAACAACCACGCTCAATCTTGTACATCGTTTATTTCTTTCATATGAAATCAAAATTCATAAATTTAACTCAATGTATGGATTAGTTGTTATCTAAAACACTTTATTCATATATTGTTATCAAGAATACAGCTATTCTGAAAGTTTCAAAGCTCTATATATAGATGAATATTAGTCAAATTTGCGTTTACCTGTAACGGACCACTTTAATTAATTTTAATTGATTTAAGGCCTAATTCATGTCGGAAACATTAAATTCATGTACTGTCATCCAGAATAAAGCTTTTCTGAAAGTTTTAGAGCTCTAGGTGGTCGAAAAGTGGGTGAATTTTTTCTTCTAAGATTTGATCACAACAGACAAACAAACATATTTAGTTAAATAAAAGCATTTAAAAAAAATTGACTACAGTCTTCTAAAAATTTGATACGTGAAGTAGGTGAGGATTGAAAATATAAGAAACTTTTGAATCAATATGGAAAAAATAAATATTGCTTTTTTTAATAAACTAAAATCTGATGGTTCATTTCTCTACAGATAAAATTATAATTTTAAAAAAATAAAAATTTTATTTTATTCTATATTTTATTCAAGTTTTGTTCAATCGATCTGAAAGTTTAATAGAATGTAAAGATCTTGACCACAAATAAACCCATCAAAATTCCAGTTTGATTGGATAACAGAAATTTTGTTTTTTTAAGGATCCCAAGTATGTCTGAAGCAAGCATTGCAAACAAACACTGTGAAGTTAATATTAAGGATTTAATAATAATTATTATATGGAGTCCTAACTGGAGACTTAACACACACACACACACACACACATCAATCTACAGGTGTGAATGAAAAGATGCACAAAAATAATGCATGCACGAAGCAACTTCACATTTAATGATCTCTGTAACAGAGATTCACAATTCATTCAAGATCTTTGTTCGTTGCTTTAAATCCAGGAAAGTATTATTTTAAAAATAAGCTGGATGGTGACTTAAAATGAATGGAAAACATCTCCAAATAAATCTTCTTCTCTGAGGAGATATGATTGAGAAGATTGTAAACGATGATGATGATGATGATGATAATGATGATGATGACGATGATGATTATGATGATTGTGATGATGATGGTGATGATGAATCCATAACCAAAATTACATTGAAACTGCCACAAATACATTGATATAATAATTTATGTGAGTGTTATAACAAAAACAGTAAACAAGTGTGATACCTGTTGAGTCCTTGTGAGGTCAGGAGAACAGAATATCTGAGCACCGTTGAAAATCGTTCCAGGCTGAGCAACCAAGCTGGAAAAATTCTGTGGACTGATGAGACCCTGGCCGAGGTTCGTCAACTGGAAGGTTTGCTGTGCTGGAAGATTTGATGCAGTTGCCTGGTGCAGCTGAAATCCACCAGTTTGTTGTTGCTGCTGTTGTTGTGCTTGCTGTTGAGCTTGCTGCTGCTGTTCAACTGCTGTGACCTGTGCAACAGCGTTTGTGGACGAAACAGGATGGACAATCTGCTGACTGACAGTTTCTTGTGCCACAGCTACTCTCTGCTGTACGGCTACATTATCAGAAACGACGACAGTTTGCTGAAGGACGCCCTGCATCGTCGTGGTTTGCTGCAAGGCGCCGTGGGCTTGCGACGAGGACTGGTCGCTGCTGCCCAGCTGGACGTTGAAGCAGCCAGCAGCTGTTTGGTGATTCAAGCCAGCTGCTACTGCTTGTTGAAATTGTTGCTGATGAGACACCACGATGTTGTTCTGCTGCACCGTCAGAGGTGAAACGTTGGTGATAGCAGTGGGACTGGTGTTGAAATTAGTTGGCATTGCTACCATGCCTTGCGAAAGTTGGTGAACCTGGGAAAAGAAAAAAATAACCAGGAATTAAAATCAAATAAAAGCTAAAAAAAATATATCCAGTACATAACGATTCACAATTAACTAATAACGTTAATGGAAAATAAACTTTTTGCCAAGAAATATCTCCAGGCAGGCAACTAACTAGCACCGACAACACGAGGACACATATGCGTTCGAAGTTATAAATCATCACACACTTCATTCCAACTGAATGACAGCTTCAACAGGGCGGTCTTCTATATTTTTTTTATTTCAACTTCAAAAATAATTGCGCCCATGAATTCAAAGAATAACAATAAATAGCACCTAACTGACACACACACACATATTATATTATAAATATAACTGGAACGTGCTTTCTATAATATTATTCCCAGTGACTCAGAGGAATTAATGGGAACATGCACAGCTGATGCTGGTTGCACAATAGGATGAGGCTGGAGGACTGAATAACTCAGAAAAAGAGCTAAAATGGTGTCATGGAAGATGGAGCTAAAATGAGAACATAGGAGACTCAACTAATAATAAGAGCAATAATAATTATTTATTTATTGTGACCACACAACTGGGCTCATTCTTCTCAGCTCATCTTACTTGTATTTTTCAAAATGAAAAACTACTGTGAGATGCTAATGCAAGCATGCTCTCCAGTGCCACGTGATGCACCACCACCATCAAGTCAACACATATAACTTATTCACATACATCACACAGATGCACACACACACAAGCACACACCAGAGAGGTTTCATTCCATTACAAAAGCCCACATGTGCAAATGTCCTCACCGCCGCCAGCAACTTTAACACACATACACACGCACGTGCACAATAATGCACGTACACACATACACAAACCACTCACACGTGACAATTTAAACAATGATAAAGCTACAATGGTAAAAAAAAGAGAGATAAGGCAGTCCATTAGGCAAAACACGATTAATGATCACGATCTATAAATAACCAGGAACGAACAACAGGGACCAATTAGACAAGGACACACAAAAAAAGTAGTTTTCAATGTTACACACCTGTGTGGGGTCTCCCAAGATGTTTTGAGGTTCAGCTGAGATGATTGTTCCTGCAGCAGATGTGGCAGATGCAGCAGCAACTGTCATGGCAACAGCGGCAGCAGATGACAAGGAAGCATTAGAGGAGGAAGCCATCACTGGATCGCATCTATTTAAATTCCTATCAATTTCCTGGCCGGCTTTAGCCTCAGTCAACATTTCAGACACTTGTCCTCCTGAGACACAGCTTGTTGTGCTAATAGACATCGCATTTGGCACAGATGATGATGAGAAGGCAGATGTTGATGATGCAAACGACGACGACGAATATGAAAACGACGATGATGATGATGAAATAGAGTAAGAACTAAATGAAGATGAGGAGGATGGTACAGAGCGGTTGTGCTTGGTGGTCTGCGCTTGTGAACTTTTTAATGACGCTCGTGGTGGTGAGAGCTTCTGTAATGATGGAGATGATGACGATGACGACGAAGTTGATTGCGGAATAGGGACTGTAGATGGAAAATGTGGAACAACTTGAGTCTCCTTTCCAGGTGATGCTGAAGATGACGTCTGATGCTGTTCTGCTGCTAGTGGTGATGGTGATGATGATGATACCAAGGATGTTGCAGATGATGCAGATGATTCAGAAGAGATAGATGCTACAGTCTGTTCCATTTCAGATAAATTCTGTCCAGTCTCTGACGACATCTGAAATGGAAGATAATTGTCTAGATCAAAGGAAAAGCTACAAGGAGAAAATGAACTTAAAGAAGACTGGAAACAAAAGAATGAAAGAAAAAATATCGCCGATGCAAAAAGAACATATCACCCCCCCCCCCTCCCCTACCCCCGACCTAACCTCCCCCCACCCACCGAACCACCAGAAGAAGCATGTGTATGATGTATAATGCATGCAGAGCTACATGGGATGTATTTATTTATTATGCATGTAAGGTACAAACGCTAGCGTGCATAAAAGCATTCAAGCATAGAAGAATTTCATTTTCTTTTGCGACATCTTCTTGAATATTAACTCAATTTTAAATATTTTATTTCAATTCATAATAAATTAAAGGAGCAATATTTCACGAGGTCACGACTGGGGTCACCAGTGCTTTCTCTCAATGGAACAATTGATGCTTACCAGAACACAATTATCTGGCAAAAAAAGAATTTTTTACAGCACGGAAATTACAAAATAATTGTAAATATCAAATTACACAAGTTACTTTTATTTGCACAAATTCACAAGTTTCCACTCATCATCATCATCATCGTCATTATCATTATCATCATCATCATCATCATCATCATTATCATCACTACAGACAGCTGGTTTCCAAGGAAAAAAACCAGATGCCTGACAGGCAGGCAAATGAATGAAAGGAAAGAAAGAAAGAGACTAAGCGATTTTCAGCCAGTATTAGGAAGCCTTACAGGATCCTATCCGTGAGTTATCCAGTGGAAAATGAATGGATGACCGATGTCCATCCATGGAGAAATGATGTTGAAGATAATATGGAGACTTCTTAGAGTGGCAGGTTTCAAGTTTGAATCACTTCATTATAAGATCTTATTACGGAGGAGGATGCGAGAATATGAGGCTTAAAGATTGTAAGGACATGCAGATTGCCAGGCAAGAGGGAAAGGAAAATTATCATGGAAGATGCTTGCTGCATGAGACATTTAAGCCTCATTTACATGTAGAGACATTATGCGATTACATAATGATATCAAAACTGGATTATTATAATTATTATTGATTATTCCTTGAATGTAAACTAATATTGCCAAAAAACGGAACATCTCCAAACCAAAGTGCAGGTTTTAATGTTGGCTTTTTCTACTATGAGCATATAAACATAACTACTTGTTCAAACTACTCAAATACCACATAAATCAGTGGCTTAGGTAGAGATTTTGACATCCAGAATGCCCCCCTTCAGCATGTACCCTCTCCATACAAATTCAAAACAACGTAAAATTCTTCTACAATCTCTTATGGTTTATAACAACTACACAATTACACATGACACAAGACATTCTTTTGCTCTATGAATTTTTGTTACCAATAAAAAAAATTAATTAAAAATTCAAAAACATTTGCAAAGCAACCTAAAAACATATGCAGGCACCATTCAGTACACCAAAATTGCAACCCCGAAAAATGTATTGCTCGGGTGCATCACTTCCCACCCCCCCATACTACTAAATTGACATAAATGTGCATAAAACAGAATGATTGCTCAATAACTTTTACTGTGACAACTCTGATGACATCATTATAATACCCATTTATGCCACATGACATAAAATGGTTACAAAAATGTCAATCTCAATTACTCGAACTACATGGAACTACACGAAGCTACATGGAACTACACGAAACTACATGGAACTACACGGAACTACACGGAGCTTGTGGAGAATATTTTAAGTAGAATATTGTGTAATAAATTAAAATAGCATATTTAATATATACTAATATATTCTTGACATGAGTAAGAATCAAATCGAGACCATCGTGCCTCATGCATGCACTCTTGTCTCATCCATGCACTCTAGTCTCCGTTTCGACACTCTTTCCACCTTCTGCCCAGTTGTTCATAATTTACCAAATATATATGTATATGTGTACTAGTTTCTCTACTGGGGGCAATAGGGCTCGGCACAACCCGATTTTCGACACACGTGCGGGTAGCAGGTAAAAAGTGTGTGATCTCATATGCACGAGCAGTTCCCGGCAATGCTGAGGTGTATTTCACGAAGTGGCGCCTTAATGCTACGACCTTTACCTTTATATTTGATGAAAGAAAACTTTGCAGTTTCTGTCGGTTGTTCATAATTTTTCAAATAAAAATTCAATAAAGAAAAACTTAGTGCTAAGATATTGCAGAACCCAATACATTCTTCATATGGCTTACACAGAATAGTGCTAAGATATTGCAGAACCCAATACATTCTTCATATGGCTTACACAGAATAGTGCTAAGATATTGCAGAACCCAATACATTCTTCATATGGCTTACACAGAATAGTGCTAAGATGTTGCAGAACCCAATACATTCTTCATATGGCTTACACAGAATAGTGCTAAGATGTTGCAGAATCCAATACATTCTTCATATGGCTTACACAGAATAGTGCTAAGATATTGCAGAACCCAATGCATTCTTCATATGGCTTACACAGAATAGTGCTAAGATATTGCAGAACCCAATACATTCTTCATATGGCTTACACAGAATATTGCTAAGATATTGCAGAACCCAATACAATCTTCATATGGCTTACACAGAATAGTGCTAAGATGTTCTTGATTAGAGAAAAATCTTGACATTGAACTGCAACACTTTGAAATTTTTGGTTTCTGTGATTTTAAGGCATATCATCCTTTTTTCCACCCCAAATTTTAGGTCCAGAAGTGAAATGATCAAAAAATAGTATCTTTATTTTTCAAGTAGAATCTAAACAATAATTTTCAGATTTTTAGCATTTTCAGTTTTTGAGTACCAGTTAATCCAAAAAAACAAATAACTCTATTTTCCACACCACATTTGAGGTCCAGAAAATCAAATTTTCAAAAAATGGTAAAACACATATCTTTTTGTATTCTACGAAAAATCTAGGTACTAAATTTCAAAACTTTCATAATTTCGGATTAGAGATATGCGTTTTTCAGAAAAAAATCATCTTATATATATATACACTTAATAATACATTTCATTCAATGAAAAAAGCATTCATCAGCATTGTACTGTCATGCAAATATATGTATTAAGAGAAGGCTTTCCTATTCAAATCAGCTGCTCCATTCGTTGCCAGTCAATCCTCATCTGTGAAGAATTTTTATCACATCCTACTGGACAGTGTGAACTGAGTGTGGAATTATGTGCAAGTGAAAGTAAGGAGTTATGTGGCAAGTAAATTTAGTTGACATTATAGATGATGAATATGAAACAAATAAAGATGACAATTTTTATAGGAAACTGCTGTTGATTAAAAAGAGGTAGGTTGTGCCATCATAACAGACAATGAATTAATGAACTAACCATTAATGATTTGAGGAAACTTGTGTTCATCTCTTTGTAAGTTATATTTTCAGTAGAAAAATATTACTAAATTTAACAAAAAGGTTTAAAACTCGCTTTTAATTGGTCGCAAAACAAAACAAAAAACACACTATTCACACTCACACATACTTAACCATACTGGTTGATGTACAAGCAGGTACTTACAAGCAGCACGGGGGTGGGGGGATAGAAAAAAGTTTAGTTTTCAACATAGAAAAAAGTTCCTCATTACAAGCTGATCAAATTTAAACTAAATTTAGTTTTTCTCATTTGAATTATTTAACCACATTTAAATTTAAATGTTAGATAATTGTTTTTGATATTTTTCATTTAATCGGTTGTGAAAGAGTCAACTGTCTGTCAAATTTGTGTTTAGTAAATAAATTTGTATATTCAATAAAAAAACAAATTTAAAGACTTCGGAGATTACAAGAAACACAAAATGAATATTATATCAAAGCCTCCATTCGCAGAAAATAACAGCAATTAAAACATGGTTATTTAACACATATACACTAAACTAATATCAGTAGATCAATAAATTTATAGTATATAAATATTCATACAATGTATACTGGAGAAAGATATAAATATTCATATACTGGAGAAAGATATAAATATTCATATATGTATCCTGTAGAAAGATATAAATATTCATTCATACATGTATCCTGGAGAAATATATAAATTTTCATACATGTATCCTGGAAAAAGATATAAATATTCATTCATACATGTATCCTGGAGAAATAAATAAATATTCATATATGTATCCTAGAGAATGTTATAAATATTAATTCATATATGTATCCTGGAGAAAGATATGAATATTCATATATGTATCCTAGAGAAATACATTCATATATGAATATTCATACATGCATCCTGGAGAAATATATGAGTATGTCAATATTCAGACAAGTACCTATCTTGGAGAAAAAATGAAAATAAATTCAAACCCACAAAATTTAATTCAGAAACCACACAGTAACACACTCAAACTAACCTCACACCGACATACACACACACACACACACAGCAAAACAGCAGCCATCCTGCAACTAATGATTTCCAATGAACTTCAGAACATTACCTAGTAGCCACATGGAATCATCCACGACTTAACCAGGTCGGACGACTTACCTTTTTTAATAATTACATTAAATTAGTTCTGGCGCACCGACCGACGGCTAAATTACTTTAAAGTTAATAGAAAACGGCTAGTGCACCCGGGCAACTGGTACGCCAGATTTCCAAGTTGAACACGACCGTAAAACTTTAAAATTGCATATTCACTTCAGCTCAGAACAAAACGAATTCATTAACAAGTTCGCCTACTTCCCAGAAAATGCACCCTCCAAGTTTCAAGAGCAAAGCCAACCGCATATGAAGAGCAGGCATACTAAGTACTAGTAGATTATATACTTATTATTAGTTGTATTATTATTATTATCATTATTAATTAATTTATATATATATATATATATATATACAATTATTTATTATCATCATTAACATATTAAATGTAGTATATATATGCTTATTATTTGTACCTTGTATTATTATTGGTTGGTTGAAGCAAAACTGCACACCCACCACCGTCACAGCAGTGCAAAAGACATTGCGGAAATAGAAAGGAGGTTATCAAACTGGGTGCGATTCTCTTTCTTATCTGACGTTGGCTTTACGACAAAACGTACTAATTACTAGTAATTACATAAGTTATTAAATCCTGCCAAACGGAATTAAATTGACTTATGCAAAATGTTAGAATATGCAAACTGATAAAGATTGAACGCATATATATATATGTGTGCAAATGCTGATAGATATGCATATATGTATGTACCATCATCACCCTAGGCTCTCACCACAGTGGGATATCTTTAATCATATTACTTGTCACAACGAGTAGTAAAGGTTCGTTAGGTCCTTAAAAAATCACGTGACATCTCGGTGGTCCGTGGACGTGTGAACACATTGGTCACGTACGTAGACGTGTGAACACAATGGTCACGTACGTGGACGTGTGAACACATGGGCCACGTACGTGGACGTGTCAACACAATGGTCACGTACGGAGCGAGCAGGCGAATCAAGAACGGTTCTGTAAATTGAATACAGGAACGTCAATAAGATGAAATAATGCAATCCCAATAGTTTTCTGACTGGCGGCCAACAGGAGGTGGAAGATAAGCTTTTTAGAGAAAAATCCGATGTCCTTCGTTCCATGTCTCTTCGGCAGAGCTGCGTAATCAGAACTGATCAGAACGCAACAAAAGAATGGACAGATAGAGACAATAAAAAAGACGATATTGGAATGATACGAACATTCGTCCTCCAACATCATCTGACTGGAATGGTTTAGGAAAATAAGCCACGTGGCTCCTTCAACTTGCGGATTGAAGTGATGATGCTTTGTTTAAACCAACCTTCTATACATCCGTCGACCCTCAATATCTCCGTCCGTCCATCCAGCTTTATTCTCTGCTCGTGGAATTCTAGATAATAGCATCCAGAAATCCATGACTCTGCTATACGTTACGTTCATCTCTAATCTCTATAATCACGCCGACTACACGACTCACAAGGGTATAGCAAAACGCAAACATACGAACAGAGAGACACCGACAGGCACATGCATTTCCATTAGCGAACGCTAACACACGGAAACAGGCAGTCGGCCACGTCGATAGTCACACATCCACGTGAGCACACATCCACAAGGATACGAGCTGGTAAAATAAGGCATGCTCATAGGAAATGAAGGAGTTGGAGAAGCAAGCTGTTGTAGAAGTTTGTATGCCGTCGGTGTCGTCTGCGGGGATGGAAACTGAAATCATGCAAGGCCGAGTGGTGGCACGCAGGTAAATTGAAGCAGACGCACACAGACACCTGGGGATATATATATATACGATAGTGATTTATACAGTAACAGTGGTAGTAGTGAGCCCTAGCCTGGGGGATTCATACTTGGAGTAACAACTACTCTCTGTAATTTCACTCCTTACATACATTCATTCTCTTTAACATTTGATAAGGTGCTAGCTGACCTTATAGAAACTTTAGACTTCTGCTAGGACAAAGACTTTAGAAATTTAATTTATAACCATAGAATGATCTTGTTTTGTGTGTTTTTAACTGATACTTCAACTATGTGATCCGTTCTCAATCATTTTATGGAAAAAATTGATAAATTAGACAAACAATAAAATAAGAAATAGGTAAATAATATCCAATACAGAATCATGTGGTCATTAAAGAAGATAAAACAACTGATAAAACAAGGGTTAATTGGCTCAAATGATGAAAAATGAACTACATTACCCAAGATGAACCTGAGTCAAGCCATTAAAGACCAATTCAATTAAGGTGGCTGTCTCTTCAATGAAATATTTTAGATAAAGATGTTCATTATTTTCTCCAAGATCTTTTAGAGATTTTTTTAAACTTAAAAAACAAGGTCAATAATGATAGTTTAATAGTTTTACAAAAGAAACTGTAAAGTTAGTCTTGGAAATACTTTTTCCGAAACAACAACACTCTATATATGTGTGAGTTGGAAATCTTCTTTTTCAACAAATCCTTTTAGAAACAGGATGATTACTAACACTAGTAATCCCTTGCATTGCATGCCTAATAACATACAAAGTGTGAACAATATATAACTGCAAGAAAACAACAATGCCATTAAGAATGCATTGTTTCAACTCCTGGAAATATGTTCATGATGGATGGATGAAGGTGGCATTCCATGCTTGATGGAACAAAAAGCTTTAAAGCAACCAGAAAGTTACAGAAACATCAGTAATATTGTTCTTCCCTCTTCTTTATGGTGGCAGCATTTAACAAATGATTGATGTCATTGGTCAATTGAGGTATCATCATCATCATCATCATCATAATCATTATCTTCAATCATGGAAAAGTATGAAGGTTGTTCAACAAGAAAGATAGAAAATGAAATGAAAGCTGGAAGGAGAAAAAGTGCTGTCAACAATTACAGTGTCTCTCTTTATGAGGAGATGAAAATTTATAGCACCTCTCTTTACTGCTTCATCATGTATTCGAGATCAGATTCTTCTTTAAACATGGTTTCTTTATAATAAATTCATTTTTTCAATAAATAAAAGCTTACACTTCTTACAAATTTAGCAATTCTATTCCTATAGAAATCGTGTTACTTATTTGAGAGAATGTTGTTGAATTGTTATGTTAATAATACATGGAGACTGGTGGTGGTAGAGAAGCCATCCTGGGGGACCTGTCACATTCTCCCAGCTCTACCGAACAACACCACAGAACAACACCACACGGAGCAGCAGTAGAAGAAGAAGAAGAAATAATCTCTTCCAGTCAAGAGCAAGCAGGCAGAAAATCTCACCTCAAGGGCAAAGAAGCATGGAAATGGAAGCTTAGAAAATTACATGTGGAGAAGAGAAACACTTCAAACTGATGGAAGAACATTGTGAAGTTGCATGTGCAAATTCTAGACTTCTGACCGCAAGTAAGAATTTAATTATCGTTATATTTGACATAAATTTAAAAAGTTTTATTAAACTCACAAAATTTAACTAAAAAACTCGGAGAAACCCAATAAAACAGCTATATAAAAGTTATGTTTCATTTTATAAATGAGTTGTTATTGTTTTGATGAATAATCTATTTCAAGAAATTTCCAAGAAACAAAAATAAAATTATCACAAAACTGATGATCTGCATGATCATCAGCAAAAGTTTAGATTTCTCACTTATTTATGCAAGCAGCATCTTTTAAATAATAAAACATATCTGGCTTCAGAAGAACTTTCAACCAAGATGAATCTAAGTTTTCAGCCTCAAAAAAGGGTCTCAAATCATGCAAAATTGAACCCTCGCAGCAATCGAAAAAAGTTCTGAACAAAATGAAATAAAGATCATAGAAGTAATAAATCAATAAATGTGAGTAGATTCTGCAATCACCATTTCAAATTTTCTTCAAGTGCATTCTATTTGCAAGAAAGTATGAATAAATTCATGGAAAACTAAGAAACAGTTCTCAAAAGACTCTGAGAAATGTCCGCCATTATTGGTGTACATGATGAAAAGATAATAAGCTAAAAACATTAAAAAAGAAGACACAAAGTCATTTAATGGGTAACTAGGTAGTAAATAACTTCACCATAATAAAATAACCGTTTTATATCACGAACAATCATACCCATATATAAACAAAAATGCAAGCAGCCTATATATCTATCAATCAGCATCATATTTAAACACCTCAACCGATTTTATTGAAATTTCGTACAGTTGAGGAGCATGGTCAAGGAGGTGGGGGTGGTTTGTGTTCACTTTGCAAAGAAAAATCTGCATTAGCATTTTATCACCAAAAAACCAAAATAAACTAGTGCAATGTAGAGTATCACAGCTAGATTTTTCATTTATATAAATCAGCATGCAAAAACAAAATGTTCAAAACAGAAGTGCATGCCAAAAAGATAATTGTAATTAAGTTATTTATTTATATGTTGAATTGTTACATCAATTTTATCATCTTGTCTTAACATGATTTTAAACCTAAAAAACATAACTATATAAAATATTTGAGGAAAATTTGTATAACTTGTTGGTCAGATCAAATTTTAATAAAAGTCTTTCATGTTTAACACTAACACTAAATTCACTACACTATACTTACTATAATCATAAATATGTAATATTTATTGAATATGACATATATTAATTTAAAATATATAATGCTATAATGCGGGGTTTATTAAATTATTTGTGGCAAAACAAAACATTTGAAACTGTTATAAAATTCATCTGAAATTACATTATAAAATCTCATTTTCATCAACACTATCGTCCTAAAAATAAATTGAACTCGATCTAACCATTTAAAATGCTACAACAAAATATAAGTTACTTATTCCTACCACTTTACCTCAGCTTTTTAAACATCTATAGCAATAATATAGCACAAATAAAGAAGAGTAATCAAGCAAGAGATTCATAACCAACAAGAAGACATATATAACAAACATAAACATAACTAACCCCGAAGAGCGTAAGCTACGCCTGCAATTAAGCACCGGGTCGACATCCATGACCAGACGTTAATAATTAAACGATAATTGAAAATAAGATAAGATAAAATTGCTTCGTGATTTTATTACAAGAAATAAAGCAAGACAAAACAAAATCCAACTTTCGTTCAACCAACCACTCAGACTTATAACGGCGCGTCACTCTACAAGATCGTTGCACGAACATGGGCGAACGGCGATATATAAAGATGCCTGCTGTTTACATTTCCAAAGATACGAATATATGAGCGCCGTCCTTATAAACAAAGATAATATAAAAAATCGAGTACGTTGACAAGCAAACTTACAAGCTGTCTTTTTTATTAAAGTGAAGACGCCTGAAGTATTTACTTTGAATATTCATTTCCCAATATGCCTAGTAAGTCGAGCGGACAACTACGTGTTAGAAACGATAGAAACATTTATTGGTTATAGCAATCATAGAAGCATGTGCGTACATATTCTCCTATCTGTCGTTTAATTCATACGAAACTTTCATAATCTCTCGGACCAATCACGAACGGCTATTCGCTACGACCCGGCATAATGAGCTACGAAATTGGAGAGAGAAAGAAATTCAAATGTGAGGGGTTTTGCATTCAACGATAGAATGCATAACAGAGATCCCACACACACACATAACAATGGCACAAGGAGACACACGCACGCAAACACACAGAGACCTCCTCAGACGAATCTCATTCAGCATTTCCGGAAGTGAAATAACGAGCTGAATGCTGATTGGTCAGCCTTGGAAGGATAAGCCGCGATAGGCCGAGCTTAATTTGATGGTGGAACGTCAGTGGGATGGATTGATTGAGCCAACAGAGGAAAATAAACAAAACTGAAACAGGAGAGAGATAATGCGCCAGAGGGAGGACGTAAGAGAATGGGAGATAAGGAGGTTAAAAGTGAGAGAGGAAGAGTAAAGAGAGAGATAAGAGATGGAAAGAGAGAAAAGGCAAGGGAATTGGAGATTAAAATAAACACGTGCAAGCAGGAAAGAAGAGATTTTAAAAAGCAGAAGAAAAAATTACTGTAAACATACTTGCAGCGGCGGCCAATCATCTAAAAGTAGGAAAAAGGTCGATGTCATAGCCAAACAAAAAATAAGAAAAAAAGAGAAGAGAAAATTGAAGTAATTAGCATACACGTCACGTGGTTTGGTAATGTAGAAGTTCTATTTGATGTACTGCAGAGGAGACATTCGATACACGCAAGCACGCACAGTTGTACAAACGAACACATGGAAAAAGAATTTGATAAAAAAAAAGAAGTAATGGAGAGAAGGAAAGAGAAAAATGAAAGAATAAAAGGAGAGCAGCAGGCGA
This sequence comes from Erpobdella octoculata, assembly GCA_963978895.1. Lineage (NCBI taxonomy): Eukaryota > Metazoa > Annelida > Clitellata > Hirudinida > Erpobdellidae > Erpobdella > Erpobdella octoculata. The sequence continues at coordinate 7,816,061 of OZ022240.1, read as the reverse complement.
AACAAAGGAGGTGTTGCAGAAAAAGGGTCGGGTGTATTCGCCGCATATGCAAATGAGATGAGCGTATCGATCTGCGCTGAACAGCTGCTGCTGTGCACAAACTTAATAATAATGCGCGGGAAAGAGAGAGATGTGGATAGGAATAAAGGGAGGGAGCTAAAGAACCGAGAAGATATGGAAAAAGAAGATTATCTAAGATATTCTCTTTAGTGAATTGTTCTTAAAAAAACAAGAAAATCTTTTTCCCCAATAAAAATTTCAAACGGACAGTTTGTAACTTTAAAAACTTACACAGTGCCAGGATTAAAAAAGAGAGCAGTAACACAGCGAACTTTTAGGTAGAAATAAATAAAACAACGCTAAACGAACACTCGGTGATGGAAAGCAAGCAAGCAAGCAGACAAAAGAAAACTTGTTACTCGTCTGTCCGTCACTGGCTCCTCCCACGACCGGATGCAACGGAGCATCTCAAAGGTCGATCGACTCGATGCGCTACTCGGTTGGCTGACTGGGCTGAGTGGCATGGGGGCTGCAACCAAGACACCCTCTACATTCTCATTGGTCCGGTCCTAACAACTGCCAGGCTGCTACGTCCAACCAGATCGTCAGTACACGGTTAGTAACATATTCATTATTTCTTACTCACTCTCTCTTTCTCTTCCTTTCTTTCTCACTTTTTCTCTTTGTGTTTCTGTTCTCATCTCCTCTCTCTTTTTGTTCTTCTCTCTCTCTTTCTTTGTTTCTCTCCCGATCTCTAAAGACCCCTCTCTCTCTCCTAATGCTTATCTCTCCGCTCACATCGCTTTTGTGTTAAATGCTAACTCGAGTGTGCAGCTCTCGTGTGCGTGCCTATACGTTCAGCCTACGTGCGAGCACATCCGTGTGCAAATGAACGACGGTGCGGTGTGATGAATGGTTGCGTGCACGTAAATATGCGTCTGGATGCTTGTACCTCTGCACGCTTGTCAGTGTTTATATTATTTGATACTTGTGCTTATATGTGTAGGTACGTATTGGAGTGCGTGCGTGAATAAGTGTGTGTGTGTGAGTTCGTGCATGTGTCCGTGTGTAGATGCATGTGAGGCGTACTTACTTCGAAGCATACTTCCCAAACTTTTCCTTCATAATTGCTGACAGGAATCGTAAAATAATGACCAACACGACACAAACGAGCACAGAAACTACTAAAAATATACAACATTAACATATAACATTCTACTTTACAACATGTTACATACATTACACAACATACAATTTACAACGAATACAACAAGACAAGACTCGACCACACATG